>CM035415.1:158207508-158610008 GCA_020310875.1 Ceratopteris richardii
GCACTAATAAAGTACTTTGCAATGTATTGTCCAAATTAGTCAACACAAACAGAAATGACTGGGATTATCAACTGAATCATGTTCTTTGGGCTTATAGAGTGGCATACAAAACAGCTTTAGGGACCACACCATTTAATTTGGTGTATGGCCAGAATGCAGTGTTACCCATGGAATTTCTTATTCCAACACTGAAGGTGGGTAGACAATACAATTGGACAGGACATGAATTATCTGAGAGAGTCATAGACTTAGAAAAACTGGGAGCATCGAGACTCCAAGCAGTGATGAGTATATACACAAACAAGAAAAGACAAAAAGCTTATCATGATGTTCACATAAAAGACAAAGATCTACAAGAAGGAGACCTGGTCTTAGCTTACACAATCAAAGAACATCAGAAAAAGTTTCAGAAAAAAGGTCATGGGCCATATATCATACATCAGATAAGCAAAAGTGGAGCTATTCAGTTAGCCAATATTGATGGGGAAATCATGCCAAATTTCATAAGTGGATGTAGAGTGAAGAGGTATGAGTGCCCATTAACTACTGAGGAATGGAGAAGATTGCAAAAGGCTCAAAATAGGAAAAAAGAGGAAGAAAGTGTTAGAAAGGAGGCTCAACTGGAAGCCAAAGAAAGAATTAGAAAATTGAAACAAGTGTGCTTATGTGAAAACACTCTAAAACAAAAAAAACATTTGCCTTTGATTATGATGAATTACCAGAATGAAAACATAAGGGTTTTGATAGACTCGGGAGCTCAAGTGAATCTAATTAGCTCAACCTTGATCAATAAGTTTAATCTTAAGAGAGCTGAAAGCAGAATTCTGATCAAAACTCTGGGAGGGAAAAGAATTCAAAGCATATCTTCACTTTCTGTTAAAGTTAAATTTAATAATGAATACATGGAGATAGATTGTGAAGAGTGGCCAGACCATTTAATGACTGAAAAGCTGATTTTAGGGCAGCCATGGCTCAAACAAGGTAAAGTCATCTTAAATTTTGAAAAAATGAAGCTTAATTTGACCATCAAGGACAAAAAGTTTTTAATGTTCTTTCTGAGTAATGAAGAGCAGGTAGTTCATATGGATGTTCATGACCCACATCTCGAAGGATTTGCTTTCTCAATGAAGGACAGGAACATTTTGACAATACAAAGTGATCAAGCTTCATACACTCAAGATCAGCAAAAGACTGAAGAGGTAAAGGTTGAGGAGGAGACAAAACAGAGAAAACTATTATTGCCAAAGTTGCAATATCAACAAAACAGAACAAAAAGAATATGGAAACAGGTCATGCACAGTTATGGCTCACCAAAACAGGAAATTAAAATAAAATGGATATGGAAGCCAAAAAATGTCAAAAAATGTTCATCCACAGAGCATGGATATTTCCATAACAGAAGGACAAATGGAGTAAAATATTACTGGGTAAAAAAAATCAGAATTGGGTCAATGGAAGAGGGATAATCCACCGTGGACCTATTTTTGGAATTTTGAAAAGGACAAAAAAATATTTCTTTCTTTCCCCTTAGAAGAAAATTAGGAGGGGAAGGAAAGAAGACGGAAAAAAAAAAAAAAAAAAAAAAAAAAAAAAAAAAAAAACCAGAAAAATATATTTTATTTTCTTGATTTTCTTTCTAAAAATAAAAGAACACAAAGCAAGATATAGGGAGGGAAAGAGTAACTTATTATGGAAAAAAGTTGTTTTATCTTATTGATTTTTAATTTTTTGTGATCATTTTTCTTTTTTACCACTACTTTTTCAAGTATCTTCATTAATCATCTTTTCTAGCATCATCTTTCTAATTCAGGAATTGTTTTTTGAGCAAGGAATTGACAATTGAAGAGAGCACATTAGATATCTTGCTACACCTGTATTGCTCACTTAAAAATTGAGTCCTTTGGAAAAAGAAAAAATTGTTTGGAACTTGTCTCTTTCATTTGTTTATATCAGTGACATACCAAGATGAGACAGTATTTTTTTGTGAATTCTTGTGACTCATGTGGGTGGAGTGTTTTTCTTTTCTTTGATATATAAACACAGGATGGTGAATACAAAAGAATTGACCATTCATGACTTCAAAGCTGACTCAGTAACCTTGTCAAGAGGACATTGGTTCTTGGACAGTGAGAGCACAGTGGAGCAGGTGGACCTGGAATCAGATGAAGATACAGAAATTCCAGAAGCAGGAAAAGTAGTAAAAGAACTGAAGGAAATTCTGGGAGTAATAGGTCAGCACATCTTCACAGCAGTGGGAGGTTATAAATACACCATGTTGTGCCAGGAGTTTTATAGGTTCCAAAGAACTACTGTCATCTTAAAAAGATGGAAAGCTGTGGGATTGCATAAACTATTGGAGGAACCAATCTTCTTCATTGACTTTGAAAGGGTAGCACAAGTAATGAACAGTTTGGAAGAAGTTGGAACAAAGAATGATGCTTATTTCAGGTGCAAAGTGAAGAACAAAGATGATCAGGAGGTGCGTATTACCATTAAGGCAGAACATATTAGAGCTGCTTTACAATTTTTTCCAATGGGCACCAAACTGGATCAAAGCTTTGTAAAAAAGAATAAGGATACTTATACAGGATATGGAAAGTTCACGGATTTTAAAGGAAAAGAGAATGAAGAATATGCAATCAGAATGTTCTTGCAATATTTTTGTTTTCCCAAACTGCCTAGATACACCATGCCTCACAAATCAGTAACTCTGCTGATGTTCAACAATAAAGACAAAACCAAACCATTCGGAGTGATGGATGTCTCACCTTACATCCATGAACAGTTAAAGGAAGCAGCCAAACATTGGGAGCAGAAGAAATTTATGAATGGAGCACAGTTTTTGACAAGAATTATTTATCATATCTTGGGTATGGAAGAACAATTGAAATTAGCTCCAGAAGCCCAATACTTTAGAAATTTGATGGCAGGAGTAAAAAGTCCTCCCAAAAGGATGCAGGTTAAAGACACAGTGGGACAAACCAGTATGAGGGGAGCTGGAATGAAGAGGAAAATTATCTCTGAAGAAGTAGTACCTGTTAAGAAGAGGAAAGTGGATCCAAGGAAAATAGAAATGGAGCAGATTGAAGCAACAAAAGAAGAACATTTGGCAGCCCAAAAAGGAGTACAATCCTCTAGTGAACCTCACCCCCCACAGACCAGCAAAGAGCAAATATTTACTTATTTAACTCAAGGAAACAATAAAAGAGCAATGTACGAAGCCCAATATCAGAAAATGCTGGAAGACTATTCCTGCAAGGCTACAGATTGGATACAGGAGGAGGTGGAGCATTATGAAGTTTTACATGAGGAAATGATGGCAGCCGAGACCGAAGAAATATTTGTGAGGAAAGAAGTAGAGTTGCTGGCATACTTCAAAGAGTTGCAAGGACCTCCAGAGGCCAGGACTACTGTTGTGGTAAAAAAGAAAGTGCCAAAAAAGCAAGTCCAAAAGAAGAAACTAGTCAAGAAGGGAAAAGAAAAAGCAGTAGCTGAAGCTACAACAGTTAAAGACACAGAAGCAACAGTCATGGAAGCAACTCAGAAGTCTACCACATTGAAGGAAGTATCAAAGTCCACAGAGCAAGAAGTAGGAGGATCCTCACGATTCTCATCTGATACAGATAGCGACATTGAGAGTTTTTTGCTAAAAAGTTTAAATCTGTCAATACCCAACACTCCCAATATAGCTGTACAGGCTGTGGAAAAAGTGAAAACACCTGAGGATTCAAGTAAGAAACCTCAAGAGAAGCAGACACAGGAGGAAATAGTTCCACAGATGAGTGATGAAGAAAAAAGGAGGCAGTTAAAAGGAAAGGCAAGGATGACAGAAGAGGAAGACCAGAAGAGAAATGAAGATAGTTCTGGAATAATGAATGTTGACAAAAATTCAATGTGGACCAACCCATCACAGACACCGTTCAAATTAAATGCAAGGTTGACTGCAAGTTTGGAGGAACTAGCAAGGAGAGTATTCGGCAGTTCAAATGATCCGCAGAAGGATGCATCCAAAGAACAGGAAAGCAAGGAGTTAGAATCAGAAAAGAATGCTCAAGAGGTTTTGGGACAAGTAATAGAGGAAGGAATTGTTCAAAGTATAAAGGATGTGCTGCAGGATATAAAAAGCAGTGAGGAAGTTACATCTAAGAATGATCAAGAACAGGAGGTGGAAGCAGATTTTATGGATATTGAGGAGCAAGATCAGGAATGCATAAAAGAGAAAAGTAATGACCAGGTTGCTGGTACAAAAGAAATTGAATCAATTGAAGTTCAGGAAAAGCAGGAACAGGAAGACCAACTCAAGAAAGTTCAACAAATTCTTGTTGAAAAGGACTCAAACAAAAGTCAGGAAACCCTAACACAAGAGAAGGAGATACTAATTAAGGGAGACCAGTTCTTCACAGAGAAGCAACAAGTATTGGAAGAAAAGAAGCCATTAGAAAAGAAGGAAGCTTCAGATTTCTCAGAGCAGAAGAGTGCAAATGACAGAGCACTAGTTTATGAAGAGGATGATAACAATCAGGATACAGAGAACTATGATCACAGTGATGAAGAACAAGATATGCAGGACATAGAAGATGAAACAGCAGCAGAAGAAGATGATGTGGATAAAGAAGATAAGCAAATTGAAGTTAGACAGACAGAAATAGAAGTAGGGTTGGAAAGAATACCCAAAAATATAAGATCAGCTTGTCAAATAATTATGAGCAACATTGAACAATTCAGACCATCTAGCAGAAATATGATCATATCAGGAATGGTGGCTGAATCAGAATTTGAAAAAGGCAGTTTAATTATCAAAGAACACAAGAAAGAAAAAGAGCAGATGACAGAGCAATTAAGGTTGATAAAGGAAAGGAATGAAGAATATCTCAATAGAATCATTGCTTTAGAAGAAGCTGAGGTTCAGAAGCAGAACAGGATCCAATATTTGGAAGAAAAGAGTGTAAAGTTATCAGAACAGAATGCCAAAATGGATATGGAATTAAAAACCATAGGAGGAAGATACAGAACTTTACAAACATCTTATCAAATTCTGACTAGAGCACATGAAGAGATTAATAAAGTGTTGTTAGAAGAAGGTCAACTACAAGGTGGAAGTAAATCTGTTCAATTGACAGAGGAAGAAAAGGAAGAGCTGCATAAAGAAATTCAAAGACTTCAAACAGAATTAAAAGAGGCCAAGGAAATGGAGAAACAGGCAAACACTCATGCTGCCACATCAATGAGAGGATATCATCAATTACATTTGGAGGTAGAGAAGGAAAGAAGTGAATGGCAAGCAAAGATGGAGGAAGAAAGAAATGAGTGGAGGAAGGAAAAGGAGTTATGGGCAGCTCAGAACAAAAGTTCAATGATGACTATAGAAGAACTACAGAAACAGTTGGAGAAATCAAAAGTTCCAGAAGAAATTCAAGATCAAGTACAGGCAGAAGATACAGACAATAGGGAATATGAAACAGGGGATTTTGACAGGGAACAAGAGAACAAGGAACCAGCAGCCAAAGAAACAGAGGAAGAATATTCTGAAGATTTTGTACAGAAGTTATTGACCAATAGAGAGGCAAGAATGGGTTTTATCAGAAAAATGCATGATGAATATGAAGATCAAATAGTTACCTTTGCTCTGAACAAAGGCATTAATCCAGATCAGCATTATTGGGCTGCAGATGGATTGGGAATACCTTTCTGTATGATTTTGGAGAGTATAAAGAATTATCAATTAGCCAGAGTAGGGCTATCTCCGAACAAATACCTTGAGTATGAAGAAGATATTAATGTCACGAAGGAGTTATTTGAAAGAGCAAATCCTAAATGGAGGAATAAGTGGTTGGATGCCAATAAGGAATGCAGGAAAATTTGGAAAGAGGCACCTTTGAATTTAAAGATCAACCCAGCCTATTGTCCAGTTGCCAGAAGAAGAGAATGGACTGTTTTTTGGGAAAGGAGGAAAACAGGGCAGATTCCAGCAAAATGGCTGAATTTTCCAAAAATAGCAGGTCCAAAGGCAGGCACTTGGCCTACAAAAAATTACATGGTGAATACTGCTGAGTCAGTTTTAACGACATATAAAGATGTTAATGATCCAGCCTGTATATTACTTGTCAGAATAATGAGATTGATTCTAGCTTGCATAGAGACCTACACTGATACAGATATCAGAATTTTGAACTACATAGGTTTTAATTCACCAACCGATGCTCTTTTGTTTGATTTGAGTGAGACACCAGACAGGATCTGCTTGATGGCCTACTACAGCAGAATTATATTTTTGGGTAGCCATTACTTACAGATTTTTGAGGATGCTTTTGATTATGGATTTTTTGAGAGGGAGTCAGAGATTTTTGGAAACCTATCAGTTGTTACAAAAGCAAGACTTACTGCTTATGAAGTTGCTTACACAGAATATTTGAAGAAGGATGTCATAGATAAGCCTGAAGCTGCAGTACAATGGAGGAAAGCTTTATTTGAAATGGTCAATAATTTGAATGTAACAGAAAGGAAGAGCCATGATTTGGTGTCACAAGTGTATCAAAGGAAGAAGAAATAAAGCTGAGCTCACATAAGAAAATCTTTCGTCAGGAGCCGAAAGGCTTAGGAGGGGAAGGATGTTGGAAGGTGTATTTTTGAAGAGCATTTTTGATGTAAAAAATTAGTAAAAAGTCAAAAAAACTTGTAAAATATTTATGCAATGATTGTAAAAATAAGGAAGAGTCTTCCTTATGTGGTTGAGGATCTCATGTAATTTTTGTAGAATTTTTAGAAACTCTTAGATAGCATTTTTTAGAAAATTAGAGAAAAAGACCTAATTTCAAGTGTGAAAAGGGACACTTGAAAATGTATATAAGTCAATTTTCTCTATTTTGGAGAGGTTGGTTAGTCATTTGCTCAAGCTATCAATAGAGAAGAAAGAGTTTCTGCAAAATCGTGTTTTCTCCTATTGAGTGTATTTCTTTTGATGTGTGAGCTTGTCTCTTGCTTAATCATGGAGATTTGTGAGTCATATTTGTGTATTACTGAGTAAGTTGTATGAAGAGAGAGACCTATTGCTGTAAATGAGTGGAAAGGACTGAAGGAAGTTCCAAAATTGTGAAAATCGTCTGTTGGTACAGAATCGCGATTGTCTCGTCTTGGTGATACAGGTGATATTTTTCAGTTTTGAGTTCATATTTGTATTCTGCTAATGAAATGGCATGGTTTTGACATAAAGAACATGGAAAATGATGGAGATTTGCCTTAGTTATGGTAAACTCAAGATTTTCTCTTCATCTTCAATTTCTCTCAGCAATCCAGCCATCAATCTCTTATTTCCTTGAATCTATTATCTTGAAGGGGCTGTGGTCTTGTGGATATTCCTAGGATTGACAAAATAAAGATGATTTGTTGATTCTTTGTTACTTCATGATTGGAGAGGACAACTTGGAGTCCAAAACAAAACACAGGTAGGATCCCATAGGACAGTGCCAGAAATTCCCTTGGATAAGATAGGAGATATGTGTGAAGGTTAAGAAGGGAACACCTATCTTCCCATCACCTACCAGGAGTACACCACCAAGGCAATTTTGGACTCAGGTGCAGGAGTTGCAATTGCCACGACTTCCCTTTGGAAGCGTTGGGGCAAGCCAGCACTCAGGCCAACGAGGATGAAATTGCAAATGGCCGATGGTCACATAGAGAGACCCCTAGGATTGTTAGAAGGAATAACTCTCACCACTTGTGGTGTCGAGTTTGAGCATACATTTGCTATATGTGACTTCAGCAAAAATCATGCCTATGAGATGATTTTGGGAAGACCATTTATGCGACAGTTGCAAGTGGTACAGGATTGGGAAACCAATTCTTTGTACCTGCAGCACTTAGGTGTTACGACCAAAGTCAATCTCAAAGATTACTCTCATAGAGATGTACCTCCTATCCAGTGGAATCCCATCCATAGAGCCAAAGATGATACGGAATCTGTGCATTCCATAGGGTCAGGATCCTCATGGATGCACGAAGACACCCACTTATGGATGTGCAAAGTAGCAGTAGAGGAAGAGAAGAGAGAAAAGGCCAGAGAAATAGGTGCAAACGAAACTCATAGACCCATTCAAGACCCAACCTATGCACCTGTAGTCTTTCTAGATGAGGAATTCGAACCCCATGGCTGGGCAGAAATCTTAGCAACCATGGACGTAGCCATCAATGAAGAACAATGGACACCTCACTGTGATGAGGATGGCTATGACATTTCAGTCTTCTCCATAGAGCCAATCATGGGAGAGGCAGTTCTAGAAGAATGCGAACCTAGCCCTGAAGCATTTGAGGATGCAAGTGACTCCGATCTTGAGTCTATCATTATGGACCCACCATTTGCATCAGATGAAGAATACTTCCATGAAGTAGAATTTCAACCCCAGAGGCATGGAGAGCTTACAAATGATGCAAGATTAGCAACACATGTGAGCCCAAAGGAAGAAGGAAAGAAACGAAAGAAGAGAGAAGTCTCACCAGAAGAGGAAGAATCTTTGTTTGAGGTCCCAAAAAATTTTAAGAAGTATGAGATAGATGACAGGAGAGTCATGATTGGAATGCCTAAACGAGAGGCGCAATCAGGAGAGGCCTATGATAACAAAGAAACCACCAAGAAAATAGTAGTGGCCCTAGAAGAAGGAGAGGAGAGATGCACGTACATAGGCCATGACCTAACAGAGGAAGAAGAGCATGCGTTAATTGCCTTGCTAAGAGAATACAGAGATGTATTCGCTTGGAGTTACAAGGACTTGAAAGGTGTTGACCCTGACATATGCTCACACACTATCCCCATGACTTCAGACGCTAAACCCTCTAAGCAAAAGCCTTATACATATAATGATAATTATGCTGCTAAGATCAAAGAAGAGATAGATAGATTGGTTGAAGCTGGATTTATCTATGAAATTGAGCACACTGAGTGGGTATCCCCCATAGTAGTGGTGCCCAAGAAGAATGGCAAGCTGCGTGTGTGCATTAACTTGAAAAAGGTTAATGCAGCCACAATTCGAGATAACTATCCGCTTCCCATCACAGAACATCTCTTAGAAAGAGTGGCAAGCAAGGAAGTGTACAGCTTCCTTGATGGATTTTCGGGCTACAATCAAGTAGCCATAGCTCCAGAGGATCAGCATAAGACGGCCTTTGCCACAGAATGGGGCATTTTTGCCTTTAGAGTAATGCCATTTGGGCTTACCAATGCACCTGCTACCTTCCAAAGGCTGATGTGCCATGTGTTTAAAGAGTTCCTGAGGAAGAATTTAGAAGTCTATGTTGATGATCTTTGTGCTCATTCCAACATTAGACAAACCCATATTCCTGAACTCAGACAAATCTTTGACAAGTGTAGAGAATATCAAGTCTGCCTGAACCCAGAAAAATGTGTTTTCATGGTCAGGCAAGGTAAGATTCTAGGACACATAGTGTCAAAGAATGGCATATCTACCGACGAAGAAAAAGTGAGAGCCATAGCAGAGCTACCTAGGCCAAAGAATGTCAAGGAAGTACAAGCTTTCATGGGGCATTGTGGTTATTACCGACGATTTATACACATGTATGCTGTCATTGCAAAGCCCATGTACGGACTCCTGACTAACTTTGAGTGGACGGATGAATGTGAGAATTCCTTCCAGGAGCTTAAACGAAGATTATGTTCAGCACCAATCTTGACCACCCCAGATTGGAATAAGCCATTCCATGTTCATGTTGATGCATCCAATTATGCTATTGGATGTGTGCTTGCACAACCTACTGGTGAAGGTAATATGGATCTTCCAATTGCCTATGCCAGTAGACAATTGAATGCGGCTGAACGGAATTACACCACTACGGAGAGAGAAGGCTTAGGCATGGCATATGCAGTTAAGAAATTCAGACACTATTTGCTTGCAAATAAGTTTAAATTTTTTACTGATCATCAGGCATTGCTATAGCTCGTAAATAAGCCATGCAATACAGGAAGATTAGTAAGATGGTTTCTCTTGCTCATGGAATATGACTTTGAAGTGGTGGTAAGGAAAGGTAGGACTCATTTGAGAGCCGATCATCTCTCTAGGCTCACATGGGGAGAAACCCCACAAGGAGTGTCAGATGACCTTCCTGATGCTTACTTGTTTAATTTGGAAGTTGTACCGCAGTGGGCTAAGCCATTGGTACCAGTATTGACATACGGGCCTAACCATCCAGTGGTAAACACACGGAATAGAGAGGTCGTAAAAGCCCAAAAGTACCACATCATGGCAAGAAGCATGTACAAGCACACAGATCAAGGGATCTTGGCTTGTTGCGTAGAAGAGGATGAGTACGCTAAATGGTTGCAATTAGCACATGTAGGTGCGTTAGAGCAACACCATTCAAAGCAACGAACTTTACAGACTCTAAAGAGATTCGGAGTGCATTGGCCAACTATGGAAGCGGATGTCCAAAAGTTGTGCAAGGAATGCCCAATCTGTTGCACTAAACCACCAGTGGAACACGCCACTCTGTATCAAGTATCCATTGTGCCAGATTGGAGTGAACCTCTAGTATCATTCTTTAGGACAAACACATTCCCTCCAGACATGACTCTGGCTAGGAAAAGGAGTTTAGAACAAGAAGCCTTGGATTACTCACTCATTGGTGATAATCTATACAAACGCGGTAAAGATGGTTACCTGAGACTGTGTGTCCATGAGAGTGAATATCTTAAGATCTTGGAAACTGCTCACCAAGGTGTAGCAGGAGGACACTTTGGACCAGATCGGGTGATCAAGGCAATACTATTTGCGGGCTTCTGGTGGCCTACCCTTCACATGGATGCACATACCTATGTGAAACGGTGTGATGTCTGTCAGAGGACTCAGTATCCTATACGCAAAGATGAGATGCCACTGAAACCTATGATGGGTGGACGTGCGTTCTCTAAGTGGGGAATAGACTTCGTAGGTCCTATTAATCCCCCAGCTAAGGGTTCTCATGCGGAATACATCATTGTTGCAACAGACTATCTAACTAAGTGGGTAGAGGTAAAGGCTACGACAAAGAACGATGCTCAAACAACTGCTAAATTCTTGTTTGAGAATGTATTCACGAGATATGGGCTACCGATAGAGCTTGTAAGTGATTGAGGCACTCATTTCTTGAACGAAGTGATTGAAAATCTACTCCAAGAATTCTTGGTAATACACAAGAAGTCTGCCCCCTATCACCCTCAAGCTAATGGACAAGCTGAGAGCACTAATAAGATTTTATGCAATGTACTGACGAAATTAGTGAACACGAAACGCTCTGATTGGGACAAACAGCTACACCATGCTGTTTGGGCATACCGAGTCGCCTACAAAACGGTACTTCAAGCCACCCCCTTTCAGATGGTATTCGGCCAAAACGCTGTGCTACCCTTGGATTTCCTGATTCCTACGTTGAAAGTAGCACAAGAGTACGAATGGACAAGTCATGAGCTCTCCTCTAGGATCTTTGACCTTGAACGATTAGGAGAAACAAGACTGAGAACCGCTGCAGGAATATATGCAGCCAAGAAGAGACAGAAAGCATATTTCGATGCCCATGTGAAGGATAAAGGTTTGAAAGCAGGCGATCTAGTTTTAGTCTATACACTGAAACAAGACGCAAGGAAGCTAGAAAAGAGAGGCTACGGACCTATGATCATCAACAGGATCTCCACGAGTGGAGCGATACAATTGGCCACATTAGAGGGTGATGTTCTCCCTAACTATATTAGTGGTTGCAGAGTCAAGTTGTATCAAGAACCCCTCACGGAGGAAATGCTTAACCGACTCAACACTGCTAAGAAACGCAAAGAGGAAGAAAAGCGAATTAGAGAAGAAGCTCAAGCAGAAGCTTTAGAACGCATCAGAAGGATGAAATTACAAAGGCAAGGTAGAGATCAACCTAGAACAAATGACTATGCAGATCAAGGATATCATATGGCAATGTGTGCAGCCACGGGAACATGCTCACATAGGATAACTGATCGACGTCCTTTCGTAACCTTAGATATAGGACAAGGAAAGAGTGCAAGGACCGTAAGAGCCTTGATTGACTTAGGTGCAGCTACTAGTGCTGTTAGAATGTCTTACTGTCAAGAGTTGCAGTTAACTGTCAATCCTGTGGAAGCATATCTCATAGGATTGGGAGGCGTGGAAACCCCTTGCATGGGCGAGGTGGAACTTCCTCTCTACATTCATGATGAGGCAATGACAGTTAAAGTGCTAGTGTGTCACGACGAGGATCTCACTGAACCTCTTGTTTTGGGTCAAGACTTGATCTATGACCAAGCAGTCAACTTAAACCTAAGAAGTGGACTTCTTCAGGTTTGGGTCAATCATAGTCGAATTACTTTAGAGTTGGATAATGGAGCACTCAAGGAACTAGGAAAGGCACAGACTCCTGGTCCTTCCAGGGGTACACATGAAGATGACCATGCTGTTCTTGTCCAAAACTATGTGTTGCAGAGGAATGATATTCGCAAAAAAGGAGTCAGCTATGCAACGGAACTCCCTTCTTTTCCAAAGGCCAGAAGGAGGCAGCAACCCAAGGTGGATCAAAGGTAGAAGAAGCAGAGTACTACCTGTGTCCGAGATCAAAAGTACCTGCGCAGCAGAATGTCCCAGAAAGTAAACCAAGTGTGGGTGCGGAAAGGCGAACACCCGGTTGCACTCACGACAACCACACGGGCAAAGCCTCTCACTAGCAACCAACAACACGAAACCAATAAGAAGTCTTTCAGAAATTCTTCTGCTAGAGTGACATCTATTTGGGTGCCCAAGAAGTCGATGAAGGCTAGCCCACAATCAAGACAAATTTGGGTGCCTAAGGCTTGCTTGAGGGCACAAGTAGCTAGGCCGAGGCCACAACCTAAACAGTATAACCCAGCTACGCATACTTCCAGTATTCACTCGTTCTCAACACTCAGGAACACCCCAAGACCCAAGAGCACGCATGTAATCACTTGTAAATGGGTCCCTAAAAGGCCCCATTTTCAAACCGCGACACCGAAAAAGCTCTCTAGAGTCTCTACGAAACCGAAAGCAAAGCCCATCCACTGCATTTGGCAGCCTAAGACCTGTAATAAACCCCCCGACCCCAATTTGTAAATTCATCCCCACTTACCAACTTCATTAGTCTCCTAGGACTACCCTAGCAGTAACTACACGCACGTGCACCGAACACTTACTAACCCATTACTCGCTCCGGACCCTCATGTTAATATTGTGATGGGAACAACAACGGTCCTCCCTTGTCCTGTACAATATTAACACATGTTTGTATATTCTCACAGAGACAGACAGCAAGAAGTAAAATGGCAGATACAGTAGGAACTAGCTCCTAGGCAGGCACCAGCCCACAAGTGGTGGACATCGAAAGCCTTCCAGTCGAGGAAGAATTAAAGGAAAGACCAGTGGCATTACGGGCATTGCACGCCATACCAATTCAGAATCCTCCGCAGGGTCACACAGCTCTGATCTGGTCCAGAGCACAGGAATTTCAACGAAGATTGTCAGCTGTAGGGCCTCCCTCAAAGAAGATGAGAGGCGTCGTCCAGATGCCTTGTGCACAAGCTCGCGGTGCAACCCTGACGCCTGAGACAACCCCAAGACTTCCACGACGAGTGCAACCATTTACTATCAGGTTACCCAGGCACAGCACAGATGGCCCTAATCTTGTATTTCCACCAGTACCGACTGATCTAGAATTCCCGCATGGATTCACTCTGGAGGATCTAACGGACGAAGAAGTTGCAAGAATCATCGAGGCCGTAAACGTGGAAGTTGAAGAAGAACAAGCCCAGCCCAGCCAACCGGACGTAGTCAACGTGGACGATGAAGAAGAAGCTCAGGAGGAGGCACAGGGTGGACAATCAGAAGCCGAAGAACAAGAGTATGATCAAGAAGCCCTACAAGTACTGGAAGGTGCTCCCGCCTATACTAGCGCATTAAAGAAGCTTTACGATACAATGAACCGAGTTCAAGAGCAACACAGGCTCTCATTAGCTGCAGGTAAAGCTCTCATGAACCAGATTCTAGAGGAGGAAGGTGTGGACGAGCAATACCGTGCCACCTTGGAAATGATATCAGATGCTTTAGGAGTACCGGAAACGGTGCACACCGCACTAGTGCACTCACGAAGAACAGAGAGAAGATATGGAAGACGCCCCCCACGATCGGGAAAACGAATGAATGTATTAGGATCAGGACCACAAGGCACCCCCACAACCACGGGCACAGCACACACAGTTCACGACACCGAGGAAGCCCACACATCGAGTGCACCCCCATCACCTCCCTTGCCACCTTCTCCCCCACATCCACCTCACTCACCTCCCTCTACCACTGTAACCTCCACGGTCACCACCTCTGAAACCACTGCACACACTAATGCACAAACCATCAGGGAACCCACACACTCTACTTCCACTGAAAGCACAAGTCTAACTACAGCCACGGTACACCTCACTACCCCGAGCGCACTTCCTAGGAGTTCACAATTACACACACCTCTATACACATTCACAACCCTCACCGCTACCACAATCCCCTTGTTCACAGTCACTCCCACCACGACTCCCACTTTCATGGAGGTGTCACCCACCTCTGCACCTCTCCCACCCCCCATTTACCCACAATTTCCCATTCCCCCACCTCCCCCCTCCCCCGTCCCCAATACTGCATCCACAACCCCCTTTCCCTTTCCCTTCCCCTCTGCATTCAACACCATTCCCCTCAGTAACTTATTTAATAATATGCATCAATGCATGGCCTAACTTCAGCAACACTACCAACACTTGGACAACCAACATACAAGGCTCTTCCGAAGCCACGAGGATCTCCAAGCAAGATGTAGGGATCTTGAAGAGCAGAAGCAGCTACTAGAACAGCAGCACGTGACATTACAGGAGAAATACGCACAATTAGAAGCCAACCCACCCCAAGCAGATGACGACGAACGACGACACATGGACGAGCTGCTACATTCTCAGATCACAGAAAACCTGAAACTTCGTCGGAACTTGGGCCTTCTCCGCAAGCATATGTCTACAGCGCTAGAGGAGAATAGAAGATTACAGAAACAGAACGAAGAAAATCTAGAGGTGGCCATGGAGGGTTCCCCACAGGAGATTGACCCAGAAGGATTCAAGGCAATTCCCTCTGAGAATATGCAGGTGGTGTTAGAAACTCATGCAGATCTAATGGAAGCCCATGCCGCTTTAGAAAAAGAAAGAGATGAGTTACGAAGACAGTTGGCCACCCGACAGACAGAACCCAGCCAGAGCATAACCACAGAAGAAACAGCTGAAGAGGTCACTAAACTCCGGGCCGAACTTGAGGAATTACGCAGCAAGGTCATGCAATATGAGCGTCAGCCCTCCCCTCTGGTAGAGCCCGAGCCTGACGATCTGGTGCCAATTGAAGTAGAAGAAACATTCGAGGATCCCTATGTACCAATGCCAACACCCGGCGGTAAGCGCACAGAACAGGGCTTGGACACAATTGAGATTGAGGCACCGGAATGGATGCAAAAGTTAGAGAAAGTAGCCACGACGCATGATGACAGGGTGGCAGTCCAAATCGCATTGATGTCAAAATTGGAAGAGGTGGTAATAAAATCTGAGTATTTTCAGAATCTTTCACACCATAGGTGGATCGGCCCATCGGATGATCTGTATGTACCTTTTTGCGTGCTAATGGCGGATTATAATGCGGAGATCAAGCGCCACACCTCAAGGGAACCCACCTCTACCACCCAATTTGCACCCGATGACATCCCAGAGAGTGCCAAGCAAGGACATATTCGCCAACCAACGTGGAGAATTCGGCTGCTCGAAACCTACCCGGAAATGGAGATCATGGCCGGAGTACACACATACAGTGCTGACGATCAAAGGATGTGAGAAGTGGCTAAATTACGTGTACTTCGCACCCCCTAAGGGCGCACCTACAATTGGATATATGATTTCAACGATTCGGCATTGGGGGGTCCGTTTCAAGAATGTTCCTGATATCATGACTCAGATGTGCCTGAAAATTAAATCGAACTTATGCTGGTCACCTTCAGGACCTTCAAAAATGTCAAGGAACCGCATCTCTCAGCACTTGGATTTAATGAAGGGAACCAGGACCTTGTATACGACATGAGCACAACTCCATCGATCAATGTTGTGTATGCATGGCACGCTCGCATCAAATATCTACCGGCGTGCTTCAAACAAACGTTTGAAGAGATGTTTGTCACGGGATTCTGGGAATATCATTCCGAGATATTCATTCCCAGACCATCCCATCTCTTGCAGTTGTTTGCAGTGGAACAAGCTCTCCACTCCGAAAAGCTACGTATGCCACATCCAGAGGTTCCTGGGCCGGTAGACTGGGATGCTCTTCTGACAGATTTGGCTAAAGGGTTGCAAATTGCTGAACATCATTTAGCGCAGGACGTCGTCGAGTACTACATCCAGAAACCCTCTAAACAAGGGTCTGTCAGGGACGACAGACGCGAGAGAGGGGGGGGTGTTAGCAGTGGACAAGGGAGAGAAGGCACAAGCAGACAAGGGAGTCAACGAAGATCTGGCAAGTAGGCCAACAATTTTCTTCAGGAAGAAGCACTTATGAACATTCACGTAGATTTAGCACTAAGGCAACCTTAATTTTTCAAAACCTCTACACCAATTAAAAGTGATTCTCATCACTAAGCACCATTGTAAATATCATTTCATCTTTTTGTAGCTCCATTTTGTGCAAGCCAAGGAGTCTTTGAGCTTGAGGAGCATTAGAAGTATCTACCTGCCAATTTTCGTAATTTTTGGATCTCGTCTGAGCCCCCAAATAAGCCCTAGAACCTAATTTTTAACTAGGCCGGACACTAGGTCTGAACAGGGCCAAAGCTAGTCAAAAACTATAAAAGGAGCTAGAGAGCTCATTTTTGAGGTAGATTGTAATAGAAACAAACTTGTAAGAGCTTTTTGAAGAGTAATCGAAGAACTCCATTGATTCTCTCTCTTTGTCTTGCCGTGTGTGCGCGTGTGTGTGTATGTGTGTGCATGCTTGTGTGCTTCTCACTCACGCACTTGTGCCGCCACTTGCTCAAGGTCTTCATACCATCCTCACGTCTTCCCGGATTGACATTAAAGGAGGTGCTACTCATCACTGAGCTACACATGACATTCGTGTAATCTGACTCCCAACTTAGTTCATTTGGCTCTTCACTATAGTAGGACTCACCATGTTCAGGAGACTGCATGTAGTAGGCGTGGGGACTATCAACATGTGTAGATGTTGGGAGTGATGGTTGGATGCACTCAAGAATTGAGTTGGTGCTGCTAAACCTGCTTCACACCAGCCCTCCTTTGAGTCCAGAAATGCTTAGTAGACTCCTTGAGCTTCCAAATGACACCAAAATATGCTATGTGTACTTTGGAAATGAGTTGAGTAATGATTAGATCAAAACAGATGATTTTGCACTTCACTATTCTTGAAAAACTTTCTAATTCTGTAATGATACCTGCTCAGTGTTATGCTCAGTGTGACCAGCACACTTGAAATTGAAACAATTCCTTTTGGGAGTATTAAAGTGACTTAATGAGCTACCAATTACAAGTGGAATCACTCAAATTGATAAACCATACACTGAGAAATAAGTTTAGCAAAATTCTGATTACCCCCGACTTTTTAGGAGAGTTGCAGAGATAGACCAGTGACTGCTTCGAGCACGATTTCTCCCAAATGGATGAATGGAATCTTCTGAAATTTTGTATGCTTGTAGAAGACCTTGAGCTGGTTCCAACGAGCTATTGAGCTCTTGATTTTGTTTAGTGAGCACTGAGAAATGCTCCTTGGAAGTTGACAGACTTGAAGTAGGAGACTCAGACAAAATAGAGATGATGAATGTAAGTATTTGTATTATACATATGAATGTACATTCCCATTGGCATGATAGACATAGCACAATGGTACTCAGAGGTGTAGGCTATGGAGTATACCTCACACACTCACTAGAAAGTATAGAATAGCCTCGGGATTGATGATGGACACCCGCGACTTTTTGCTTGTAGTTTTTATAGGAGTTGAAGGTAAGTTTGAATTTCAAATTCAAACTTAGGCTCCCTAGAATATCTCTACTAAAAGTAGGGAGATATTCTCTCCACTAAATCATTCTCTTTTCCACGACTAATGAAGTAGGTAAGTGACTAAAGTGATTACATATAAATGCCAAGTCATATAGACTTTTACAAAGGGGCAAAGTGAAGCCTTGATAAAGCTTTGTCCAAGCTAGTCTTCCATGATTCCAAGCCAATGTGTGAAGGCTTGATATGCACCAACAGCTCCCCCTCAAGCCAAACACTTTGGCTTAAGTCTTCTCTTTCAATCTTCAATTACATCCTGCAATCCAATCATGGATTTGAACCTGCATAACTTGTTTCCATCCAATGCCTTTGTAAGTAAATCTGCACATTGCATATTAGTAGACACATAAGTCAATTGAATCTCTTTGCTAAGTAACTTCTCCCTCACATAGTGGTAATGAACCTCTATGTGTTTGGTTCTGGCATGATATATTGGGTTAGCTGCAAGGTGAAGAGAGCTAGTGTTATCTCCAAAGATAATTGGTGGCCTTGTATATAGGCCTAACTCTGTATATAGAAGCTTCAACCAGATAGCTTCTTGAGTGGCATTGGCAAGCCCTCTATACTCTGCTTCAGTGGATGATAATGCCACTGTAGGTTGCTTCTTGGCTGACCAAGAAATGGGCTTATCTCCTGCAAAACAAATGTACCCTGAGGTGCTTCTCCTATCATCCTTACATCCTGCCCAATCTGCATCTGAGTAGACTTTAATGTCAACATCTGATGTATAAGGAAAGTACAAACCATGACTTTGA
Source organism: Ceratopteris richardii (assembly GCA_020310875.1). Lineage (NCBI taxonomy): Eukaryota > Viridiplantae > Streptophyta > Polypodiopsida > Polypodiales > Pteridaceae > Ceratopteris > Ceratopteris richardii. Next base: position 158,226,391 of record CM035415.1, read on the forward strand.
GTTCCCTTCAGATACTTCAAGATCTTCTTTGCTGCCTCTAGGTGAGGTACCCTTGGTTTGTGCATGAATTGACTAAGCACACTAACTCCATATGCTATGTCAATTCTTGTCAAGGAAGCATAGTTCAAACTACCTACCATACTTTGGTATCCTGTGATGTCTTGGACTTCTTCTCCTTCATGAGCACTTAGCTTTAGGTTGACCTCCATTGGAGTAGTAGATACTTTAGCATCCTGCAAGCCAAACTTCTTGACCATATCCTGCACATACTTCTTTTGAGTGATATATATACCTGAGTTGGTGTAGACTAACTCAAGACCTAAGAAATACTTCAATAATCCAAGATCACTAATCTTGAATTCTTTCATCATCTGTCCTTTGATGTGTCTAATCCCATTGACATCATTGCCTGTAATGATGATGTCATCAACATAGACACACAAGTAGATTACCTCTGTACTACTTCTCTTTATGAATAGAGAAGTGTTTGCTTTACTCATCACAAAACCTTGGTCTTGGAGGTAGGTTGTCAACCTGTAATTCCATGCTCTAGGTGCCTGCTTTAAACCATACAGAGCCTTCTTCAATTTACAAACATAATGTACCTTTTTTGGATCTTCATAGCCAGGTGGTTGTGACATGTAGACTTCTTCAGATATCCATCCATTCAAGAAAGCATTCTTGACATCTAATTGGTACATATTCCAATTCTTGGATGCAGCTACACTCACCAATATTCTGATAGTTGGCATCTTGGCCACAGGAGAAAATTTCTCCTCATAATCAATGCCTTGGGTTTGTGCAAAACCCTTGGCTACCAACCTAGCTTTGTACCTGTTTATTGTTCCATCTGAATTCTTCTTTAGTTTGTAGATCCATCTGGATCCTATTACCTTCATAGAGTCTTTCTTGGGTACCAAGTCCCAAGTATCACTTTCCTTGAGAGCTTCCATCTCTTCATCCATGGCTTCTTTCCATTCTGGTTTGGTAGTTGCTTCTTCATAGGTACCTGGTTCTTCATTCAACAAGTCCTTTGCAAGATATACAGAATGTTTAGTTACAAGTGATGTGTCATACCCAAATCTGATTGGCTTCTTCTTTTCTCTCTGAGATCTCCTCATTGCTTGAGTTGAGGATTCTGGTTTATCTTCTAGTTGCTTCATCTTCATCTTCTGTAGCTCAATGATGAGTAGCACCTCCTTTAATGTCAATCCGGGAAGACGTGAGGATGGTATGAAGACCTCGAGCAAGTGGCGGCACAAGTGCGTGAGTGAGAAGCACACAAACATGCACACACATACACACACGCGCACACACGTCAAGACAAAGAGTGAGAATCAATGGAGTTCTTAGATTACTTTTCAAGAAGCTCTTACGAGTTTGTTTCAATTACAATCTAACCTCAAAAATGAGCTCTCTAGCTCCTTTTATAGTTTTTGACTAGCTTTGGCCCTGTTCAGACCTAGTGTCCGGCCTAGTTAAAAATTAGGTTCCAGGGCTTATTTGAAGGCTCAAACGAGATCCAAAAATTACGAAAATTGACAGGTAGATACTTCTAAAGCTCCTCAAGCTAAGGACTCCTTGGCTTGCACAAAATGGAGCTACAAAAATATAAAATGGTATTTACAATGGTGTTTAGTGATGAGAATCACTTTTAATTGGTGTAAGGGTTTTTGAAAAGTTAAAGGGTTGCCTAGGTGCTAGATTTACGTGAATGCTCATACTTGCTTCTTCATGAGGAAAATTATTGGCCTATTTGCCAGATCTTCTTTGACTGCCATGTCTGCTTGTGCTGTCCCTTCGCTCTGACTCTCTTCGTCTTGTGGCTCCTTCGGTTCCCTGACTGCTGCCAACACCCCCCCCACTCTCGCGTCTGTCGCCCCTGACAGACCCTTGTCTAGAGGATTTTTGAACATAGTATTGGACGACATCGGAGGCTAGGTGGTGTTCTTCGAGTCGCAAGCCGCGTGCTAGATCTGTGAGCAAATCATCCCAATTCACAGGTCCGAGAACATCTGGATGAGGCACCCTTAATTGTTCTGAGTAAATAGTTCTCTCCACAGCAAATAATTGGAGGAGATGTGATGGTCTGGGTATAAAGATTTCGGAGTGATATTCCCAGAATCCTGTGATGAACATCTCCTCAAATGTCTGTTTAAAGCAGGCTGGGAGGTACTTGATTCTGGCGTGCCAAGCATATATTACTTCAATGGATGGGGTGGTACTCATATCGTACACTAGATCTTGGTTTCCTGTCATAAAGCCTGCACCTGAGAAGTGAGGGTCCTTAATGTTCTTAAACGTCCTGAAAGTGATCAGCATGAATTCAAATATTTTCATGCACATCTGGGCCATCACATCAGGATTATTGCGTAGTCGAGTACTCCAGTGACGGATTGTAGAAATCATGTAATTGACTGTGGGGGGTCCTCGTGGAGGTGCTAGATAAACATAATTCAACCATTTTGCACAGGCTTTGATGTCTCTGACAGCTATAGTGAATTCAGGCCAGGTGCGTCGTCGAAGAACTGGAATGTAACAAGGGTTATACTTAATAAACAACGGCATATTATTCCAGGTTCGGACCATTTCTGGATACGTTTCCAAAAGCCTGATTCGCCAGGTGGGTTGATGGATGGACCCACGCTGAGCACTTTCCGGTATATCATCTGGACCAAATTGTGTAGCAAATGTGGGAGGCTTGCCACATTGTCGTTGAATCTCCGCGTTGTAATCGGCCAAAAGTATACAGAATGGCACATACTGGTCATTATTGGTTCCGATCCATCTATGGTGAGACATGCTTCTGAAGTATTCAGACTTTATGACAGTGTCTTCTAAGTTCGCTAGTGATTGGATCTGAATGGCCACCCTTTCTTCGTGAGTGTTCGCTGTCCTTTCCAGTGTCTGAAGCCACTCGGGTGCTTCCACTTCCAATGTGTCTAGTCCCTCTGAGGTTTTTCGCCCGCCTGGCATTGGCATAGGAACATACGGTTCCTCGTAAGAATCATCTACCTCAATAGGGACTAGCTCTTCTTGCTCTGGTTCTACCACTGGAGATGGCTGCCTCTCGTATGTCAGTAACCTCTTTTGTAATTCTGCTACCTGCTCAGTTAAGGCCTTTACTTCGTCTGAGGTGGAGGTTGATGGGACACTCTTCGGTTGTTCTTCCTGTTCCTTAAGCGTGCTCTGAAGCGTGTCATGCTGTCTTTCCAAGTCATCATGGGCTTCCAGGAGATCTGCATAGCTTTCCAAAATGGTTTTCATCGTCTCCGTTGGAACTGCTTTGAACTGCTCTGGATCTATCTCGTGAGGGGAGCCTTCCATTGCCGCTTCCAGATTCTCTTCATTTTGTTTTTGCAGTCTTTTGTTCTCCTCCAATGCTGTGGCCATATGTTTCCGTAGTAGCGCCAAGTTGCGTCTGACTCGCAGGTTATCGGCCTGGTATACTTCGAGCAAAGCTTCTAGTTGTTTTACACCTGATTCTGTCGATGGTTGTGGTGTCTCCAATAGTGTTTGGTGAGCCTGCTCAAGCGTTGTATAGCATTGATTCACCTCTGCATTTTCCTCTTGTAGGATGTGAAATTGCCTTTGTAAGTTCTGGTGGTGTGTTGTCAGTTGTTGATACCGGCCGTCCAGAGCTCTGTACTCATTCTGGAGCTGATATACACATTGATTTAATGCTAAAAATATGCTATTTACATTAAATAATGCTGGGAGGGGTGAAGATGCAGGGGGAATGGGGGCGGGAGAGGGAGTTGTGAGTGATGTGGGTGGAGATGTGGGTGGAGGGGGTATGGGAGATGAAGGTGGCATGGGGGGAGGGAGCGGTGCTGTGGCAGGAGATGTTTCCATAGTGTCAATTGTTTGAGTGACGGTGTAGATGGGGATCGTGGGTGGAGTGGATGTGACGTCAGTGAAAAGAGTGGTGAAAGTGGGCATGGTGACTCCCCCGAATTGGATTCCCTGGGAGAGTGGAATTCCCATGACAATGGTGGTGGTAGTGAGTGTGGTGGTGCTAGTGTCATGTGGTGGAGTGAGTTGTGTAGTGAGAGGTGGGGAGGGTGGTGACAGTGGTGCTTCCTGATGTTCGTCTGCTTGCGTTGTCTCTCCTGGTGCTGATACATTGATATGAATTTGTTTCCCGGACCTCATGGGACGAGCGGGAACCCTCTTCTCAAATCTATGAATGTAGGCCATTGCCTCATGGATAGCCTCATCCAATCCTACTGCGTCGGCATGAAGGTTTATGGACTCAATGAACATCTCGTCCACACCTTCCTCAGCTAGCAACTGGTTCATGATTTTCTTGCCCGATTCCAGTGACATCTTATGCTGTTCTTGAACTAGTTGCATGGTTCGGTATAGTCTTTTGATTTGTGCCGAATACGCAGGGGCACTTGCTAGCTCTGAAAGCTCGTCATATTCTTGTTCCTCGTAGGATTCTTCTTCTTGTTCTGTCTCTTGTTCCTCGACGTCGACTTCTACCACTTTTGGTCGGGTGGGGGCTGCTGTTGTTGTCTGGGGTTGTGGTTCCTGAGCACGTTCTGTTTCCGTCTCGAGATTAGAATCATAGATCAATCGGGCTACTTCTTCATCCGTGAGATCATTTAGAGTAAAACCCTGTGGGAATTCCAGATCTGATGGGACGGGTGGGAATACCAGATTAGGCCCATCTGTGCTCGGTCTTGGTAGCCGGATTGTGAATGGCCTGACGCGTCGTGTCTGGGGAGGGGTAATTTCTGGTGTAGTGGTGGCTCCCCTTGGTTGAGCACAGGGTAATTGTACTCCCCCCCTCATCTTCTTTGATGGGGGACCTGCTGCTGATAGTCTTCTCTGAAATTCCTGGGCGCGGGGCCATATGAGTGCCCACTGAATAGGCACGTCATAAGCCAGACATCGGTAGATTATCTTTGTTAGAGCGCAACATCCATGAAGCACATTTTTCTGCTTCTTATTCCACCTTTGATGGGCTAGGTGGATCTGATCTATGATCCAGTGTGGCACATTGATGGGAAGGCTTTCTGTCTCTGCTAGATACAAGCTGAACCATATTTTCTTCGGGGGCATTGTGAATCGTTCCTGGGCGGGGAAAGCAAAATGTTGCATGATGGTCCGCAGGTGAAGCGCAATGGTAGGTGTCATCGCTACCATATCCTTCAGCTTATTAAGATCTTTGTGTTTCATTCGGCCTGGAACCATTGTTTCCTTTTTCGTGGGGATGTGCATGCCATACATACCCAATGCTTCCCGTACCAGATTAAGGGTCAACTTGAATCTTTTAAGCTCATGACCCGGCAGCAGTGATGGCAACACAAAGGTGCTGTCGCCTCCTTTGGCCCTGCTTGGTGTGATGGTACTGATAAGATATGAACATCGTAAGAAATCCGGCTTTGGTAAGTGGGCCCTAAAATAACTGTCCATACCCGCTTTGATCCAAACTGATCGCATAACTTCGGCGTTTTGATAGCTTTCAAACTCGCGCGTGAAAAAGTGGTATCGACCCCATTTGCCATTAAATTCCAATTCTGCTTCCCAGAAATAGGTTCCATCGCCCAATGGTCCAGCGACATCACTGAACCAATGCGCGTGCTTACCTACTTGAGAAGTGTGCCCTTGAGGAGGATCCTGAATGGGGAGCACATGCACGGCTTGAAGTTCTTGCGGCCTTGCGGTGAGATGTGGCTCGAGGAGGAGTGTCTCTATGTCCACAATCTGGGCACCGGATCCGGCTTGAGAACTGGCACCTGCTTCTGCCATGGCCCTGTTTGCTGGTTGGTTCTGTGAGAATATAGAACCATGTGTTAACATCGTAATGGACAGAATAAATCCGTTGTTGTCCCCGTTACAACATTAACATGAGGTAGATGGTGAGTTAGTGGTTAGTAAGTGCACGAAGACAGTGTGTGTAGTTAATGCTTGGGTAGTCCTAGGAGACTAATGAAGTTAGTAAGTGGGGACGAATTTACAAATTGGGGTCGGGGGGTTTATTACAGGTCTTAGGCTGCCAAATGCAGTGGATGGGCTTTGTTTTTGGTTTCGTAGAGACTCCAGGGAGCTTTATAGTTGTATCGGCTTGAAAATGAGGCCTTTTAGGGACCCATTTACAAGCGATTATGTTCGTGCTCATGGGCCTTAGTGAGTTCTTGAGTGTTGAAAACGAGTGAATGCTGGCTGTGCGAGTGAATGGGTTACACTGTATTGGTTGTGACCTCGGCGTAGCTATTTGCGCCCGCAAGCAAGCCTTAGGCACCCAAATAGATTTCACGTTAGCAGAAGAATTTCCGGAAGACTTCTTATTAGTGACGTGTTGTTGGTTACTAATAAGAGGCTTTGCCCGTGTGGTTGGCTTGAGTGCAACCGGGTGTTTGCCTTTCCGCACCCACACTTGGTTTACTTGCTGAGATATTTTGCTGCGCAGGTACTTTTGATTTCCAGCATAGGTAGTACTCTGCTTCTTCTGCCTTTGATCCACCTTTGGTTGCTGCCTCCTTTTGGCCTTTGGAAAAGAAGGGAGTTCCGTTGCATCCCTGACTCCTTTTTTGAGAATATCATTCCTCTACAACACATAGTTTTGGACAAGAACAGCATGGTCATCTTCATATGTACCCCTGGAGGGACCAGGAGTCTATGCCTTTCCTAATTCTTTGAGTGCTCCATTATCTAACTCTATTGTAATTCGACTATGATTGACCCATACCTGAAGAAGTCCACTTCTTAGGTTTAAGTTGACTGCTTGGTCATAGATCCAGTCTTGACCCAAGACAAGGGGTTCAGTGAGATCCTCGTCTTGACACACTAGTACTTTAACTGTCATTGCCTCATCATGAATGTAGAGGGGAAGTTCCACCTCGCCCATGCAAGGGGTTTCCACGCCTCCCAATCCTATGAGATATGCTTCCACAGGATTGACAGTTAATTGCAACTCTTGACAGTAAGACAATTTAACAGCACTAGTGGCTGCACCTGAGTCAATCAAGGCTCTTACGGTCCTTACACTCTTTCCTTGTCCTATATCTAAGGTTATGAAAGGACGTCGATCAGTTATCCTATGTGAGCTTGTTCCTGCGACTTCACACATTGCCATATGATATCCTTGATCTGCATAGTCATTTGTTCTAGGCTGATCTCTACCTTGCCTTTGTAATTTCATCCTTCTGATGCGTTCTAAAGCTTCTGCTTGAGCTTCTTCTCAAATTCTCTTTTCTTCCTCTTTGCGTTTCTTAGCAGTGTTGAGTCGGCTGAGCATTTCCTCCGTGAGGGGTTCTTGATACAACTTGACTCTGCAACCGCTAATATAGTTTGGGAGAACATCACCCTCTAACATGGCTAGTTGTACTGCTCCACTCGTGGAAATCCTATTGATGATCATAGGTCCGTAGCCTCTCTTTTCTAGCTTCCTCGCGTGTTGTTTCAGTGTATAGACTAAGACTAGATCTCCTGCTTTCAAGCCCTTATCCTTCACATGGGCATCAAAGTATGCCTTCTGTCTCTTCTTGGCTGCATATATTCCGGCAGCGGCTCTCAGTCTTGTTTCCCCTAATCGTTCAAGGTCAAAGATCCTAGAGGAGAGCTCATGAACCCTCCATTCGTGCTCTTGTGCTACTTTCAACGTAGGTATTAAGAAGTCCAAAGGTAGCACAACGTTTTGGCCAAATACCATCTGAAAGGGGGTGGCTTGGAGTACCGTTTTGTAGGCAACTCGGTATGCCCAAACAGCATGGTGCAGTTGTTTGTCCCAATCAGAGCGTTTAGTGTTTACTAATTTTGTCAGCACATTGCATAAGATCTTATTGGTGCTCTCAGCTTGTCCATAAGCTTGAGGGTGATAGGGGGCAGACTTCTTGTGTATTACCAAGAATTCTTGGAGTAGATTTTCAATCACCTCGTTCAAGAAATGAGTGCCTCTATCACTTACAAGCTCTATAGGTAGCCCATATCTTGTGAACACATTCTCAAACAAGAATTTAGCAGTTGTCTGAGCGTCATTCTTTGTCGTAGCCTTTACCTCTACCCACTTAGTTAGATAATCTGTTGCAACAATGATATATTCCGCATGAGAACCCTTAGCCGGGGGATTAATAGGACCTACGAAGTCTATTCCCCACTTAGAGAATGCACGTCCACCCATCATAGGTTTCAGTGGCATCTCATCTTTTCGTATAGGATACTAAGTTCTCTGACAGACATCACATCGCTTTACATAGGTATGTGCGTCCATGTGAAGGGTAGGCCACCAGAAGCCCGCAAATAGTATCGCCTTGATCACCCGATCTGGTCCAAAGTGCCCTCCTGCTACACCTTGGTGAGCATTTTCCAAGATCTTAAGATATTCACTTTCATGGACACATAGTCTCAGGTAACCATCTTTACCACGCTTGTATAGATTATCACCAATGAGTGAGTAATCCTGGGCTTCTTGTTCTAAACTCCTTCTCCTAGCCAGAGTCATGTCTGGAGGGAATGCTTTCGTCCTCAGGAAGGATACTAGTGGTTCACTCCAATCTGGCACTATGGATGCTTGATAAAGAGTGGCGTGTTCCACAGGTGGTTTAGTGCAACAGATTGGGCATTCCTTGCACAACTTTTGAACATCAGCTTCCATAGTTGGCCAATGTAATCCGAGTCTCTTTAGGGTCTGTAAAGTTCGTTGCTTTGAGTAGTGTTGCTCTAACGCACCTACATGTGCTAATTGCAACCATTTAGCGTACTCATCCTCTTCTACGCAACAAGCCAAGATCCCTTGATCTGTGTGCTTGTACATGCTTCCTGCCATGATGTGGTACTTTTGGGCTTTTACAACCTCTCTATTCCGTGCGATTACTACTGGATGGTTAGGCCCGTATGTCAATACTGGTACCAATGGCTTAGCCCACTGTGGCACCACTTCCAAATTAAACAAGTAAGCATCAGGAAGGTCATCTGATACTCCTTGTGGGGCTTCGCCCGATGTGAGCCTAGAGAGATGATCTGCTCTTAAATGAGTCCTACCTTTTCTTACCACAACCTCAAAATCATATTCCATGAGCAAGAGAAACCATCTCACTAATCTTCCTGTATTGCATGGCTTGTTTACGAGGTATAGCAATGCTTGATGATCCGTAAAAAATTTAAACTTATTTGCAAGCAAATAGTGTCTAAATTTCTTAACTGCATATACCATGCCTAATTCTTCTCGCTCTGTAGTGGTGTAATTCCGTTCAGCCGCATTCAACTGTCTACTGGCATAGGCAATTGGAAGATCCATATTACCTTCACCAGTAGGTTGTGCAAGCACACATCCAATAGCATAATTGGATGCATCCACATGAACATGGAATGGCTTATTCCAATCTGGTGTGGTCAAGATTGGTGTTGAACACAATCTTCGTTTAAGCTCCTGGAAGGAATTATCACATTCATCCGTCCACTCAAAGTTAGTCAGAAGTCCGTACATGGGCTTTGCAATGACAGCATACATGTGTATAAATCGTTGGTAATAACCACAATGCCCCATGAAAGCTTGTACTTCCTTGACATTCTTTGGCCTAGGTAGCTCTTCTATAGCTCTCACTTTCTCTTCGTCAGTGGATATGCCATTATTTGACACTATGTTGTTGGAACAAGCCAATCACAAATTGGTGATTATAGAGATTCTGAAGAAGGTTTATGGTCAGAATGAATTGAAGGAAAACACTTGTGAAAGTGAAGAAGATTTCAGGGTGATGTCTTGTACACATATGTACATATAAGTGAAGAATCTTGTAAATTGAGTATAGTAAAACCTTTAGGATGATAAAGAGCAATGTCATAGATACGGGATGAGTCTAAAGTCATGTATATATAAGTTAATGATGACAAGAAATATGTAAGAGAGTCATTTGTAGATGACAAACTTCAGAAAGATGTGTAGAGAGTTTTTTCCCAGAAAATAGCGACAGGTTTTTCTCTGAGTGCTCTCTGTCTGATCATGTGGATCAGAAATCCTTTTGTACACATCTAATTGAGTAGCTAATGAAGCTATGTCTAGAGTTTCAGAATCTAATTCCTCTCCTATCATGAGAATGATCAATAGGAACATTCATATGTGAACTTTGGAAACTGAAGTCTGAGAGTAGCGCACTTTTCCGTCTCAGTATTTTGATCAGATCTGAGTGTATACTGTAAAGTTTTTGATGAGTGAGCACTTAAAATTTAAGTTAGAAGATAAGGAAGCTATGGCTAAAAGCATTTAGCAAAACGGGTTTCAGATTGGGAGAAATCAACTTAAGAAGTTGACTATGTCAAAGGCGCAACTTCTGAGAGACATTTTCTGACATATCTTTGATCTTAATGATCAAATTAAACTTTTGGTGATTAGTTTTGAGAACTAATGATTGACATGATTGCGCAAAGGTATTGCAAATACTTATGCATCATTTACTTGAAGAAATTTGAAGTTTTATGCAGGTAATGAAGTTGATTCCTGAAGCAGACTTTCTGTAGTAGACACTTCTTCACTCAGAGAAGTGTTGATTGAAGTTTTGGTAAAGAAGAACATTGTTTGTGTAAAGTCTGGTTTATAACTGACATAGAAGTGTTCTTAAGTCAGTATAGATCAAACCTTTGGAGATTAAGAGGTCTCCAACAGTGGTATCAGAGCTAAAGGTGAAATACAAGAGAAGAAAAGACAATTGAAGTTCCGACTGGTGCAGATATTGGTGATCTTCCAAATCAAAGGAGGACAAGGACAAATTATTGAAGACAACCTGCAGGAGTTCAAAGCACAAGTTCGAAAAGAATTAAGAAGGTCAAAGCTTATATTAAAGGTACACTTTATCCTCATAAACCATAGTAATTGCAGATACAGAAGGTCAAGGATGGGAGAAAGCTTGCAGATTGATAAGCTAGATAGGGAGAACTATCCAGCATGGTCCATGAGGATGGAGGCACACCTCATGAGTAAAGATTTGATGGCCTTCATTATAGGAGATGAAGAAAAACCTGAATTTGTAGATCCTAGTATTCCAACTAGGGAAGAGCTTGCAAATTTGAAGACTTGGATGAGAAAGGATGCTCAAGCAAGGAGTATCATTTACATGGCTGTAAATGATTATCTTCTACCTCACACCAGAGGTTTGGAAAGTGCAACAGATGTTTGGAATGCTTTGGAAGAGCATTTCCAGAATACAACCAAGTCAAGGAAGTCCTCACTATGGGCTGAGTTCACAACCTTCAAGAAGAAGAGCTCACAATCAATTTTTGATTATGTGGCAAGGATGAAGGATATTGCAGATAGCTTGGGAGCAGTGGATGAAGACATTGAAGAGGAAAAGTTGGTAAGACAAATACTTACAGGTTTGAGAGGAGATGAGAAGTGGAAGCCTTTCATATTGTCCATAGAGTTGTCACTTGATCACTTTACTCCTGATCTTAATCAATTGCTAGGACACATGCTAACCTTTGAGCAGGATCTTAAAGGAGATAATGATAGAAGTACAAGTCAAGCTATGTACTCCAAGGACAAGAAAAAAAATGGCAAGGGAAAGCAATCGAATGATGATGAAGGGAATTCAAATCAAGCTAACTTTACAAAGGAAAAGATGAATTTTAGAGGTAAAGGAAGAGGAGGTAAGAACAAAGATAATGCTAAAGCTTGTTGGATTTGTGGCAGAACAAATCATTTGGCAAATGATTGTTGGTATAACAATCAAAATGGTGGAAACAATAATCAGAATTATAATCAAAGAGGTAGAGGAGGCAGAAACCAAAGAGGTAACTTCAGAGGAAGAGTTGGTAGGACATCATATGGTAGAGGAGGTGGAAGAAACTTCCAATCTCAGTCCTACAACAACAATTATTATAATTATGCATCAGATCAAAAGGATGACATGACTCTTATCTTGAATGCAACTCATGAATCAATGGGAGAAGATCAAAGAGTGTTTTATATTGACTCAGGGTGTAGCAACCATCTGAGTGGAAATCTATCCTTGATGACTGATATGGAAGCAAGGGTGAATGGACATACAGTTCAAACAGGTGATAATACCAAACATAAAGTGGAGAGCATTGGATCAGTGAAGACAAAGAGTGGAAGTACACTTCTGAGCAAGGTACTTTATGTTCCTACTATTCCTAAAAATTTGATAAGTGTAGGGCAAATTGTGGAGAAAGGATATGAGGTAAGATTCACAAATGATGGTGTTTATGTGCAAGATCCAAATCAGGGATATAGAAACATAATTGCAGGAAAAAAGGAAGGAAGATTGTTCACTCTCAAAGTCCAAGGTAATGTGGGACATGCATTATTTACATATGGAAGTCAAAAGGTATCTGAATTAGACCTATGGCATAAAAGGCTAGGTCATTTCAATGAGAGAGCTATAAAGGAAATGTCAAAGAATCAGGTGGTGCTTGGATTGCCAAATATTGAAGGGCAACATATGGTGTACAAGTGTGAAGCTTGTCAATTAGGTAAAGCACATAAAGGTTCTTACAACAAATCAGGGTACAAGCATTCAAATATGCTTGAATTGGTTCATACAGATGTATGGGGTCCCTCAAGGGACTATAGCATAAATGGATCCAGATATTATGTGTTGTTTATTGATGATGCAACGAGGTGGATTACTTTGTATGTAATCAAGGATAAATCAGAAGTTTTCAAGACATTCAAACATTTTCATGCCTATGCAGAAAGGATCACAGGGCAAAAGCTTAAGAGGTTAAGGTCAAATGGAGGGGGAGAGTATTTCTCTAAAGAGTTTGATGATTATTTGTGGAATGCAGGTATAAAAAGAGAAGTAACTTGCAGGTACTCCCCTCAACAGAATGGAGTAGCAGAAAGGAGGAATAGGACTCTTGTAGAATTTGCAAGAGCTATGATGAAGGAAAAGAATTGTCCAAATTACTTATGGGCAGAAGCTATTAACACTGCAACATACCTTGTGAACAGGTTTCCTTGTAAAGCATTGGATGGAGGAACCCCTTATGAAGCATGGTGGGGTAAGAAACCTACCCTTGATCATTGTAAAGTATTTGGATGTATTGCATATGCTTATGTTCCTTCACAATTAAGACATAAGCTAGAACCAAAAGCAGAGAAGTATGTGTTTATTGGATATGATGATAGACAGATGGGTTACAGGTTGTGGAGTCCATCCACAAAGCAATTTCTTGTTACCAAAGATGTGACATTTGATGAGCAAAATACATGGTATACAGGATCACCAAATGATTATACAGGTGTTGAAGAAATACAAAGGAAAGGAAAGGCAAAAGTAAAAGTGTGTGAAGAAGTTGTTGATGAAGTTGACTCTAGAAGTAGATTGCAGGATCATGTAGAAGAAGGGCCAAGATTTGATCCAGAGTCAAATGAGCCTGAAACTTCGAGAAGTGCAGAAATCAGAAGATCTACAAGGGAAAGGAAAGAACCTATAAGGTATAGTTATGATACATCTTTCCTAACAACAAAAGATTATGCTTACATTGTGAAGACAGAAGAAGATCCAACCACTTATGAAGAAGCCAAAGGTAAACGGAATTGGGAGAAGGCAATGCAGGAAGAGTATGATGCTCTACTTGAAAATGAAACTTGGGAATTAGTACCAAGACCAAAGAATCAGAAAGTCATTGGATGTAAGTGGGTATATAAAACAAAGAGGTTTTCAGATGGTAAGGTGTCTAGATACAAGGCTAGACTTGTGGTCAAAGGTTATGCCCAAACTTATGGGGTAGATTATGATGAAACCTTTAGTCCTGTTGCTAAGATGTCTACAATTACGACATTGATTGCTATTGCTGCTTGTAAGAGATGGAAATTATCACAATTGGATGTGAAAAATGCATTTTTAAATGGATACATTGCAGATGAAGTATACATGGAGCAACCAGAAGGCTTCATGCAATCAATTGGATCAGATTATGTGTGTAAGCTCAAGAGAGCTTTATATGGGTTGAAGCAAGCCCCAAGAGCTTGGAATTACAGATTGGTCAAGTTCTTGAATGAATGTGGATTTCAAGCATCAAAGGCAGATAGTAGCTTGCTAGTGAAGGCAAGTGAAAATGGATACATTTACATGTGCATTTATGTTGATGATATTATTGTTACAGGAACAGATGCTCAAGGAATCAATGAACTCAAAAAGCAAATAGAGAAGGAGTTTAAGATAAGTGATTTGGGAAACCTATCTTATTTTCTAGGAATGCAGATTGTGTATACTCAACATGGAGTATATGTTTCACAAGAGAGATACTTGAAGAATCTTCTAGTCAAGTTTAACATGGAGGATTGCAAGATCTCAACTACACCATTGGAGGTAAATCATAAATTAAGCAGGTATGGAGGTGAAGAATTCAATGATATGAAGAAATATCAGAGTTTGGTAGGTAGTTTAATATATGCTACCTTGACAAGACCAGATTTATCATATGCAGTAGGTGTGTTGTCACAATTTATGCATTGTCCAAAGAAGACTCATTGGATTGCAGCCCAAAGGGTACTCAGATATATCAAAGGAACCCTAAGTGAAGGATTGTATTATGGTTTCACTTCTGATACAAGAATCAAAGTGTTTAGTGATGCAGATTGGGCAGGTGACTCAGATGATAGAAGATCTACTCATGGGTATCTCTGTTATGTTGGAGATAAACTAGTTTCTTGGTGTTCAAGGAAGCAACATACAGTTGCTTTATCATCCACAGAAGCTGAGTATAAGGGAATGGTAGAAGCTGCAAAAGAAGTGATATGGTTGAAGACCTTGATGAAAAGTTTTGAGACTGATCATAGTACTCCAATTATTTTTGGAGACAATATGAGTTCTTTGTATTTGGCAGCTAACCCTGTTTTTCATGCCAGGACTAAGCATATAGAGATTCAGTATCATTTCTTGAGGGAAAAGGTACTTGATAAAGAGATTGAAGTGATGTACACTCCAAAAAAAGAACAAGTGGCAGATATGATGACAAAGAGCTTGGATGGACCTAAGCTACAGAGATTCAAGGAGATGGCAGGAGTGAAGAAGAATGGAATAATCACAATTAGTGATTGAGGGGGAGCTGTTGGAACAAGCCAATCACAAATTGGTGATTATAGAGATTCTGAAGAAGGTTTATGGTCAGAATGAATTGAAGGAAAACACTTGTGAAAGTGAAGAAGATTTCAAGGTGATGTCTTGTACACATATGTACATATAAGTGAAGAATCTTGTAAATTGAGTATAGTAAAACCTTTAGGATGATAAAGAGCAATGTCATAGATACGGGATGAGTCTAAAGTCATGTATATATAAGTTAATGATGACAAGAAATATGTAAGAGAGTCATTTGTAGATGACAAACTTCAGAAAGATGTGTAGAGAGTTTTTTCCCTGAAAATAGCGACGGGTTTTTCTCTGAGTGCTCTCTGTCTGATCATGTGGATCAGAAATCCTTTTGTACACATCTAATTGAGTAGCTAATGAAGCTATGTCTAGAGTTTCAGAATCTAATTCCTCTCCTATCATGAGAATGATCAATAGGAACATTCATATGTGAACTTTGGAAACTGAAGTCTGAGAGTAGCGCACTTTTCCGTCTCAGTATTTTGATCAGATCTGAGTGTATACTGTAAAGTTTTTGATGAGTGAGCACTTAAAATTTAAGTTAGAAGATAAGGAAGCTATGGCTAAAAGCATTTAGCAAAACAGGTTTCAGATTGGGAGAAATCAACTTAAGAAGTTGACTATGTCAAAGGCGCAACTTCTGAGAGACATTTTCTGACATATCTTTGATCTTAATGATCAAATTAAAATTTTGGTGATTAGTTTTGAGAACTAATGATCGACATGATTGCGCAAAGGTATTGCGAATACTTGTGCATCATTTACTTGAAGAAATTTGAAGTTTTATGCAGGTAATGAAGTTGATTCTTGAAGCAGACTTTCTGTAGTAGACACTTCTTCACTCAGAGAAGTGTTGATTGAAGTTTTGGTAAAGAAGAACATTGTTTGTGTAAAGTCTGGTTTATAACTGACATAGAAGTGTTCTTAAGTCAGTATAGATCAAACCTTTGGAGATTAAGAGGTCTCCAACATATGTGTCGTAGAATCTTGCCTTGCCTGACCATGAAAACACATTTTTCGGGGTTTAGGCAGACTTGGTATTCTCTACATTTGTCAAAGATTTGTCTGAGTTCAGGGATATGGGTATGTCTAATGTTGGAATGAGCGCAAAGATCATCAACATAGACTTCTAAATTCTTCCTCAAGAACTCCTTAAACACATGGCACATTAGTCTCTGGAAGGTGGCTGGTGCATTGGTAAGCCCAAATGGCATTACTCTAAAAGCAAAAATGCCCCATTCTGTGGCAAAGGCTGTCTTATGCTGATCCTCTGGAGCTATGGCTACTTGATTGTAACCCGAAAATCCATCAAGGAAGCTGTACACTTCCTTGCCTGCTACTCTTTCTAAGAGATGTTCTGTGATGGGAAGTGGATAGTTATCTCGAATTTTGGCTGCATTGACCTTCTTCAAGTTAATGCACACACGCAGCTTGCCATTCTTTTGGGCACCACTCGATGGGGAATACCCACTCAGTGTGCTCAATTTCATAGATAAATCCAGCTTCGACCAGTCTATCTATCTCTTCTTTGATCTTAGCAGCGTAATTATCGTTATAAGTATAGGGCTTTTGCTTAGAGGGTTTGGCATCTGAGGTCATGGGGATAGTGTGTGAGCATATATCAGGGTCAACACCTTTCAAATCCTTGTAACTCCAAGCGAATACATCTCTATATTCTCTTAGCAAGGCAATTAACGCATGCTCTTCTTCCTCTGTTAGGTCATGGCCTATGTACGTGCATCTCTCCTCTCCTTCTTCTAGGGCCACTACTATTTTCTTGGTGGTTTCTTTGTTATCATAGGCCTCTCCTGATTGTGCCTCTTGTTTAGGCATTCTTATCATGACTCTCCTGTCGTCTATCTCATACTTCTTAAAATTTTCTGGGACCTCAAACAAAGATTCTTCCTCTTCTGGTGAGACTTCTCTCTTCTTTCGTTTCTTCCCTTCTTCCTTCAGGGTCACATGTGTCGCAAATCTTACATCATTTGTAAGCTCTCCATGTCTCTGGGGTTGACATTCTACTTCATGGAAGTATTCTTCATCTGATGCAAATGGTGGGTCGATAATGATTGACTCTAGGTCGGAGTCACTTGCATCCTCAAATGCATCAGGGCCAGGTTCGCATTCTTCTAGAACTGCTTCTCCCATGATTGGCTCTATGGAGAAGACTGAAATGTCATAGCCATCCTCATCACAGTGAGGTGTCCATTGTTCCTCATTGATGGCTACGTCCATTGTTGCTAAGATTTCTGCCCAGCCATGGGGTTCAAATTCCTCGTCAGGAAAGACTACAGGTGCATAGGCTGGGTCCTGAATGGGTCTATGAGTTTCGTTTGCACCTACCTCTCTGGCTTTTTCTCTCTTCTCTTCCTCTACTGCTACCTTGCACATCCATAAGTGGGTGTCTTCATGCATCCAAGAGGATCCTGACCCTATGGAATGCACCGATCATGTATCATCTTTGGCTCTATGGATGGGATTCCATCTGATAGGAGGGACATCTCTATGAGAGTAATCCTTGAGATTGACTTTGGTCGTAACACCTAAGTGTTGCAGGTACAAAGAATTGGTTCCCCAGTCCTATACCACTTGCAACTGTCGCATGAATGGTCTTCCCAAAATCATATCATAGGCATGATTTTTGCTGAAGTCACATATAGCAAATGTATGCTCAAACTCGACACCACAGGTGATGAGAGTTATTCCTTCCAGCAATCCTAAGGGTCTCTCAATATGACCATCGGCCATCTGCAATTTCATTCTCGTTGGCCTGAGTGCTGGCTTGCCCCAACGCTTCCATAGGGAAGTAGTGGCAATTGCAACTCCTTCACCTGAGTCCAAAATTGCCTTGGTGGTGTACTCCTGGTAGGTGATGGGAAGATAGGTGTTCCCTTCTTCACCTTCACACATATCTCCTATCTTATCCAAGGGAATTTCTGGCACTGTCCTGTGGGATCCTACCTGGGAACGAGGTTTGGCTATTTCTGGTACTTGTTTGGCGACATGTTTCCATAATTCAGGTCTAACCTTGAGTAGCTCTTCTAACCTGAGATTGCACTGCACGTTAGTGTTCTTCACTACCTCTGTGTTCCTAGGTATGACTGAATCTTCGTTTCTTACCATGATTGTAGGTGCTCTCATGCAGGTGGACTTAGCTTCCCATGGGCCTGTGAAATGGGGTAGTTCCTATAAAGAATTAGACTCGAAGTCTAATCTTTCTTGAGATTGGATGCTCTCCTGCTCTCCATAAATGGATGGGATGTCTTGTGGGAATTGGTCATGTGCCTCATCCACAAGTTCAATGGGAGGAGGGACTTCACTTTCTTTAGCCCATTTGTCTTCTTGAATCTCACGTAGGAATTCTGGTGTGAACCGATTCATAGAAGATGATGTGTCCGGCTCCGTAGAATTAGGCACATAAGCAACCTGGGAAGGAGGGCTTATTCTATCGTTGGCATTTTCCTCGCTCTCATAGATGTTTGGAGCACAAGCTTCCTGGGAAGGATTACTTATTCTATTACTTTTCCGAACAGGCTCATATGCTCCCTGAGAAGGAATGTAGGCAACCTGTGGAGGTACGTAAGCTTTCGAGGGAGGCTCATCTGCCTTTTGGGGCGAAAGATAAGCTTCTTGAGGAGGCACATGGGCTTCGTGAAGAGGCTGGCTTATCCGTTCTCTTGCCCCTTCCTTTCTTTGAGGGACAGGTTCCTTTTCTGATTGTGCAATTAGATTCTCTATTCTTCCTAGGGAGGGGGGGTTGTCTGGTTCAGTGGAATTTGGCACATAAGCTTCCGGTGGGGGATGGGTCATGTTTTTGCTTGCTTCCTCCCTTCCTTGATTTTTTTCTTCCTTGGCAGATCTTGCAATTATGCCCTCCAACTTCTCTAGAAGTCCATCCAAGTGTAATTGTGTCTTGGCTGAGCCTGAGTAATTGAAAAGGCGACTGGCTTCAAACATAGTCTGAGCCAATGCGACCATTTTCGCGCAAAGCTTGGTTCTTTCTATCTCTAGGTCAGCTCTAGGGTAACACTTGTCATGATCTGTGACATTTGGCCCTTCTTGAATTCTGGCCTGATATGCTTTAAGCATCATGTCGATGTCTTCCGAAATGGGATGAGCTAATACTGATCCTACTCTAGGGGGTGGTGTATGTTGGTGCATTTTGCCCAAGCCTACATGCTTGATATGCTTGATATTATCCTCATTTGTAAGTCACATGAGTAGTCATGTGAACACCTCTTGTAAAAGAGTACATTTTATCTCTTGTAAATGGAAAAAGAAAAAAGTAAAAGGATGGCTTACCTCATCCATGATGTAAAAGCAAATTCGTGGCTCCAACTACCAAAATCACGAATTTTTGAGCTGAGGGAATCTCTCCTAACTTTGGGGATCACTTTTAGGTGGAGCCATTCGAATTCGAATTCAAAACTCCCTCCAAGAATAGCTATAAAAGGAGCAAGAAGGAAGAGGCGATTAGCAAGCCTTGTACGTGACCACTTCATGTCATTTTGTAGAGATTGAAGAGCTTACTCCATAGCTCTATCATTCTACTCCCATTGTGCAAAGATTCATTGCCAATATGGTTGTAATCATATGTGAATCTATACATTTATTATCATCTACCTCTCTGTTTTGTTCTCTGCTATACTCACTCAGAGCAGTAACTTCAGAAGGTCATATCTCGAGTTTTACTGAACCTTTTTCAGTGTTTTAAAGTGCGTTGGATAGCTCTCACTGTCTAGTTTCTATTTGTAAATTTTCAAGGTCATTGGATTTATATTTTTGGAGATATCTGCATTTTACAGCTTACTGGTCTATCTCTGCAGAGCCCCGAGAATTGTGGGAATGTTCCAGAACTTGATGAAACTTGTTCTCAGTGCTCAGTCCATCATTTGAAGTGTTTTAACTTGGAATAGGAAGCTTGCTAAGTCTATTTGCTATGCCCAAAAGGAATTTTTCTAATTCCTTCCAGGTTGAGAGCACTGTTCATTTTTTCCAGCAGGTGTATGTCCAAAAATAGCAAGTTTTGGGAGCTAGTCATTTCGCAACTTGTCGGTCTTGACTTAAACTTTTGGGATACATGTTCCAAAGTACTTGGCTGATATTTTGGTGGATTTAGGAAGCTCAAAGGGTCTACTAATCAACTCTGAAGTCTCATTGGCTGGTGTGAAGTTGGTTGTAGCAGCACCTACTCATCTTTGGATTGCATCCACCATCTCTCTTCACAGTGGTATCAGAGCATAGTCAAGCAACATGGGAGATGGATTTCCATCAACAATTGACAAATTGGATCAAAACAACTATCCGGCATGGTCTCTAAGGATGGAGGCTTACCTTCAAGGAAGGAATCTATATGGATTCATATCCGGAGATGAAGCAATGCCAACCATGAGGAACAAAGGGCAACCATCACATGAAGAAGTGGAAGGACTTTCGAATTGGTGTTCGAAGGATGCACTTGCAAGGTCCTATATTCTAAACTCAATCTCTGATTTTCTTTTACCTCATGTCAAGGGATGCAAGACATCAAGAGAAACCTGGAATGCACTTGCTTCTTTCTTCTCTTCCAACACTCGAGCAAGGAAGAACCAATTGTGGATGGAGTTCACAACAATGAAGAAAAGCCCGAAGCAAAATGTGACTGATTATGTCACAAAGATGAAGGAGATTTCCGACCAACTTGGAAGCATTGGAGAGGTAACTGAAGAGGAGCAAATCATAAGACAAATCATGAATGGAATCAAAGCAGACGACAAGTGGGAGTCATTCACAACAGCCATGGATTTATACATGGATATGCATGTACCCGACCTCAACACACTCATGGGCCAACTCTTCACTCATGAAGCAAAGATTAGCAAAGGTGGTGAGTCCTCAAGAGGTAATCAAACTTCTGCCTTATATTCTGATAAAGCTAAGGTCAAGGACAAGTCAAAGAATAGAAAGAATGAAGATGAAGGAAGCTCTTTCCAAGCAAACTTTGCAGGTAGAGGAAGAGCTAGAGGAAGAGGCAGAAGTGGAAAGCAAGGTAGGGGGAGATTCCAATCATCTCAACCTTGCAACATATGTGGCTTATCTAACCATACTACTGAAGAATGTTTCAGGAACCCGAGGAACTCAAGAGGAAGAGGATTCAATAGAGGTGGCTATGGATCAAATAGAGGCAGGTACAATGGAGGCTACAACAACAACTACTACAACAACAATTACAACAACAACAACAACTATCAAAGTGGCCATAGAGGAAGAAGAGATTACAATAACTATGCAGAGGACCAAAGTCAAGAAGATTCATTATTGATTATGAATCTATCAACGAAGAAGGGTAAGGATGCTGATCACATATTTTACATTGATTCGGGATGCTCGAACCATGTAGCAGGAAATGTGGCTTTACTTTCTGATTTGGAAGATCCTCATAACAAGCATGAAGTGCAGACAGGAGATGACACAAAGCACTCAGTGGAGAAGATAGGTAATGTGAAGACATCAGATGGGAATATGAACCTCTTAAGCAAAGTCTTGTATGTCCCTACAATTACCAAAAATTTAATAAGTGTTGGACAGATTGTTGAAAAAGGACTGCAGGTTAGATTCAATCGATTTGGAGCATATGTTGAAGACCCAAGGCAAGGCTTTCGAAGGATTGCCAAAGGAGAAAAGACAGGAAGGCTTTTCACTTTTGAAGTGGAAGATACAAAGAACATAGCTTTGTTTAGCTATGGATCTCAAACTCTAACAGAATTGGAGATATGGCACAAAAGGCTTGCTCACATTGGTGAGAGGACACTCAAACAGATTTGCAGGGACCAAAGTGTACTTGGTTTGCCTAATATCACAAGGCAACACATGATTTATAAGTGTGAAGCTTGTCAACTCGGCAAGGCTCATAGACAACCTTTCAATAAGAAAGGATATATGTATCAAAATCCTTTGGATCTAGTGCACACGGATGTGTGGGGTCCAAGTAAGGAGCCATCTATATCAGGCTCAAGATATTATGTGTCTTTCATAGATGATTGTAGCAGGTGGACCATTCTGTTTTTCATGAAGCACAAGGATGAAGTGTTTAATTGCTTTAAGAAGTATATTGCTCTTGTTGAAAACCAAACAGGTAGGACTTTGAAACGACTCAGATCAGATGGTGGAGGAGAATACTTCTCTTCTGAATTTGATGCCTTCTTGCATGAAAGAGGCATTAAAAGGGAAGTCACTACAAGGTATACACCCGAACTCAATGGTGTAGCAGAGAGGAGGAACAGAGCTATTGTCGAAGCTGCAAGGTCCATGCTCAATGAAAAGGGATTGCCGAACTACCTATGGGCAGAGGCTGTGTCTACAGCCACATATCTCATAAATAGACTTCCATCTAAGTCACTAGATGGAACCACTCCATATGAAGTGTGGAATGGAAGAAGACCTAGTCTAGAGCATTGTAAAATCTTTGGATGCTTAGCCTATGCTCACATTCCTTCTCAAGTAAGAGGGAAATTGGATCCCAAGGCAGAGAAGTGTGTATTCATTGGTTATGATCAAAACCAAAAAGGATATAGATTGTACAATCCAACCAATAAAGGATTTTCTGTGAGTAGAGATGTAATTTTTGATGAAAACAAATCATGGTTTGATGATGACAGGAAAGTGAAGCTGCCGTATGACTTGGATGAAGACTTTCCCTCACTTCAACCGAAGGAGCCAAAGCAGATTGAAGAAAGTGATTCGGAGATTGACCTAGAAGACTTGGAAAGACTAAAGCTATGGAAGAACAAAGGTAAAGCAAAGATGCAGGATGCTACATATGGACCCGAGAGCTCACATCAACCACTTAGAAGGTCTTCGAGGGAGAAGAAGAAACCAGAGAGGTTTGGTTATGATACTTCTTTGGTCACCAAGCACTCAATCTACATTGCAAAGGATTCAACCAATGAAGAACCTACCACATTCGAAGAAGCACAAAGCAAGAAAGCTTGGAGAGATGCAATGGATGAAGAAATGGAAGCCTTGAAGGAGAATGACACTTGGGAGCTTGTACCTAACAAGCCATCTATGAAGATAATCGGATCTCGATGGATATACAAAATCAAGAGGAATCCAGATGGAAGTATAAATAGACACAAAGCAAGGTTAGTTGCTAAAGGGTTTGCTCAAACCCATGGTATTGATTATGAGGAGACTTTCTCTCCTGTTGCAAAAATGCCTACAATTAGGGTTCTCATAAGTCTTGCTGCATCTAGAAATTGGAATCTTTATCAACTTGATGTAAAGAATGCTTTCTTGAATGGATGGATTTCTGAGGAAGTGTATATGGCACAACCTCCTGGATATGAGGATGCACATCATCCTAACTATGTATGCAAACTAAAGAAAGCTTTGTATGGATTGAAGCAAGCTCCAAGAGCTTGGAATTTCAGATTGGTTACTTATTTGCAGGACCAAGGATTCAAAGCTAGCAAGGTGGATACCTCTTTGTTCATAAAGAGGAATGGATCTGAAGTGATCTATTTATGTGTGTATGTTGATGATATTATTATCACAGGCAATGATCTTGAAGGAATCAAACAGGTAAAGAGTCAAATGAAGGAGGAGTTCAAAATAAGTGACCTCGGACCACTCACTTATTTTCTTGGATTGGAGTTGATCTACACAGATTCAGGTATATACATCACACAAAGGAAGTATGTCCATGACATGCTCGTCAAGTTCAAGATGGAAAATACCAAGTGTGCAGGTACACCTATGGAGCAAAATCATAAGCTTAGTGCTTATGAAGGAGAGCCAATTGAAGACATCACAAGCTATCAAAGCTTGGTTGGAAGTTTGAACTATGCAACACTCACAAGGGTGGATATATGCTATAGTGTTAGCATATTGAGTCAGTTTATGCATAAGCCGAGAAGACCACATATGGAAGCGGCCAAGCGAGTCCTCAAGTATCTAAAGGGGACCATGAATGAAGGTTTGTTTTATTCATTTACTTCAGATATTGAGCTAAAGGTCTACTCAGATGCAGATTGGGCCGGATCTAAAGATGATAGAAGAAGCACATCAGGGTATATATCATTTGCAGGTTCAAAAATCATTTCTTGGTCATCAAAGAAGCAACCAACCGTGGCATTATCTTCTACTGAAGCTGAATATAGAGGTTTGGCTAATGCAACTCAAGAAATCATGTGGTTAAAATCTTTGTACACAGATCTTGGACTTCATTCTTCAACACCTCACATTTTTGGTGACAACACAAGCTCACTACATCTAGCAGCTAATCCGGTATACCATGCTAGAACCAAGCATATTGAAGTCCACTACCATTATGTAAGAGAGAAGCTAATGAGCAAGGATATTCAACTATCCTACGTCTCTACAGATATGCAATGTGCAGACATGTTGACGAAAGCTCTTGATGGTACGAAATTAAGTAGATTCAAGTTGATGATTGGTTTGCAGGAAATCAAGGACAATTGAAGACTTATTTGGAGGCCAAGCATGTTAGGCTTGAGGGGGAGCTGTTGGTGCATTTTGCCCAAGCCTACATGCTTGATATGCTTGATATTATCCTCATTTGTAAGTCACATGAGTAGTCATGTGAACACCTCTTGTAAAAGAGTACATTTTATCTCTTGTAAATGGAAAAAGAAAAAAGTAAAAGGATGGCTTACCTCATCCATGATGTAAAAGCAAATTCGTGGCTCCAACTACCAAAATCACGAATTTTTGAGCTGAGGGAATCTCTCCTAACTTTGGGGATCACTTTTAGGTGGAGCCATTTGTATTCGAATTCAAAACTCCCTCCAAGAATAGCTATAAAAGGAGCAAGAAGGAAGAGGCGATTAGCAAGCCTTGTACGTGACCACTTCATGTCATTTTGTAGAGATTGAAGAGCTTACTCCATAGCTCTATCATTCTACTCCCATTGTGCAAAGATTCATTGCCAATGTGGTTGTAATCATATGTGAATCTATACATTTATTATCATCTACCTCTCTGTTTTGTTCTCTGCTATACTCACTCAGAGCAGTAACTTCAGAAGGTTATATCTCGAGTTTTACGGAACCTTTTTCAGTGTTTTAAAGTGCGTTGGATAGCTCTCACTGTCTAGTTTCTATCTGTAAATTTTCAAGGTCATTGGATTTATAGTTTTGGAGATATCTGCATTTTACTGCTTACTAGTCTATCTCTGCAGAGCCCCGAGAATTGTGGGAATGTTCCAGAACTTGATGAAACTTGTTCTCAGTGCTCAGTCCATCATTTGAAGTGTTTTAACTTGGAATAGGAAGCTTGCTAAGTCTATTTGCTATGCCCAAAAGGAATTTTTCTAATTCCTTCCAGGTTGAGAGAACTGTTCATTTTTTCCAGCAGGTGTATGTCCAAAAATAGCAAGTTTTGGGAGCTAGTCATTTCGCAACTTGTCGGTCTTGACTTAAACTTTTGGGATACATGTTCCAAAGTACTTGGCTGATATTTTGGTGGATTTAGGAAGCTCAAAGGGTCTACTAATCAACTCTGAATTCTCATTGGCTGGTGTGAAGCTGGTTGTAGCAGCACCTACTCATCTTTGGATTGCATCCACCATCTCTCTTCACAGTGGAATCGTATGACGTGGGTTGGAAGGTGGCGGGTCGGATGGCGATGGGAATGGTGGTGATGGGATAGTGTGAGAGGGAGTTTGAGAAGTGAGTTCAGTTATCCTGGCTTTGATTTCTCTTATGCTTTCCTCGAGTTCACTCATCTTTTTAGCCCATTGTCTTTTCATTCTTTCCCGACTATCTTTCCATGCTCTAGTCCTTTTCTTTGTTATGCTCTCGGCTTCACTAGCCTCTGGGTTCTTATCCTGGTTTGCCCCTTGATTCTGCTGTAATGCTTGAGCTCTAGTGACTACCTGTACGGGAGCAGTGGAAGTGACACTTCCTGTGGAATCTACCACTAACCCAATAACATTGATAGGCGTGATTTTTGGCATATTATTGGGGTTCTTTGGGCAATCTCGTAAGAGATGCTCTTTTCCACAATCTTGGCAAAAGCCTTGGATCGTCACGGACTGAGTTTGTGTAGGTGGAGGTAAGGGACAATCACGAATGAGGTGATCTCCTTGGCATCTGTAGCACGGTCCTCTTGGGAATGGAGGTCTTACCTGCCTAGGTTGAGGCCTAGGGTTGGGGTTTGCATACATGACGTTTGTGTAATCTGACTCCCAACTAGGTTCATTTGGCTCTTCACTATAGTAGGACTCACCATGTTCTGGAGACTGCATGTAGTAAGCCTGGGGACTATCGACATGTGTAGAATCAAAGCTATGGTCACTAGGGTCACTTTCAGAAAGCAATGGTGTTACAGGAACTATAGCTCTATTCAGGTTTTCTTCTGCAACAGCATACTTTACCGAAATCACATTAGCTGGGGCTGGGGGGTTGTTGTGCTAGCACAGGCTGAGGCCTTTGTTGGTTTTGATATTGTGGTTGGTAATTTTGTTGTGGCCTGCCATATGGTTGTGGAGGGTACGGGTTCTGTTATCTTCCCTGCTGAGGGTATGGCTGAGGGTGGGGTTGCCTAACTGCCTGCTTGTTGTATGGGCAATCTTGTGCGGTGTGATTGGTGTATCTCCGTTCTATGGTGCAGTACTGGCTACTAGGATTTACTTGGGGCTGAGCCATAATGGAGCAGACATTCGCCATGTGGTCACCACCACAAGTGTAGCACCTTTTCACAGGGGCAAACCTTGGGATTTGTTTACTAGTTACACCTAATTTCTGAGCTACTTTCTCTGCAAGTTCCTCGATTGATGTGGATTGCGTGGAAGAGAGGCTAGAGGCACTATCCGAATCTTTGTATATCTTAGCAAGCTCTAACTCCTCCCCTAGGTTATCCTCAATGTCAATACACATGCATACACACTCTTCTATGGTCCTAGGGTCTTTCAAGTACACATATGATCTTAATTTGGTACTTAGTAATCCATCCAAGAATAAGGCTACTTGCTTGGCTGGTGTAGGTAGCTCCGAAACAGGGCATCTTTCAAGATATTGCCTAAATCTTCTTCCTGCAAGTCTCACGGTTTCTTGAGGGGTTTGCTTGAAGCTGTGAATCAGCGAGGAGGTATTATGCCTTATGCCACTCTTAGAGAATTCAATAATGAAAGCCTCTAGGAGTTGGTCTATGCTCCTGAACTGCCTCTCATCCAATGGCTGAAACCATGTAAGTGCTGTGTTCCTAAGGGTTAGACCGAAGGCATTGTACTGCGTGAATAGATCCTCCACTTGTTCAGCTCTCAAGACTTGCTTGAACTCCGCCACATGATCGTATGGATCTCCGGTGCCATCGAAGTAATTCTTCATGGACTTGACTAGATGAGTTGGTCTCAAAGTCCTTGTGTGCTCTCTAGGTTGTGGTAGAGGGAACTCATCCGTATTTCTTTGATTTCTGTGAGCTCTAAGTGCCTCAGGTTCTACTCTATTTGTTTCCGTCCTCGTTCTTTCTCTGCCTCCTGGGTTAGCAAAGCTTACTTCTGGTCTATCTCTACTTCTGTCTCTTTGCATTCCATGAGCTTGGGATGCTCCAGCTCCAGGGTGACCATAGGATACATTCGATCTTGGTTGGGGGAAAACGAATTCACCCTTCCAAGTGTAAGCATGCCTATCGTTTTCTGTCACCACAAAGATCGTCTCCGAAGCGTGATCTAGGTAGGTCACTCTGCCTGGGCTATCAGGTTCCTTAAACTCATAGATCATGATTGATCCTATATCAGTTGGCTGATTAGATTTATACCTCCAAAAGGCTTCGTCAGTTTCTCGATTGAGAAGCAAATCTATGCACTTGTTGTCTTGGGGAACCCACTCAGGTGTGATAATCCTAGTGAGAATAGATTTGCCTCGGGGGGTTCTAGGTTCTACACCCATGTTTCCCTGTTCCAAGTCACCTAAGTCCGCTTCTGAGATTACATTCCCAAATTCATCTGTCCTATCTGGGTGATTGGTGACTACGTATATGGTTCCTTCTTTGTCCAGGTATGCACCATTTTCAAACTTGACTGCTGGGTGCTCTAGTCCTATGGATTGATCAGGATTCTTAATCTGTACTACATATCTTCCTAGGCCATCTTCATAGATGCTAGCACCTAATCGGTTGGTCCTAAGGTATTCCAACTGTGTTTTGTAAGGGCCTTCTACCCTGTATAAGTATGGCACACCTGAACTACCTGTAGGTCTGTCCATGCCTTGAGACATCTCTGATTCACTGGTATCAGAGCTTGGGTAGTCTGAGTGGTGACTCAACTGCTGGGCCCAAGACCTTGCAGTGTGATTGACACTAGCCTTTGTCTCTCTCTTACTAGGTGTCGTCCTGATCTAAGGTTCATATGCCTAACTGATTAACCCAATTTTTCCCAGGTACAACCACGTTTCTGAGTCCTTTTGTATTGGTCACTTGGTTCTTTTCGTGTTGATTATCGTGTTTATACTCTTGTCTGATATCCCATCGTTAGGAATACTTGAGTTTAATTTCGCACTTTAGTTTGGTCGTTTCACGTTAGGTTTTTTTCCTTTAAAGTTGTCATTCACACACACACAGGTTATTTCTTAACTTGCACTTGATTTTCTTAGATGGTCTTTGATTTATCTCGTGCCTATCGTTGCCTGGAATTACTTTCAACACTACCCGCACTTAGCCTAAACTAAGAATTGACAGAGGGTGTTGCGGGTTTTCCAACCTTGAGTTCCTTTCCTTGTACTGTTGCCCTGGTGTGCCCAGGACGCGTATTCCCAAGCCTACACTTACTCTTGCTTTGTGTATCCTTCACTGTTCTCACAAGACCTGTAAGAGGCCCACTGTTAGCTCAAGACTTAAATTCAAAAGACAGAACCAATCACTTCTATTCATGTAACACTTCACCAATTTACACTATGACTTTTTGGACACAACTCTAGAGATCCCTGAATTTTTGTTCCCCCTGGGTGTGGTCAACTTCAAAATACCCTAGCAAATATTCCTGATCTTAATTTAACTATAACCAGTCGATGTTTTTGTTGTACTCCCTGTGAGCTTTCCAACAAAACAAAAATCACGGCAAACGGATTTCGTATGAGAAAGTTATGCCGGTTCAGGGTTTTGGGGCTAAAACAGGATTGAGCTAGGTTAACAGGCAAACAGGAATTCTAGAGTTACTTGGGTCGTGCCCTCGTAATGCAATGCTACACCCTAATGTTTGTCCCACACTTGGCCAAAATTTAGACCCCCTTTTTTTTGCCTTAAAAATTTGACCTAATTTGCCCTTCTAACGCGTTCGCAAAGTCTGTCGGTCGCGATTGACAGGTCAGTCGCGATCGACGTGTCGATCGCGAGTGACAGGTCCGTCGTGGTTGTCAGTCGCGATTGACTGATCAGTCACGATTGACAGGGGTTACGAAAAGTCAATCAGTCGTGGTCAAAGGGTCGTTGACTCAGTCGATCGCGATTGATGGGTCGATCGCGATTGACAGGTCGGTCGCGAGGGTCTATCGGTCGTGGTCAAACGGTCGTTGACTGTGTCGGTCGCGATTGACAGAGCAGTCGTGGTCTGTCCGTCGTGGTCAAACAGTTGTTGACTGTGTCGGTCGTGATTGATGAGTCGATCGCGATTGATGACTCGATCGTGATTGACACGTGTCATGCGTATGGTCCGTCGGTCGTGGTCAATCGGTCGTTGACTCTGTCGGTCGCGATTGACAGAGCCGTCGTGGGCTGTCGATCGCGATTGACGTGTCGATCGCGATTGACAGGTCTGTCCGTCGTGGTTTGTCGATCGCGATTGACAGAGCGATCGCGATTGACAGAAATCTGAGGAATTTCAAGAAACTAAACACATTTTTGGGAAGCTCTAGGCCTGTAGATCATGGTTTTGCACTTTGTTTGGTGGTTTGAGCGTTTTTTCTATCGGTCGCGATTGACAGAAGTCGGCGACACATAGACAGTTACTTCGAAATCCGTACCTGCGCAGAGTGCTGGGGACGATGATGTGACTTGTACCTGCAAGACAGCTCAAGAAACATGCAAAAACAGCACACGCAATTTCGCTCTCTCGCTCTCTCTCACAAGTGAAATGAGGGAAATGAGGTGGAGATGGGGATATAGTCAAAAAACTAAAATTTTCGCGATGATGGAGATGGAGATGGAAGATGGTGATGACGATGATGGTGGTGAGGTAAGAAAGAGAAAAATAGGAAAAGTAAAGAATTTACCTACAACACCAACGTCTCCAATCTACGTCTTACCATCACACGCTCGTCCTCAAAGCTCGAACCCCGGCAACGGCGCCAAAATTTGGTGTAGCTCAATGATGAGTAGCACCTCCTTTAATGTCAATCCGGGAAGACGTGAGGATGGTATGAAGACCTCGAGCAAGTGGCGGCACAAGTGCGTGAGTGAGAAGCACACAAACATGCACACACATACACACACGCGCACACACGGCAAGACAAAGAGTGAGAATCAATGGAGTTCTTAGATTACTTTTCAAGAAGCTCTTACAAGTTTGTTTCAATTACAATCTAACCTCAAAAATGAGCTCTCTAGCTCCTTTTATAGTTTTTGACTAGCTTTGGCCCTGTTCAGACCTAGTGTCCGGCCTAGTTAAAAATTAGGTTCCAGGGCTTATTTGAAGGCTCAAACGAGATCCAAAAATTACGAAAATTGGCAGGTAGATACTTCTAAAGCTCCTCAAGCTCAAGGATTCCTTGGCTTGCACAAAATGGAGCTACAAAAAT
Source organism: Ceratopteris richardii (assembly GCA_020310875.1). NCBI lineage: Eukaryota > Viridiplantae > Streptophyta > Polypodiopsida > Polypodiales > Pteridaceae > Ceratopteris > Ceratopteris richardii. The sequence goes on from CM035415.1 coordinate 158,257,184, forward strand.
ATGAAATGGTATTTACAATGGTGTTTAGTGATGAGAATCACTTTTAATTGGTGTAAGGGTTTTTGAAAAGTTAAAGGGTTGCCTAAGTGCTAGATTTGCGTGAATGCTCATACTTGCTTCTTCATGAGGAAAATTATTGGCCTATTTGCCAGATCTTCTTTAACTGCCATGTCTGCTTGTGCTGTCCCTTCGCTCTGACTCTCTTCGTCTTGTGGCTCCTTCGGTTCCCTGACTGCTGCCAACATCTTCCCTTTGGATTTCCAAGCCTTGAACTCTTCAAGATTTATTGTATCATCATCATCTGAGCTTGAATCTTCTTTCTAAATTGATTCCTCCTTGGTGAGCTTTGGGAAATCTTCATCCATGTCATAGGGTAGACTCACTTTCCTGCATTCATTCTCATACCATGAGTCATTCTCATCAAAGATGACATCTCTGCTTACCTTGAAGCCTTTGTTTGTTGGATTGTAGAATCTGTATCCCTTTTGGTTCAAATCATAACCAATGAAGATACATTTTTCAGCCTTAGGATCTAGCTTTCCCCTTACCTGTGAGGGAATATGCACATATGCTACACAACCAAAGATTTTGCAATGATCCAGAGAGGGTCTCTTACCATGCCAAGCTTCATATGGTGTCATGCCATCAAGTGACTTGGATGGAAACCTATTGATGAGATAGGTGGCAGTGGATACACTCTCTGCCCAAAGATAATTTGGCAACTTCTTTTCATTAAGCATAGACCTAGCTGTTTCTATTATGAGTCTATTCCTTCTTTCAGCTACCCCATTTTGTTCAGGTGAGTACCTTGTAGTAATTTCTCTTTTGATGCCTCTTTCCTGCAAGAAATCTTCAAACTCATTGGAGAAGTACTCTCCTCCACCATCTGACCTTAGCCTCTTCAAGCTTCTTCCTGTTTGATTTTCAACAAGTGCAAGATACATCTTGAAACAATTAAACACTTCATCTTTATGCTTCATAAAGTATAGAATGGTCCACTTGCTATAATCATCAATGAAGGACACATAATACCTTGAACCTGAAATGGAAGGGTCCTTGCTAGGTCCCCAAACATCTGTGTGTACCAAGTCTAGGTAGTCTTCATGCATGAAACCTTTCCTTGAATAGGGTAACCTGTGAGACTTACCAAATTGACATGATCCACACTTGTAAATCATGTGTTGCTTGGACAGATTAGGTATCCCAAGCACACATTGATCCCTGCACATTTGCTTTAGGGTTCTTTCACCTATGTGCCCTAATCTCTTGTGCCATATTTCTAACTCTGAAAGTGTCTGATCCTTGTAATTATACAAAGCAATGTTCTTAGTATCTTCTAATTCAAATGTAAATAATCTACCTGATTTCTCCCCTTTGGCTATCCTTCTGAATCCATGTCTTGGGTCCTCCACATATGCTCCATGTTGTGTGAATCTGACCTGCAAACCTTTCTCCACAATCTGACCAACACTCATCAGATTCTTGGTGATGGTTGGTACATAGAGTACCCTGCTCAATAGATTCTGGTTACCATCACATGTCTTCACATTTCCAATCTTAACAACAGAGTGCTTAGTGTCATCACCTGTTTGTACCTGATGTTTGCCCTTGGGCTCTTCTAAATCAGAAAGTAGTGCCACATTGCCAGCTACATGGTTAGAACATCCTGAGTCGATATAAAATAAATGATCATCATTTGTACCTGCCTTGCAGGTCATATTCATGATCAATAGGGAGTCATCTTGCTCCTCTGTGTAGCTGTTGTAGTCTCTTCTATTTCTGAATCCACCTTGGTAATTACCATTGTGGTTGTGATTGTAGTTGTTGTTGTATTGATTGTTGTATCCATTGTAGCTTTGGTGTTGATTGAATCTGCCTCTCCCTTGAGAGTATCCACCTCTTGAGTAGCCTCTTCCTCTCCGATTTTTGTAGTTCTTGTAGCATTCATTTGTGGTATGATTGGACAATCCACAAATGTTGCATAGTGATGAGTTGTAGGGTCTCCCCCTACCTGACTTACCTCCTCTGCCTCTTCCTCTAGATGACCTACCTCTCCCTGCATAATTAGCTTGAGAGGTAGAGCCTTCTTCATCCTGTTTCTTCCCTTTACCTTTATCTTTAACTTTCTTATCAGTATAGAGAGCAGAGGGGTTGTTACCTTTTGATTGATCTCCAGCCTTTGTAAACTTTTCTTCATGTGTAAATAGTTGGCCCATGAGTGTTGTGAGATCTGGGGTATGCATGTCCATATAGAGGTCCATTGCAGTGGTGAAACTTTCCCACTTATCATCTGCCTTGAGTCCATTTGTTACTTGCCTGACTATTTGCTCCTCTTCAATCTCCTCTCCAATGCTTGCTAATTGGTCTGCCACATCTTTGATCTTTGTCACATACTCTGAGACTGATTGCTTGGGCTGCTTCCTAAGGGTTGTGAACTCAATCCACAATTGATTCTTCCTAGCCCTTGTGTTGGAAGAAAAGTAGTTTGACAAGGTTTCCCAAGTCTCTTGGGAAGTCTTACAGTTCCTTACATGTGGTAAAAGAAAATCAGATATAGAGTTTAAGAGATAAGACCTTGCCAAAGCATCCTTTGCACACCATTGGTTGAGCCTTTCATGTTCATCCTTTGTGGGTAGTCCTCTAGTCTTGAATGAGGGCAATTCCTCATCTCCTGATATGTATCCAAACAAGCTCCTTCCTTGTAGATAGGTCTTCATTCTCAATGACCAAGCTTGGTAGTTGTTATTTGTCAATGAATGAAGGAAATCCATCACCCATGTTTACCTTCTTTGCTCTGATACCACTGTTGGGAGTGATGGTTGGATGCACTCAAGAATTGAGTTGGTGCTGCTAAACCTACTTCACACCAGCCCTCCTTTGATTCCAGAAATGCTTAGTAGACTCCTTGAGCTTCCAAATGACACCAAAATATGCTATGTGTACTTTGGAAATGAGTTGAGTAATGATTAGATCAAAACAGATGATTTTGCACTTCACTATTCTTGAAAAACTTTCTAATTCTGTAATGATACCTGCTCAGTGTTATGCTCAGTGTGACCAGCACACTTGAAATTGAAACAATTCCTTTTGGGAGTATTAAAGTGACTTAATGAGCTACCAATTACAAGTGGAATCACTCAAATTGATAAACCATACACTGAGAAATAAGTTTAGCAAAATTCTAATTACCCCCGACTTTTTAGGAGAGTTGCAGAGATAGACCAGTGACTGCTTCGAGCAGGATTTCTCCCAAATGGCTGAATGGAATCTTCTGAAATTTTGTATGCTTGTAGAAGACCTTGAGCTGGTTCCAACGAGCTATTGAGCTCTTGATTTTGTTTAGTGAGCACTGAGAAATGCTCCTTGGAAGTTGACAGACTTGAAGTAGGAGACTCAGACAAAATAGAGATGATGAATGTAAGTATTTGTATTATATCATATGAATGTACATTCCCATTGGCATGATAGACATAGCACAATGGTACTCAGAGGTGTAGGCTATGGAGTATACCTCACACACTCACTAGAAAGTACAGAATAGCCTCGGGATTGATGATGGACACCCGCGACTTTTTGCTTGTAGTTTTTATAGGAGTTGAAGGTAAGTTTGAATTTCAAATTCAAACTTAGGCTCCCTAGAATATCTCTACTAAAAGTAGGGAGATATTCTCTCCACTAAATCATTCTCTTTTCCACGACTAATGAAGTAGGTAAGTGACTAAAGTGATTACATATAAATGCCAAGTCATATAGACTTTTACAAAGGGGTAAAGAAGTAAGAACATCTAAGCATATGTTCATGTGATCCTTGCTTCAAGTGAAGCCTTAATAAAGCTTTGTCCAAGCTAGTCTTCCATGATTCCAAGCCAATGTGTGAAGGCTTGATATGCACCAACAGTAGAATCAAAGCTATGGTCACTCGGGTCACTTTCAGAAAGCAAGGGTGTTACAGGGACTATAGCTCTATTCAAGTTTTCTTCTGCAACAGCATACTTTACCGGAATCACATTAGCTGGGGCAGGGGGTTGTTGAGCTAACACTGGCTGAGGTCTTTGTTGGTTTTGGTAGGGTTGCTGATACGGTTGTTGTGGCCTGCTATATGGTTGTGGAGGGTACGGGTTCTGGTATCTTCCTTGCTGCGGGTATGGCTGAGGGTAGGGTTGCCTAACTGCCTGCCTGTTGTATGGGCAATCTTGTGCGGTGTGATTGGTGTATCTCCGTTCTATGGTGCAGTACTGGCTACTAGGATTTACTTGGGGCTGAGCCATAATGGGGCAGACATTCGCCATGTGGTCACCACCACACGTATAGCACCTTTTCACAGGGGCAAACCTTGGGATTTGTTTGCTAGTTACACCTAATTTCTGAGCTACTTTCTCTGCAAGTTCCTCGATTGATGTGGATTGCGTGGAAGAGAGGCTTGAGGCACTATCCGAATCTTTGTATATCTTAGCAAGCTCTAACTCCTCCCCTAGGTTATCCTCAATGTCAATACACATGCGTACACACTCTTCTATGGTCCTAGGGTCTTTCAAGTACACATATGATCTTAATTTGGTACTTAGCAATCCATCCAAGAATAAGGCTACTTGCTTGGCTGGTGTGGGTAACTCCGAAACAGGGCATCTTTCAAGATATTGCCTAAATCTCCTTCCTGCAAGTCTTACAGTCTCTTGCGGGGTTTGCTTGAAGCTGTGAATCAGCGAGGAGGTATTGTGCCTTATGCCACTCTTAGAGAATTCAATGATGAAAGCCTCTAGGAGTTGTTCTATGCTCCTGAACTGCCTCTCATTTAGTGGTTGAAACCATGTCAGGGCAGTGTTCCTAAGGGTCAGACCGAAGGCATTGTACTGCGTGAATAGATCCTCCACTTTTTCAGCTCTCAAGACTTGCTTGAACTCTGCCACATGATCATAGGGATCTCCTGTGCCATCGAAGTAGTTCTTCATGGACTCAACTAGCTGGGTCGGTCTCAAAGTCCTTGTGTGCTCTCTAGGTCTCGGCAGAGGGAATCCATCCACATTTCTTTGGTTCCCCGGAGCTCTATGTCCCTCAGGTTCCACTCTATTCGTTTCCGTCCTCGTTCTTTCTCTGCCCACTAGGTTGGCAAAGCTTACATCTGGTCTATCTCTACTTCTGTCTCTTTGCATTCCATGAGCTTGCGATGTTCCAGCTCCAAGGTGACCATAGGATACATTCGATCTCGGTTGGGGGAAAACGAATTCACCCTTCCAAGTGTAAGCATGCCTATCATTTTCTGTAACCACAAAGATCCTCTCCGAAGCGTGATCTAAGTAGGTCACTCTACCTGGGCTATCAGGATCCTTAAACTCATAGATCATGATTGTTCCTATATCAGTTGGCTAATCAGATTTATACCTCCAAAAGGCTTCGTCAGTTTCTCGATTGAGGAGCAAATCTATGCTCTTATTATCCTGAGGAATCCACTCTGGTGTGATGATCCCGATTTGCCTCGAGGGGTTCTAGGTTCTGTACCCATGTTTCTTTGCTCTAGGTCCCCTAGGTTCGCTTTTGGGATCACATTTCCAAATGCGTCCGTCCTATCTGGGTGACTGGTGACTACGTATATGGTTCCTTCTTTGTCCAGGTATGCTCCGTTTTCAAACTTGACAGCTGGGTGCTCTAGTCCTATGGATTGGTCAGGGTTTTTAATCTGGACCACGGATCTGCCTAGGCCGTCCTCATAGATGCTGGCACCTAATCGGTTGGTCCTAAGGTATTCCAGTTGTGTCTTGTACGGGCCTTCTACCCTGTGCAGGTATGGCACTCCTGAACTTCCTGTAGGTCTCTCCATACCTTGAGACATCTCGGATTCACTAGTCTCAGAACTTGGGCAGTAGGAGTGGTGGCTCAACTGCTGGGCCCACGACCTAGCAGTATGATTGACGCTAGCTTCTAAAGACCTAAGGCTTTGTCTCTCCCTTACTAGATGCCGTCCTGATCTAAGGTTCATATGCCTAGTTAAGTAGCCCGATTTTTGCCCAGAGTACAACCTCGTTGCCGATCAATTGGTATCAGTCACTTGATTCTTTTTAGTTATCAATTGTGTTTAAGGTCTTGTCTGATATTACGTCGTCAGGAATACTTGAATGTTCTTCGTACTTTTAGGTTGATCGTTCCACGTTAAACTCTTTTGCTTTAGGATTCTCAATCGTACAAAGGTTATGTAGTTATCTTGAACTTTGAGTATTTAGGTAGTCTTCAACTTGATAGATGCCTATCACCGCCCTGGCTTACTCCTATCACTAGTCGTTCTTGGCCTAAGCTAGGAATTGACAAAGGGAGTTGAGAATTTCCAACCTTTTGTTTCCTTCCGTGTTGCCCTTGAGTGCCCAGGAAGCGTGTTCCCAAGCTTGCACTTACACTTGCTTAGAACGCCTTTCGATGCTCTCAATAGATCTGTAAGAGTTCCAAAGTTAGCTTTAAGATTTAAATTCCAAAGACAGAACCAATGATTTTCATTCCTGTAGCACACACACTAACTTGCATAGTGATTTTTAGGAAAACAATTCTAAAGACCCCTGACTTTGATCCCCCTGGTTATGGTCAACTTCAAAATACCCTATCTGAAAATCCACACATTATCTTTATAAAAAACAGTTGAGGGCGTATAGTATATGCCACGAGCTTTCCGACAAGCCCAAGAGCTCAAAAAATGGATTTCGTATGAAAAAGTTATGACTGTTCAGGGTTTAGGGGGTTAAAACAGGATTCAATCTGGCTGACAGATCCTAGGATTTTCTCCCAAATCTCAAATGTAGGAACCTCTAGAAATGCTAATGGATTGACTATTTTGCCCCAAAATTATCCCAAATTTTGAACAAAAGCAACCCCTAATTTTTGGCCGAAAAGCCTGTCAATCGCGATCGACAGGTCTGTCAATCGCGATTGACTGAGGTGTCCGTCGAGCCTGTCAGTCGCGATCGACAGTGTCAATCGCGATCGACAGAGTCGATCGTGGCTGCCAATCGCGATCGACGGTATCAATCGCGATCGACATGTTTTCCGGATTTTTCACCGAAATTTCAGTCAATCGGGGGCCTATCAGTCGCGATGGACACGTGGCTACGCGTAAAAGTCAATCAGTCGTTGAATTTCAGTCGGTCGCGATCGACGGTGTCAATCGCGACTGACAGAGGTGTCGGTCGTGGATGTCAATCGCGATCGACGGTATCAATCGCGATTGACAGGGTCCTACGTGGCAATCTGTCGGTCGTGAGGTCTGTCGGTCGCGATTGACAGGGTCTGTCGGTCGCGATTGACAGAGGCTGTCGGTCGCGATTGACAGAAAAACACGGAATTTTTCTACTGTTTTAGGTGATTTGGGATGTGCTCATCATGCTTGTGCTAGTGGTGAACTTTGTTTTACCAAATGATCGAATTTTCTGTCGATCGCGATCGACAGAGGCTGGCGACTGCGAGACAGATTCGACGAGTTTCGTACCTGCGCAGGGAGCTGGGGATGGTGATTCAGCAAGGTCCTGCAAAAAGCTCAAGAAACATGCAAGAAAACACACACGCAATATCGCTCTCTCGCTCTCTCTCACAAGTGGAATGAGGGAAATGAGGTGGGGAAGGTGATATAATCAAAAAAATAGAAATTTTCGCGATGATGGAGATGGAGGTGGGAGATGGTGATGAAGATGGTGAAGGAAAAACAAGAAAATAGATGAAAGTGAAGAAAATACCTACAACTCCAACGCGTCAACTCTACGTCTTACCATCACACGCTCGTCCTCAAAATTCGATCCCCGGCAACGGCGCCAAAATTTGGTGTAGCTCAGTGATGAGTAGCACCTCCTTTAATGTCAATCCGGGAAGACGTGAGGATGGTATGAAGACCTCGAGCAAGTGGCGGCACAAGTGCGTGAGTGAGAAGCACACAATCATGCACACACATACACACACACACGCGCACACACGGCAAGACAAAGAGTGAGAATCAATGGAGTTCTTAGATTACTTTCAAAAAGCTCTTACAAGTTTGTTTCAACTACAATCTACCCTCAAAAATGAGCTCTCTAGCTCCTTTTATAGTTTTTGACTAGCTTTGGCCCTGTTCAGACCTAGTGTCCGGCCTAGTTAAAAATTAGGTTCCAGGGCTTATTTGAGGGCTCAAACGAGATCTAAAAACTATGAAAATTGGCAGGTAGATACTTCTAAAGCTCCTCAAGCTCAAGGACTCCTTGGCTTGCACAAAATGGAGCTAAAAAAAGATGAAATGGTATTTACAATGGTGTTTAGTGATGAGAATCACTTTTAATTGGTGTAGAGGTTTTTAAAAATTAAAGTTTGCCTTAGTGCTAGATCTGTGTGAATGCTCATATGTGCTTCTTCCTGAAGAAAATTATTGGCCTATTTGCCAGATCTTCGTTGACTCCCTTGTCTGCTTGTGCCTTCTCTCCCTTCTGACTCTCTTCTCTGACTGCCATGCCTCGTTAGTCCTTCAGTTCCATGTCTGCTGCTAACACCTATCTTCCGATTACCCATCAGGGGTACACAACCAAGGCAATTTTGGACTCAGGTGTAGAAGTTGCAATTGCTACCACTTCCCTATGGAAGTGTTAGTGCAAGCCCTCACTCAGGACAATGAGAATGAAATTGAAAATGGCCGATGGTCATATTGAGAGACCCTTAGGACTGCTAGAAGGAATAATTCTCACAACATGTGCTATAGAGTTTGAGCATACTTTTGCTATATGTGACTTTAGCAAAATCAGGCCTATGAGATGATTTTCGGAAGACCATTTATGTGGCAGTTGCAAGTGGTATAGGATTGGGGAACCAATTCCTTCTATTTGCAACACTTAGGTGTTACAACCAAAGTTAATCTCAAGGATTTCTCTCATAGAGATGTGCCGCCTATTCAATGGAATCCCATCCATAGATCCAAAGACGATATGGAGTCAATGCACTCCATAGGTTCAGGATCCTCAGCCATCGCGACGGCTCGGCCGGACCATCGCGACGGTCTCACGCCATCGCGACGGTTCATTTGGACCATTACGACGGTTCGCGGACCATCGCGACGGTTCGCGGACCATCGCGACTGTTCGGTTGACCCCACACCATCGCGATAGGCTCACGCCATCGCGACGACGCTGCCACGTGGCAAGCTAGACGATCGCGACGGCTCGCACCTCACGCCATCGCGACGACACCCTTACACCATCGGGACAACTCGAATTTTGGACCATCGCGATTGGCTCACGCCATCGCGCCCTGACCATCGCGATTGGCTCACGCCATCGCATTTGTGACCATCGTGACGGTTCACTTTGGACCATCGCGATTGTTCACGTTGACCGTTGACTGACGCAATCGCGATTGTCCGCCTGATCGAGCCATCGCGATTGTTCACTCACCTCGAGCCATCGCGATTGCTCACTTTTGGACCATCACGACCGTGCACTTCAGACCATCGCGATTGCTCACCTTCACGCCATCGCGACGGTCCCAGACCATCGCGATTGTCTCATGCCATCGCGATTGTGCACCCCCATCGCAAATTTTAGGGTTTCATTTTTTGGCCAATTTTGGGGCTATTTTTGGGAAATTTTTGGGTGATTATACTCATAGGAGACCCCTTAGCTCATATTTGGAGAAAAACCTGTTTGTCAGTTTTTACCCCCGAGGGCCTGAACAGTCATAACTTTTTCATCCGAAGTCCGTTTTTTGAGCTATTTTGAGGTTGACCTAGTTTGGGACTAGAAAGCCAGGGGGCAAGCATTGAAAAGTTGGGCAAAAGGGAAGGGACTTAAAAGGTGTATATACTCAAGTGCTTGATCATCCAACTGTGAATTGGTCTAACATTGAATTTTTCCAGGTCTAGCAAGGGCAATCAAAGGCAATCAAAGCAAGGCAGTGAAGGGCATAAAGCTTGGGAAGGGCGGCTTCTTGGGCATCAGAGCAACCAGAAAAGCTGACTTGAGGTTGGAAGATTACTCAACCCCCTCAGTCAATTCTTAGCTTAGGATAAACGTTAGCATTGTGGATTCAAGACGATAAGAACGCCTCAAGTTCAAGAGAATAAAATTTATCAAGTCCAAGACTAAAGATAAAGGTGTGTGACACGAAAACCTAAAGGAAAGAACATAAGTCTGACGGAACAAGAACTCAAAGTACAACAGAAAGTCGAATTCCTGACACATACATTAAGACAAGAATCTAGAGAAATCTAAAAAGAATCAAGAAAGTAATAACAAAGAATCATTGACGATCTGAGCGTGTACTGAGTGTGCAAGGAAGAAAATTAATGAACCTTAGATCGGGCAAACATATAGGTAAGTCAGACCGACGAAGCCTCAGATCATCAGAGGCAAGTGTAAGAACTACCGCACGATCGTGGGCTCAGCAATTGAATAGTAATTACCCCTACAAGAACTCAGACACGAGTGAATCAGAAATGGCATTTAGCACAGAAAGACCAGAAGGAGGGTCGAATGTACCCTATTTAGAAAGACCTGAAGGACCCTATAGGACTCAATTGGAGTTTCTTCGAACCAACCGCTTAGGTGCCCGCATCTATGAGGATGGTTTGCGAAGGCAAGTGGTGCAAATGCACAACCCCGATCAACCCATTGGATTGGAACATCCAGTGGTGAAATTTGAGAGAGACGCGTACATAGACAAGGAAGGCACAATGTACATCTTAAGTACGCAGCCAAACAATACCAATGAGTTTGGCGTGATTCAGATAGAGACGAAAACTAAATCTCAAGGAAAAGAACCATTAGAAGATCCTAGAACACCTAGAGGGAAATCTGTACTGACACGAGTACTAATCCCAGAATGGATCCCTCAGGACAACAGAAGCATAGAGTTGTTTGTAAATAAAGAAACTGATGAAGCCTTTTGGAGATACAAGACAGAACTACTTAGTGAGGTAGGTATCATCACGATATACGAGTTCAAGGACCCGGATACACCTGGAAAGGTTGTATACCTGGATGAGACTTCAGAAAGAGTCTTTGTGGTGCCTGACCACGCTAAAAACACATACACATGGAGAGGTGAATTGGTATTCCCTCCATCTAGAACGAACATGAATACAAGTCAACAAGGGGCAGGAACATCCTCAGCCCATGGAAATCAAAGAGAGAAAAATAAAGAAAGACCCGAAGTAAGCTTCACTCATCCCATGGGGAGAGATAGAACAACCACGGACACTAATAGAGCGGATAGACAAAGAGATCATGGAATACCAGGTGGTAGAGATGATTTTCCTCTACCTAGACCACGTGAACATGCAAGAATATTGAGACCCACTCAGTTAGTGAAATCCATGAAAAATTACTTTGATGGGACAGGAGATCCCTATGACCATGTCGCAGAATTCAAGCAAGTACTAAGAGCAGAACAAGTCGAAGACATGTTCACGCAATACAACGCATTTGGGCTAACGTTAAAGAATACAGCTTTAACTTGGTTCCAACCATTGCAACAAAGGCAATTAAGAGACATCCATCACTTTTTAGAGTCATTCATCACTGAATTCTCGAAAAGTGGGATTAGACATGACACGTCTTCGCTGATTCATAGCTTCAAACAGACCCCTCAGGAAACAGTAAGACTCGCAGGACGTAGGTTTAGACAATATGTTGAAAGATGTCCAATGCAAGAGCTACCCTCACAGGCCAAACAAGTGTCATTGTTTCTAGATGGCTTGTTGAGCTCTGAACTACGCTCCTATGTGTACCTAAAAGAACCCAGAACGCTAGAGCAATGTGTAAGAATTCGTATAGACATTGAGGACAACTTAGGAGATGAGTTGGAACTCTCAAAAGTCTACAAGGACTCAGACTGTTCATCTCTAGCATCCACAAAATTGTCTAACTCGATAGAAGACCTAGCAGAAAAAGTGGCCCAGAAACTAGGAGTTTCTAGTAAACCTAGGGTGCTAACAAACAGGCGTTGTTACACCTGTGGTGGAAATCATATGGCAAATGTGTGCCCCAATGCACCACAACCACAAGCCAACCCTAGTGGCCAATACTGTACAATTGAGAGAAGATACACGAATCATACGACTCAGGACTGCCCATACAACAAGCAAACCGTGAGACAAAACTACCCGCAAGCATACCAGCAGCCAGGTAGGTATCAAGGCCATTACAATGCTCAGCCTTATTACTATAGGCCTCCTCAGAACTACCCATACCAGGCTCAACAGAGACCTCAACCTGTCTTAGCTCAGCAGCCACCCCCACCAGCGAATGTCATCTCAGTCAAATACACTACTGCAGAAGAGAACCTAAGTAGGGCTTTAGTGCCTTCTTCACCTTTGATCACAGAGGGTGACCCGAATTCAAATAGTTTTGACTCTACTCATGTAGATAGTCCACCCGCTTATTACACAGAGTCACCAGAGCACGTGGAGACATATCATTATGCTAGTCCACCAGTGGAACCTAGTTGGGAGCCCGAATATGCTAATGTGATGTACACAAACCCAAATCCACGGCCCCAATTGAGACAACAAAGACCACAGGGCCCTAGAGGACCATGCTTTAGGTGCCAAGGAGATCATTTCATAAAGGATTGTCCACATCCCCCGATATCAAGACAATCACAGTACTATAACATCCAAGGCTTTTGTGCCGATTGTGGCAAAGAGCAGATCATACAAGATTGTCCTAAGAACCCTGTTAATGCTTTGAGTGTGACACCGATCAATGTGATAGGTATTGTGAACAACGCAAATGGATCCAACCCTACATACGTGCCTATCCAAGCTATCACTAGAGCCCAGGCGCTCTTACAGAACCAACAACTTAATCAAGAGAAAGCAGCTGGAAGTTGTGAAGTTGCAGAATCTAGCAGTAAAAAGACAAAATCTTGGAAAGATTCTAGAGAAAGAATTAAGAGAAAATGGAGTAAAAAGATAACTGAGTTGGAAGGAATTTTGAAGGAATCTAGAGCCAAAATCCTAGAATTGACTTCACAGGAATTGAATCAAGAGAATCCAGCTCAGAAATCAGGATCAGTTCTAGCGGAACCCATACCAGAAAATCTAGACATGATGTTTCGTGCATATCAGGCTAGATTAGAAGAGGGACCTCAGGAAGCTGTTGGATGTAGTACTCAACGACATCCTGTGCTAAGTGATGTTCGGCAATCCTCAATCCTTTGGCCAAGTCTGTGAGTAGAGTATCCCAATCTACCGGCCCGGGAACCTCTGGATGTGGCATACGTAACTTGTCTGAATGGAGAGCTTGTTCCACTGCAAACAATTGTAATAAATGTGAGGGCCTGGGAATGAAGATCTTTGAGTGATATTCCCAGAACCCTGTGACAAACATCTCTTCAAATGTTTGTTTGAAGCAGGCCGGTAGGTATTTGATGCGGGCATGCCATGCATAAACAACATTAATAGAGGGCGTTGTGCTCATGTCATAAACAAGATCCTGATTGCCTTCATTGAATCCAAGCGCAGAGAGGTGAGGTTCCTTAACATTCTTGAAGGTCCGGAAGGTGACTATCATGAGTTCAAAAATTTTAAGACACATCTGTGTCATGACATCTGGTACGTTTTTGAACCTGATACCCCAATGCCGAATTGTCGATATCATATACCCTACAGTAGGTTGACCTTTGGGTGGCGCTAAATAGACATAATTTAGCCATTTCTCACATCCTCTCGTTGTTAGCACCATCTTTGTATATTCCGACCACAACCTTCTTCGAAAGACAGGGCAGTAGCAGGGATTGAACTTGATATACAGGGGCATGTTATTCCATGTGCGATTCATTTCCGGGTAGGTTTCAAGCAGCCGAATTCTCCAAGTCGGTTGGCGAATATTTCCTTGCTTGGCACTTTCTGGGATGTCATCTGGTGCAAACTGTGTGGCAGAGGTTGGTTCCCTTGAGGTGTGATGCTTGATTTCAGCATTATAATCTGCCATTAAGACACAAAATAGAACATACAAGTCGTCCTAGGTGCCGATCCACCTATGATGAGAGAGGTTCTTGAAATAATCCGATTTTATGACCACCTCTTCTAAGCGTGACATCGATGCTATCTGGACTGCCACCCTATCATCATGTGTTGTGGCCACCTTTTCCAATTTCTGCATCCATTCAGGAGCCTCTATTTCAAGGGTGTCCATGCCCTCATCTGTTTGCTTGCCTCCAGGTGCTGGCATCGGAACGTACGGGTCCTCAAAGGTTTCCTCTACTTCGATTGGTACTAGGTCTTCAGGTTCTGGTTCTACCAAGGGGGAGGGTTGGTGTTCATACACAAGCACTTTCTTTTGTAATTCTTCGAGTTGTGCTTTGAGCGCTGCTACTTCGTCAGTTGTGTCAACTGTGGTTGGGACCTCTTTGGATGGTGCTGGTTGAGCTGCCAATTGCCTTCGTAGTTCGTCTCTTTCCTTTTCTAAGTCTGCATGGGCTTCGAGGAGATCAGCATGGGTTTCCAATATGATTTGCACATTGTCCGAGGGAATGGCCTTAAACTTCTCCGGGTCGATTTCTTGTGGGGAACCGTCCATGGCTAATTCCAATTTCTCTTCGTTTTGTGTCTGAAGCCGTCTATTTTCTTCCAGGGCTGCAGACATATGCTTCTGTAATAGAGCCATGTTGCGGCGGAGCTTGAGGTTCTCTGTGATTTGGGAGTGTAGCAGATCATCCATTTGTTGTCTTTCTTCAGCATCTGGCTGCGGTGGATTTGCCACTAATTGCTCATGTTGTTCTTGCAATGCACTAAACTGCTGTTGTAATTGTTTCTTCTCTTGCTCTAAGTCACTGAATCTTCCTTGTAATGCCTCATGACTCCTGAACAAACTTGTATGCTGAGCATCGACGTGCTAATAGTGTTGTTGTAACTGAGACATGCACTGATACATGTTATTAAATACATTATTAATGGGGGTGGATGCAGGGAGGGTGTTAAGTGCAGAGGGAAAGGGAAAGGGGAAGGGAAGTGTGAATGCGGTGTTGGAAAGTGGTGAAGTGGGTGGTGGGGGAATGGGAGATTGTGGCCGTATGGGGGGAGGGAGAGGTGCAGTGGAGGGTGATATGTCCATAAAATCCATGGTGGAAGCAGTAGTGGGAGTGATTGTGAATAGTGGAATGGTGGGTGCAGTGATTGTGGTGAATGTGTACAGTGGTGTGTGCAGTTGTGAATGTGAACTGCCCGAAAGTGTGAGTGGGGGAATTGTTAAAAGTCAAGCTTCAAGCTACAAATTCGTGGGGAATCTTTTATGGACATGTGGAGCAATCAAAGGAAGCCAAAAGCCACGAGATTCCATCAAGAAAAGTCACTCAACCACTCCCCAAGTCATCTCAACTAATTCCTCCAAGTTAGGAGGCTGATTTGGAAAGGTAGTTCCTAGATTTTAGGGCACACTTCTCACTATAAAAGGAGCATGTATCCCGACTTCTTTTGGGCCATCTTCTTGGAGTTTTAGCTCATGTAAAGTGAGCACTAAGTGCTGGAGTTGTGATAAGCAAGCCCCTTGCTTAAGCTAGCCCCTTGCTTGCTTGTTTGTTTTCTTTTAGTAGGCATATCTATGTGTGTGCGCAGGCAGTGTTGCAACTCTCTACCCCTGAGTTGTTAGCATTGGTTCTCCCTCATATTGTATCCATTTGATGTAACTCTTGTCTCATTGGATAGCTATTAGAGTCTATTTTATGCTCACAAAGTCTCTGGATCATTCTCTGAGTAATCTGGGAGCAACATGCATTTTAGTGAAGTTGTGTGATTGATATCTCTCTTGGTGTGTAGGCTCTGTTGGAAATATTTTGCTCTCTGTTGTAAGGGCTGGTTCTCCTTCTCTATG
Source organism: Ceratopteris richardii (assembly GCA_020310875.1). Taxonomy (NCBI): domain Eukaryota; kingdom Viridiplantae; phylum Streptophyta; class Polypodiopsida; order Polypodiales; family Pteridaceae; genus Ceratopteris; species Ceratopteris richardii. The sequence continues at coordinate 158,272,987 of CM035415.1, forward strand.
TATCCATTTGCTATGATTTTGGTGTCATTGGGTAGCTATTAAAGGCCTCTAAAGTTGACCAAAGTTTGATATTCATTCTTTGTATAATCGCTGAGAAAAGCTTGCTGGAGTGAAGTGAGGTATCTGCTTGATTGGCAGTTGTGAGCATTCAACTAGCTCATGTTGTAGACATTGTTTCTCCTTGTGTAGGCATCCATTTGAAGTGAAATTTGGTTTGTTGGAAAGCTCTTGGTGTCTACTACAGTTCTACAAAAGTTCACTGGAGTTCTCTGCATATGCTTTGAGTAAGAGCATTTTTGGTGTGCAGAGGTCAAAGAAGGATACTTGTGGAGGTCATTCACGCTTCGTCGTTGCTTAGGGGTTGAGATACTTCCCCCATCAGTGGTATCAAAGCATTTGGGCATCTTGGAGGCATCACATACAAGCACGAAGACCTCTTGGAGTTGGTGGTTGAAGATTTGCATCAACAAAAGCTTCTTGGAGGTAGCTCACATCAAGGGGGAGCTATTCTACTCAAAGTTTCAAAGAGCACAAGGTGTCCATCTAAGGAAAGCTTTGGATTGAGGTAACCTCAGAGCCTCATTTTCATTTTACACACATTGGAGCATTATCCAAGGGCTAGGTCAAGTATCAAAGACTAGATATGGGAGACTTCAACACTCAAATTGAAAAGCTAGACAAAGGGAACTATCAACCATGGAGATTTAGGGTCTCCAACTATCTTATGGGCAAGGGCCTTTGGGGGTTGATTCGTGGAAGTGAACCAAGACCTAGGTTGGATGAGAATCCAACCAATGATGAGAGAAGGGCCTTTAGGGAATGGAATGAAAGAGACAAGAGGGTTATCTTTATCCTTTCCCAACACATTAGCAATAGCATGATCGGCCATATCCAAGACTTGGATTCAAGCATGAAGGTATGGGAGACACTTGAAAGGCTTTATTCAACAAGCACCAAAGCAAGGAAGATCCAACTCAAGAATGAGCTCAACAACCTTAGGAAGAGCTCAGGGAGTAGCATAAATGACTACATACTTAAGGGCAAGGAGTTATCAGATGCATTGGGATCCATTGGAAGCCACGTAGACGATGACGATCTTGTGGCTTATACTCTCAATGGTTTGAGAGATGATGAGAAGTGGAAAACCTTTACCACTTCAGTATATGTAAGGGATAATCTTCCCGATTTTGAGCAATTGGTTGCTCTCATGGTCACCAAAGAAATGAACATAGGTGGAAGTTCAACTAAAAGCAAGGATGCACAAGTTTTCTATGCAGGTAATCAAAGGGGCAAAGGAAGACGAGGACAAGGAAGGGGCAAAGGAAGGTTTGGAGGAAGGCAAGGCCACTCAAGCAATCAAGGACATGACCAAGGCACCTCATCACAAAGCGGGAGAGGAAGAACAAGAGGAAGAGGAGGACGACATCAACAAAACAGGAATCAAGATGGTGAAGGATGTTACATATGTGGCAAGTTTGGCCACTATGCTAGAGATTGCTACCAAGGAGGAAACCAAAGGAGCTATAATCAAGGTTCTTCATACAAAGGCCAAGGTAATTATGCTTCTACAAGTTCAGAAAATGACAATCTCTTGATGATGCACATGAATGGGAATTCAAGCAAAGTAGATAACACTTGGTATATTGATAGTGGATGTAGCAACCATATGAGTTGCAATGCTTCTTGGTTTACTAATCTACATGTTCCCAAAGGTAAAGGACATGTAGAAACAGGTGATGATATAGCCCATGAGATCTCCCATGTTGGAGATGTAGCTTTGGATGACAAGGAGGAAGGAAGATGTCTCAAGGATGTCTTGCATGTACCTACTATCACAAAGAACTTGGTGTCCGTTGGGCAAATGGTTGAAAGAGGCTATCAAGTAAATTTCAACAAAGGTGGATGCTTTGTGGACAACCCTAAGCAAGGTTACAAGGTCATAGCAAGAGGAAAGAAGCAAGGGAGACTCTTCACTTTGGAGGTAAATTCTCATTCCACTCAACATGTCTACTTCACATATGAAAACAAGAGGATTTCGGAGTTGGACTTGTGGCACAAGAGGATAGGTCACATCAACATACAAAGAATGAAGGAAATGCAATTCAAGAGGCTGGTTGAAGGTCTTCCCAACTTCCAAGGACAAGGTATGAAGCATTTATGTGAATCTTGTCAACTAGGGAAGCAAGCGAGACTTCCATTCAAGAAGAGTGGCTACATAAGCCAACATCCATTGGAGTTGATACATATAGATGTGTGGGGGCCAACCAAAGAGCAATCCATTGGAGGTAACAAGTACTTTGTCACTTTTATAGATGATTGCACAAGGATGGTTTGGGTTTATTTCATAAAAAACAAATCAGATGTGTTTACATGTTTCAAAGCATTCAAGGCAATGGTAGAGAAGGAAACAGGTACATATATCAAGAAGCTAAGGTCCGATGGAGGGGGAGAATATTTCTCCAATGAGTTTTCTGATTTTTTAATGGATCAAGGCATCAAGAGGCAAGTAACATGCAGGTACACCCCCCAACAAAATGGAGTAGCAGAGAGAAAAAATAGATACATTGCCGAGATCGCTATAGCAATGCTTAATGAGATGAATGTACCTAACATGTTTTGGAGTGATGCAGCAAATACCGCCGTGTATCTTATGAATAAGGCTCCTACCTCAGGGATCCATGGCTTGACACCATATCAAGCCTATTATGGTAAGAAACCTGATCTTTCGCACTTGAAGATATTTGGATGTACTTGTTATGTACATGTGCCAAGTGAATTGAGGCACAAGCTACAACCAAAGGCAGAAAAGTGTGTGTTTCTAGGATATTCAAATGATCATAAAGGTTACAGGTGCTTCAACCGAAACACAAAGGACTTGAGGATATCAAGGGATGTAGCATTTGATGAGCTACTCCCTTGGTATAAGAAGTATGATTGTATGCAGGACTATGAAGAAGAAAAGCATGGACATGATGAAGAACAAATCGACCTAGAGCTAAGCGGCCCAAGGTGTTCCATCAAAGAAGATAGTTCAAGCATGAACTCACCATGGAGGGGGAGATCTTCATCAAGCTATGAAGCACAATCAATCAACAAAGGCAAAGCAACATTGGTGGAGTTGGATGAAGAAGGTAATGAAGTTGAAGATGATGAAGGACACATGATGGAGAAAGAAGCCATGTCAAAGAAAGAGATCAAGTTCCCAAGGCAAAGGAGGTTTATTCCTCCAAAAGGTGAAGAAAGGAAGTCTTCTAGAGTTAAGTATCCAACTCAAAGGTTTACTTATGATTCATACATGGCAACTCATTATGCATATATGAACAAAGTAGTAGAAGATCATGAGCCCGATTGCTATGAAGATGCAAGCAGGTACACCGAATGGAAAGAGGCAATGCAAGAAGAGATCGATGCACTTGAGGAGAATCAAACATGGACTCTAGTGCCCAAGAAGGATAACATGAAGGTAATAGGTAATAAGTGGGTGTATAAAGTAAAGAGGAATTCAGATGGATCTATTTCTAGGTTCAAAACAAGATTGGTGGCCAAGGGTTTTGCACAGGACTTTGAAGAGACATTCAGCCCCGTGGCAAAGATGAGCACCATTAGGACACTCATTGCAATGGCTGCTAGCAAAGGATGGAAGCTTTTCCAATTGGATATCAAGAATGCCTTTCTCAATGGAGACTTGGAAGAAGAGGTATACATGGAGCAACCACTAGGTTTTGTTCATAAAGAGTTTCCACATCATGTTTGTAGGTTGAAGAAGGCACTTTATGGCCTAAAGCAAGCTCTAAGGGCTTGGAACCAAAGATTGGTGGACTATTTGATCAAATGTGGTTACAATCAATGCAAGGCGGATCCATCTCTCTTCATCAAACAAAGAGGAGAACTTGTAGTCTACATGTGTGTGTATGTAGATGATCTTATCATTACAGGTAATGATACAAAGGGCATTGAGGAGATCAAGGCAAAGCTTGGAAACGAGTTTAGGATCTATGATCTTGGAGATCTTAGGTATTTTCTTGGCATTGAAGTTGTATACAAAGAAGAAGGTATTATGCTCATACAAAGGAAGTATATTCTAGACCTACTTGAGAGGTTTGGGATGCTACATTGCAAGCCTATTTCAAATCCCATGGAAGTTAATGTAAAGCTAAGCTCCATTGATGGAGAGCCATTAGAGGATGTAACCTTGTATCGATCTATTGTAGGATCTTTCAATTATGCCACAATAACTAGGCCCGACATAGCATATGGAGTTGGAGTGTTATCACAATTTATGCATAGTCCAAGGACTACACACTTGCAAGCTGCAACAAGAATGTTACGATATCTCAAGGCCACTATAAATGAAGGATTGTTCTATTCATTTGATGATGATATGCAGGTCAAAGCTTATTCTGATGTCGATTGGGCCGGTTCGAAGGAGGATAGAAGAAGTACAAGTGGTTACCTAGTCATGCTAGGTAGCAAGATCATCTCATGGATTTCAAAGAAGCAACCCACGGTGGCATTATCTTCCACCGAGGCTGAGTATAGAGCTTTGGCTCAAGTCACATGTGAGCTAATGTGGATTAAGAAGTTATTTATGGAGCTTAATTTGCAGGTTGACACATATCCAATTTTTTGTGACAATATGAGTAGCATTCATCTAGCATCGAATCCTGTCTATCATGCTAGAACCAAGCATATTGAAGTGCACTATCACTTCATAAGGGAAAAGGTGATATCGAAGGAAGTTTCAGTACATCATATTGGTACCAAGGACCAAGTTGCCGACATGTTTACAAAGGCTTTGGATGGGATGAAGATTTCAAAATTCAAGCAATGCATCAACATGAAGGAGCTTGGATGAGGACGAAGAATTGAAGCTTGAGGGGGAGTGTTAAAAGTCAAGCTTCAAGCTACAAATTCGTGGGGAATCTTTTATGGACATGTGGAGCAATCAAAGGAAGCCAAAAGCCACGAGATTCCATCAAGAAAAGTCACTCAACCATTCCCCAAGTCATCTCAACTAATTCCTCCAAGTTAGGAGGCTGATTTGGAAAGGTAGTTCCTAGATTTTAGGGGCACGCTTCTCACTATAAAAGGAGCATGTATCCCGACTTCTTTTTGGCCATCTTCTTGGAGTTTTAGCTCATGTATAGTGAGCACTAAGTGCTGGAGTTGTGATAAGCAAGCCCCTTGCTTGCTTGTTTGTTTTCTTTTAGTAGGCATATCTATGTGTGTGTGCACGCAGTGTTGCAACTCTCTACCCCTGAGTTGTTAGCATTGGTTCTCCCTCATATTGTATCCATTTGATGTAATTCTTGTCTCATTGGATAGCTATTAGAGTCTATTTTATGATCACAAAGTCTCTGGATCATTCTCTAAGTAATCCGGGAGCAACATGCATTTTAGTGAAGTTGTGTGATTGATATCTCTCTTGGTGTGTAGGCTCTGTTGGAAATATTTTGCTCTCTGTTGTAAGGGCTGGTTCTCCTTCTCTATGTATCCATTTGCTATGATTTTGGTGTCATTGGGTAGATATTAAAGGCCTCTAAAGTTGACCAAAGTTTGATATTCATTCTCTGTATAATCGCTGAGGAAAGCTTGCTGGAGTGAAGTGAGGTATCTGCTTGATTGGCAGTTGTGAGCATTCAACTAGCTCATGTTGTAGACATTGTTTCTCCTTGTGTAGGCATCCATTTGAAGTGAAATTTGGTTTGTTGGAAAGCTCTTGGTGTCTACTACAAGTCTACAAAAGCTCACTGGAGTTCTCTGCATATACATCATATGCGAGACATCTATACACAATTCTTGTAAGCGCATAGCATCCATATAGTACAGATTTTTGTTTCTTATACCACCTTTGATGAGCCAAATGAATTTGGTCGATAATCCAGTGGAGCATATTGATTGTCAAATCAAAAGCATCTGCTAAGTAGAGGCTAAACCAGATCTTTTTGGGAGGCATTGTGAACCTTTCCTGCGCGGGGAATGCGAAATGTTGCATGACCATGCGTAAATGAATGGCGATCGTAGGTGTCATCGCGACCATGTCCTTTAACTTTGTCAGATTCATGTTCTTCATATTATCGGGGACCATAGTCTCTTTCTCCATAGGAATGTGCATACCTTTCATGTCGAGAGCTTCTCTTACCAAGTTGATAGTCAAGCGGAAACGCTTCAGCTCATTGCCCCTTGTGAGTGATGGGAGTACAAAGGAGCTGTATCCTTTTTTGTCTTTGCTTGGAGTGAGGGTGCTAATCAAGTACGAGCACCTTAGAAAATCGGGCTTTGGTAGTTGGAACTTGAAATAATCATAGAGCCCAACCTTCTTCCATATCGGCTTCAGTCCTTCGTTATTCTGTAGCTTTTCAAACTCCCTGGTAAAGAAGTGGTATCTGCCCCAACGTCCATTGAATTCTACCTCGGACTCCCACATGTATGTGCCTTCACCCAGAGGTCCCGCAACGTCACTAAACCAGTGTGAGGTTTTGCCCACCGGCATTGTGTGTTGTGGAGGATTCTGAATCGGTATGGCATGTAATGCCCTTAATGCCGCTGGTTGTTCCTTTAATTCCTCCTCGACCGGAAGGCTTTCAATGTCCACAACTTGGGGGCTGGTGCCTGCCTGGGAGCTAGTTCCTACCGTATCTTCCATGTTACTTCTTGCTGCCTGTCTCTGTGAGAATATACAAACATGTGTTAACCTTCTACAGGACAAGAGAGAACCGTATTTGTTCCCATTACAACATTAATCATGAGGGTCGGGAGCGAATAATGGGTTAGTAAGTGCTCGGTGCGAGTGTGTGTGTGGTTAGGAGTTCGGTAGACCTAAGAGGTAAGTGGAATGATGTAGTGTGATAGTGATGTGGTTAGTAGGTTGTCATGGATTTACAAATGGGGTCTGGGGGTTTTTCACAAGTCTTAGGCTGCCAAATGCAGTGGATGGTTTTTGCTCTTGGTTTCGTAGAGACTCTCGAGAGCTTTATCGGTGTGTCGGCTTGAAAATGAGGCCTTTTAGGGACCCATTTACAAGTGATTATGTTCGTGCTCATGGGCCTTTGTAGCTCAAGTGTAAGCACCACCTCCTTTACTTGTCAATCCGCGGAGACGTGAGGACCGGTATGAAGACCACGAGCAAGTGAAGGCACAAGTGCGTGAGTGAAAGCACATAAACATGCACACACATACACACACACGCGCACAAAGTAAGATCAAAGAGAGGAACAATGGAAAGCTTAGATTGCAAAAGAGTTCTCTTACAAAAGTTCTATTCTCTAACAAGCTAACCCCAAAAATGAGCTCTCTAGCTCTTTTTATAGTTTTTTGACTAGTTCTGGCGCTGTTCAGACCTAGTGTCCGGCCTACTTAAAAATTAGGTTCCAGGGCTTATTTGAGGGCTCAAACGAAGTCTAAAAATTATGAAAATTGGTACGATGGTGCTTCTAATACTCCTCAAGCTCGAGGACTCCTCAGCTTGAACAAAATGGAGTTACTAAAAATAGATAATGGTATTTACAATGGTTTTTAGTGATGAAAATCACTATTTTTGTAGGGAATTCTTCTAGAAATTTGACAGACACTTCTTGGAGCTCCCTACTTGCTCCCTTTCCTTGTGTCTCCACCTTTTGATGTGCTTCCATGATTTGTCCTTGACTTTGAGCTTCAACACTCCCCCCCCTCTCGAGTCTGTCGTCCCTGACAGACCCTTGTTGGAAGGGTTGTTCCATGTAGTGCTTTGAGAGGTGGTGTCCATCCGTTGTATGAGCTGGTTCCTTGGATTCCAGCAAGAATGTGTCGTTGTGAGCTTTCAAAACTGCAAGTTTCTCAAAAGAGGTTGTCAAGAGTGATTTGGAGCAACTACTGGCTTCAATTTGCTTCAGAGATATGGATGTTGTTCCCATGACGTCCGCTAGCTCTTCCAAAGATGATGTTGAGAGCAGTCATGCCAACTACTCATAACCCATAATGAATGATGGGTAAGTGTGTTCGTGCCTGGGTTGAAAAAAGTATGTGCCTTGTGCACGGCCTTGTAATGTAGCCCTACGCATGCTTACTTGGAAAATGCATTGGAAGAAGTATGGTGCAAAAATTGCGGTTCTTGAGCTAAGTGCTCAAGGGTATGCTGACGAAGAGGTTTCCTAGACTATCATGGTTAGGGTGTTTCCAGAGGAAAGATACTTACCATGGAGAAGGTTGATGGATGTTTGTCTCTTCGTGTTGTACACTCGGCCTTTGGGATGGAACCTTGTTGATGAATGTCCATGTTGATTGTCCACTGATGAGATCTTTTGAGTGGTGGATCCTCTCTCCTCTTTTCAAAGCAACATTTGTCACTAACAATGTGCATTTCTGAGCTTGGGCTCATGCACGTTCACTTCCCTATATTGACACTCAGAGGAATATTGGACACGTGCCGGTTTCTAAGAGATTACCATGCTGATTGACATAGACCATTCACCAGTGCTACTGTTCCCTACTAGTTCAGGAAATACTGAGAATTGAATTGCTTTATATTCCTTGGCAAGCAACATCGGGTAACTACCCCAAGCTGAGTTTCACATATTCTCTTTAGCTCACCATATGCAGGAGTCTTCTCCTCCAGAACTACCTTTTGCAGATATCTCCTTGGCTGCTCTGGTACATGAAGTAGTTAAGCATCACTCAAGTTGCAGACCTTCAAACTCTTCATTCCTATCATGGTAAGAGAAAATCATAGTTGTAGATGCCATGTTCATGCCAAGTGCTTGTCATCTACCAGATAAGGCAGCAATAATCTCACTGCTGGCCGAGACACACTTCTATCCAAATTGATAAATGCCTAGTAATCAACAGTTCCACCTTCAACTAAGCATGACTCATTCATGTTTCAGAAGCCAAACCTGGGAACAAGCTCTCTCCAACTTCTCTTTTTTTTTTTTTTTTTTTTTTTTTTTTGGAGAGGAATAGGATATCACCAAACAAGAACACAAAAGTTAGTATCAATAGAAATGTTTGACATATGTCACTGTGCTCTTGTGCATGGGATTCTCAAGTGTGTCTATGCACGGCCGTGTAATGTGGCCCTATATTAATGCATACTTTGGAAATGCATGACCTGAATGGTGCAAAAGACAGGGTTGTGCAAGGAGCACATGGTTGTCGCTCGTTCGAGGCTTTCGATGTTATTTGCGGAGGTTGATGCCGACCTTGGTGGAGGTATCCATTGAGTCTCGAACTGATGTAATCCTCCTTATTGGAGTCCATTTTAGAACAGTATTTGGCACTGTAGAAATCACTTCAGGCGCCTTCCTCTTCGGATGCGTTCTGAACTGTGGTATCCAGTGTGGTTGGCGCTTTGGTTCGATGGAGGCTGCTTGTACTTTTGGCTTCCAAACCCCTATCCTTTTTGCACGTCTTCCTACTATTCTTGAAGAGCTGATTTGATCTTCTTTCGATCTGTGTATGTGATTCTTACCCTCTTCTCTTTTTGGCTTCTTGGTTGAGACCTTTCGTATGTGGGAGAACATAGGTTGTTGTGGATGTAAGAGCTTCTTAGGTACCCACATTTGTAATTGCCCTTGTTGAGCTGCAACTAACTTCTTAGGCACCCAAACTTGTTGGATACCTTGTGATTGAGCTTGTCCGAGCTGCTTTCTTCGTCTTCTGACATGGTTGGTTTGCATGGATGGAATTTGTGGGGGCAAGGTTGGTGGTTGCTCTCCTTTGCGTACCCATATCTGCTTCATGCTCGGAGCTGCTTTTTTATCGAATGGTGTCTTTCTATTTGATGTAGCAGTTGTCGTGAACGGTTGTGTTTGCCTGTGTGGTGGATTCACTATTGTGGCTACTTGATTCTTTGGAGAAGAAGAAAGATCCACCCGCCTTCGAACCTGGTCTTCCACGATTGACTCCTTCTGCATTATAGAGCTTTTGACACATACAACATCTTCTTTCATATGATTAGTCTTGGAAGAACTAAGAGAGTGTGTGGTGCCACGATTTAGGAGCATGCAGTTCTCTAATTCTAATGTAATGCATCGTTCATGTACCCAAACTTGAAGAATTTGACTTCTTAGGTTTAAGTTAACTGCATTGTCATAGATCCAATCTTGACCCAGGACAAGTGGTTCTGTAAGGTTCTCATCTTGACATAATAGCGCTTTGACTTTCATTGGAACATCGTGAAGGTAGATGGGAAGCTCTACCTCGCCCAAACAAGGGGTTTCCACACCTCCCAATCCTATGAGATAAGCTTCTATGGGATTGATGTTCAACTGCAAGTCTTGGCAGTAGGAAAGTCTAACTGCACTACTTGCTGCACCTGAGTCAATCAATGCTTTCACCGTCCTTGCACCCTTCCCTTGTCCTATCTCTATGGTCACAAAGGGTCTTCGGTCAATGACCTGAGAAGTTGTTATGCCTGACTTTTGACACATATCCATGTGATATTTTGGGGCTTTTGAGTTGACGTCTAGGCCTAATCGCCTTAACTTATTTCGCCTAATACGCTCTCTGGCCTCTACCTGTGCTTCTTCTCTCACTCTTAACTCTTCTTCTTTTCGCTTCTTAGCAGTGTTGAGTCTCATTAGCATATCCTCAGTAAGAGGTTCTTGATATAGCTTGACTCTACAGCCACTAATATAGTTTGGCAAGATATCTCCTTCTAGAGTGGCCAACTGAACTGCACCACTAGTGGAAATTCTATTAATGATCATGGGTCCGTATCCTCTTTTTTCCAACTTACGGGCATGTTGTTTTAGTGTGTATACCAACACTAGATCTCCCTCTTTCAATCCCTTATCCTTGATGTGTGCATCAAAGTATGCCTTTTGCCTCTTCTTTACAGCGTAGATGCCTGCTGCCGCTCGTAGCCTCGTCTCACCCAAGCGTTCGAGATCAAAGATCCTAGAGGACAATTCATGCCCATTCCACTCATACTCTTGTGCTACTTTTAAGGCAGGGATTAAGAAATCTAATGGTAGCACAGCGTTCTGTCCGAAGACCATCTGAAATGGGGTGGCGTTGAGTACCGTTTTGTAGGCAACTCGATAAGCCCAAACACCATGATGAAGTTGTTTGTCCCAATCAGAGCGTTTATTATTTACCAGTTTTGTCAATACGTTACAGAGGATCTTATTGGTACTCTCGGCTTGTCCGTTGGCTTGTGGATGATAGGGGGCGGATTTCTTATGTATCACCAAGAATTCTTGGAGAAGATTTTCAATGACTTCATTCAAGAAGTGTGTGCCCCTATCGCTCACCAACTCTATTGGTAGTCCATATCTCGTGAACACATTCTCGAATAAGAACTTAGCCGTAGTCTAAGCATCATTCTTTGTTGTGGCTTTGACTTCTACCCACTTTGTAAGGTAATCTGTGGCTACAATGATGTACTCTGCATGGGAGTTTCTAGCTGGGGGGTTAATAGGACCTATGAAGTCGATGCCCCACTTCGAAAATGCACGTCCTCCCATCATTGGCCTCAAGGGCATCTCGTCTTTTCTAACTGGATATTGTGCACGTTGGCATGTGTCACATTTCTTCACATAGGTGTGTGCATCCATGTGAAGGGTGGGCCACCAAAGTCCTGAGAATAGAATGGTCTTGATCACTGGGTCAAGACCGAAATGTCCACCTGCAACACCGCTGTGTGCAGTTTCTAAGACTTTCAAATAATCTGATTCGTGAACGCACAGTCTTAAGTAACCATCTTTGCCTCTTCGGTATAGGCTGTCTCCTACTAGAGCATAGCCTTGAGCCTCTTGCTCCATGCTTCTTCTTCTTGTTAGACTAGCCTCTTTGGGTAATTTTCCCGATCTCATAAACTCTACCAATGGAGCACTCCAATCTGGAATTAAAGACACTTGATAAAGGGTCGCATGCTCCACTGGGGGTCTCTCTCTGCACCTTGTACAATTCTTAATCCACTCATGTATTTCTTTGTCCATGCTAGGCCAATACACTCCTAAACGCTTTAGATTCTGCAATGTTCGTTGTTTAGAATAGTGATTTCCTAGCATTCCTTCATGGGCTTGTTGCAACCAACTACTATGTTCATCATCCTCCACACAACAAGCTAATACACCCTCAGTATCTTGTTTGTACATGCTTCCTGCTAATATGTGATATTTTTGTGATTTTACAATTTCTTCTTGTGATGTTTTCACATTCTTATTTGCAGGGCCAAAGGTTAGGACTGGTACCAACTTATTTGCCCATTTAGGAACAACTTCTAAATTGAACAGATAAGCATCGGGTAATTCGTCAGACACTCCTTGCGGTGACTCTCCTGAAGTGATGCGAGAAAGGTGATCTGCCCGAAGGTGGGTTCTACCTTTCCTGACAACAACTTCAAAGTCATATTCCATTAGTAAGAGGAACCATCTTACTAAGCGTCCAGTATTGCAAGGTTTATTGACCAAATATAACAAAGCTTGATGATCAGTGAAAATCTTGAACTTGTTGGCCAATAAATAGTGTCTAAACTTCTTCACAGCATATACCATGCCTAAGCCCTCTCGCTCAGTTGTGGTATAGTTCCGTTCAGCTGCAGTGAGCTGTCTGCTAGCATATGCTATGGGCAAATCTAAGTTTCCTTCACTTGTGGGTTGTGCTAGCACACATCCTATGGCATGATTGGATGCATCCACATGGACATGGAATGGTTTATTCCAATCAGGAGTGGTGAGTATTGGTGCCGTGCACAAACGTTTCTTCAGTTCATTGAAAGAATTCTCGCATTCATCGTTCCACTCAAAATTAGACAACAAGGCATAAAGGGGTCTAGCTATGATTGCGTACATGTGGATAAACCTACGGTAGTATCCACAATGGCCCATAAAGGCTTGTACCTCTTTAATATTCCTTGGCCTTGGTAGCTCCGCTATGGCTCGCACCTTATCTTCATCTGTTGAGATTCCATTCTTAGAAACAATATGACCTAAGATTTTACCTTGACGCACCATAAACACACACTTTTCTGGGTTTAGACACACTCGATATTCTCTACACTTGTTGAAGATTTGTCTGAGCTCAGGGATGTGAACCCTTCTTTCTTGGGAATGAGCACATAAATCATCCACATACACTTCTAAGCTCTTTCGCAAGAACTCTTTGAAGACATGACACATGAGCCTTTGGAATGTTGCAGGTGCATTGGTGAGCCCAAATGGCATTACACCAAATGCAAAGATTCCCCACTCTGTAGCAAAAGCTGTTTTGTGTTGATCTTCTGGGGCAATGGCTACTTGATTGTAACCTGAAAATCCATCAAGGAAGCTATAAACTTCCTTTCCTGCAACACGCTCCAATAGGTGTTCTGTGATTGGAAGTGGATAACTATCTCTAATCGTAGCGGCATTAACTTTTTTAAGGTTAATACACACTTGCAACTTCCCATTCTTCTTGGGTACCACAACAATGGGGGACACCCATTCGGTGTGCTCAATCTCATGGATGAATCCGGCCTCAATCAACCTATCAATTTCTTCTTTGATTTTGGTTGCATAGGTATCATTATATGTGTAGGGCTTCTGTTTGGTGGGCTTAGCATCAGCGGTCATGGGGATAGTATGAGAGCAAATTCTTGGATCTACCCCTTTCAAGTCTCTATAGTGCCATGCAAACACATCCCTATATTCGCTTAATAGAGCTATGAGCTCCATTTCTTCTCTTGGACTTAGGTCATCTCCTATATATGTGCATCTCTCTTCGTTCTCTTCAATGGTCACTACAATCTTCTTGGTCTTTTCTTTATTATCATATGATTCTCCTATGATGGCCTCTCTCTTAAGCATTCGTACCAAAATTTTGCGGTCGTCGACTTCATATTTCTTGAAGTTTTCTGGTACTTCAAATAATGATTCCTCCTTTTCTTGTTTCATTGCTTTTCTTTTCTTTTTCTTTTGACTACTCTCACTTCCATCCTTTGAGTTTACTGTTTTAATACTTGTGAGAGGTTTTTCTTCTTTCTGGGTGAACACTCCTATATCTTCTAGATAGTGCTGCTCTGAGTTAAAGCAACTATCCATCACAATAGACTGCAGATCATCGTCATTCTCTTCTTCTTCTATGACATCACTAGGGTCACATTCTTCTAGCAAGGGTTGACACATGAACACTGAGATATCATAACCCTCCTCATCACAATGAGGTGTCCACTGTTCCTCATTGACAGCAATGTCCATGGTGGCTAAGATTTCTGGCCAGCCATGAGGCTCAAACTCCTCATCTGGAAAGATCATCGGTGTGTAGGCTGGGTCTCTAACTGGTCTATCTCCTAGCGAAGTTCCTTCTTCTCTTGCCTTTAAACGTTTTTCCTCTTCCTTTGCGACCTTGCACATCCACAAATGAGTATCTTCATGTAGCCATGATGGATCAGGTGAACTTTCAGAATGCACAGAGATGGAATCTTCTTTCGCTTTGTGGATAGAATTCCACTGTAGGGGTGGTACATCTCTGAAGGTGTAATCCTTCAAATTGACCTTGGTGGTGACCCCTAAGTGCTGTAAGTACAAGGAGTTAGTTCCCCAATCCTGTACTATTTGCAATTGTCGCAGGAAGGGTCTTCCTAGGATCATCTCATAGACATTATTTTTCTCAAAGTCACATATAGCAAATGTGTGCTCAAACTCTACACCACAAGTGGTTAGAGTGATCCCTTCTAGCAATCCTAGAGGTCTTTCAAAATGACCATCAGCCATTTGAAGCTTCATTCTAGTTGGTTTTAATGTGGGCTTGCCCCATTGCTTCCACAAGGTGGTGGTCGCAATAGCAACACCAGCACCTGAATCTATGATTGCTTTGGTTGTGTAACCTTGGTAGGTGATTGGAAGATAAGTATTACCTTCTTCACCCTCACACATGTCCCCTATTTTGTCTAGAGGTATCTCTGGTACCCTTTGCTTGGAGCCTGCTTTTGGCATGTTGGAATCAAGTTCTGGAACCTGATCCTTCACATGATTCCAAAGCTCAGGTTTTGCTTTGAGCAGCTCTTCTACAGTGAGATGACACTGAACCTTAGTGTTCTTCACGACATCCGTGTTCCTTGGAACCACTGAGTCTTCATTTCTTACTAGTATTGTGGGAGCTCTAATCTGGAGAGATTCAGATTCCCATGGGCCGGGAAATTGAGGCAGTTCTTCTAAGGTATTAGATTCAAAATCTAACCTTTCGTCTTCTTGTTGTTCTGCTTCATCTTCGTAAATAGATGGGATGTCTTGGGGAAATTGATCATGAAGATCATCAATCTCAGGAATAGGAGGGGAATTACCCTTCTCCTTGGCCCATTTCTCTTCTTGTATTTCCCGCAAGAACTCTTGAGAGTACTGTTGAATTGAAGGAGGTATTCTAACATCTGTGGAATTAGGAACATAAGCCCCCATTGGTGGTGAGCTTCCTCTTCCAATAACTGGTTGAGCCTGTGGAGGTAAAGAGACTTGTGGTTTGTTTACCAACTGCTCTAATCTTTCTAGTAACCCTTGGAAATGCAAATCTGGTTTGACAGAGTTTGTGTGATTGAACTTTTGACTAGTCTCAAGTATAGCTTGAGCTTGTTCTACCATTTTCATGCACATTTTCATCCGTTCAATCTCTAAGTCCGCTCTAGGGTAACTCTTGTCTAGGTTTGCAGCTGTAGGCCCTTCTTGAAGTCGAGCCTGGTAGGCCTTGAACATCATGTCCAAGCCTTCTGGGGTTGGATCTGCAAGAAGAGACCCTGGTTGTGGTCTATTTACAATGGGTGGTGGGGTGGGATGAGGTGGAGTGGATGGAGTTTCGGCATGCGAGGGGCTTTGAGATGCAATGTCTTCTATTTTTGTTTTCGCTTCTTTTAAGCTTTCTTCTAGTTCCGATAACTTTTTATTCCACTTGCGATTGGCCTTCTCTCTGGTATCCTTCCATGTTCTTGTTTTCCTCTTACTAGGCTCTCCCGATTCACTCGACTCTGATTGTTCTACTGGTTTATCCTGTTTTCAGGCTTGTGCTCTAGTGACAGCTTGTATAGGAGCCACATTGCTACTACTTGAACTTGGATCTGCCACTAAGCCTACCACATTAATGGGTGTAATCTTGGGTGCGCTGGAGGGGTTTCTTGGACAATCTCTAGGGAGATGGTCTTTGCCACAATCAGGACAAAAAGCCTGTATTGTGATAGCCTGTCCTTGACTCGGAGATGGTGGGTGGGGACAGTCATGAATGAAATGGTCACCATGACATCTGAAACAAGATCCTCTAGGGACTTGTTGTCTCATTTGTCTCAACTGGGGCCTAGGGTTAGGATGTGTGTACATGACATTGGAGTATTCTGGCTCCCAATTTTGCTCCATAGGTGGTGCCTCATATTGATACGAGTAAATCTCACTATGTTCAGGTGACTCTGTGTAATACGCATGTGGACTACCTTCATGGGAGTAGTCTGAACTATGAGCATGAAAATCACTATCTGGTATCAATGGGGTTAGGGGCACCAATGCTCTATTTGGATTTTCCTCTCCCACAGCATATTTGACTGGAATCACGTTGGCTGGAGCTGGTGGTTGGTTTCCCAAGACAGGTTGTGGCCTATATGGTACCTGATATTGCTGTTGTGGTCTATAATATGGCTGTTGGTATTGGTTCTGATACCTACCTTGTGGGTAAGGTTGCTGATAATTCTGTTTAACAGCCTGCCTATTGTAGGGACAATCTTGAGCCGTGTGGTTTGTGTATTTTCTCTCAATAGTGCAATATGGAGCATTCCTTTCTCTAATGTTTTGGTTTTGCATTGGGCATACATTAGCCATGTGGTCACCTCCGCAAGTATAACACCGATTCACTGGAGTGACTCTCTGTGTTTGTTTATTTTGGACTCCCAGCTTCTTGGCAACTTGCTTAGCTATCTCTTCTATTTCTGTGGAGATCTTTGAAGTATGACTAGTAGAACTATCCGAATCTTTGTAGAGTTTGGACAATCCTAACTCCTCACCCAAGTTGTCTTCTATGTCTATGCACGTCCGCACACACTCTTCTATGGATCTAGGATCTTTCAAGTACACATATGATCTTAACTTGGTGCTCACTAAGCCATCTAAGAACAAAGCCACTTGTTTGGCCGGAGTGGGTAAATCTAGAGCAGGGCATCTTTCTAGATACTGTCTGAATCTTCTACCTGCTAGTCGCACTGTTTCTTCGGGAGTCTGCTTGAAGCTGTGGATCAAGGATGATGTGTTATGTCTGATACCACTCTTGGAAAATTCTACAATGAATTCGTCTAGCAGTTGACCTATATCGTGATAGCTGCTTCTACTCAATGGTTGAAACCAAGCTAAGGCAGTGCCCTTAAGGGTCAAACCAAATGCCTCGTACTGGGTGAACCAGTCCTCAATTTGTTCGGCTCTCAGCACTTGTTTGTACTCGGCCACATGATCATAAGGATCCCCTGTCCCATCGAAATAGTTCTTCATTGCCTTGATCACTTGAATGGGTCTAAGAGTTCTTGGGTACTCTCGGGGTCTAGGCAATGGGAAATCCTGTTCATATCTTTTTTGCCTATGTGCTTGATGCTTCTCTCTTTCAGGTCTTTCATTTTCAAATCCTGACCTATTCCTGCCCACGGTGTGTGCAAAACTTACCTCAGGTCTCTCTCTAGCTCTTTCTCTCTGAGCTTCATGAGCGTGGGATGATCCTACTCCTTGGAGGCCATGGGAAACATTGGATCTTGGTGGGGGGAAAATCAATTCATTCTTCCAAGTGTATGCATGTCTATCATGTTCTGTTACCAAGAAAATTTTCTCTGATGTGTTATCCAGGTAGACAACTTTGCCTGGTATCTCAGGATCTTTGAATTCATAGATGATAGTTATGCCCAATTGACTAGGTTGACCTGGCTTGAATCTCCAAAAGGCTTCCTCTGTTTCTCTATTCAAAAATAGTTCTATGCTTTTGTTGTCTTGAGGATCCAGTCAGGAGTGATCACTCGGGTCAAAACTGACTTACCTCTAGGAGTCTGGGGTCCTTGTCCTACGTTTCCTTGTTCTAGGTCTCCTATTTCATTCTCAGGAATGACATTTCCAAACTCATCAGTCCTATCTGGTAGGTTGGTGACCACATACATGGTTCCTTCCTTATCAATGTATGAACCCTCTTCGAACTTGACCACCGGGTGTTCAAGTCCGAAGGATTGATCTGGATTTTTGAGTTGGACCACTGATCGCCTCAGACCATCCTCATAGATGCGAGCACCTAATTGGTTGGTCCGAATATATTCCAACTGTGTCTTATAGGGACCTTCTGGTGTTTGTAGATGGGCAGTCCCTGAGCCACCTGCAAGTTTTCCCATACTAAAAGACATTTCTGAATCACTTGTGTCTGAACTTAGTAAAAGATGACCACTTAGTTGTTGTGCCCAAGACTTGGATGTATGGTTGTCACTAGCCTCAGAAGATCTAATGCTTTGTTTATCCTTGCCTAAGTTTCTACCAGATCTGAGGTTCATAAGCTTTAGTCAAGAGTCCAAATTTTCCCCTTGGTAAGGTTCAAAAATTCTTTGGAGTCCCCTTGGTTCCCTAGTCCCACTTGAGGGTCAACTTCAAATTATCCTATCTCAAAATCAACGCGTTATTCTTGAAAAAAACATTTGAGGTCGTGTAGGATTTGAAACGAGCTTTCCAACGAGCTATAGAGCTCAAATAATGGACTTTGGATGAAAACGTTATGCCAATTCAGGCTCTTGGGGGTCAAAACAGTCAAACAGGACCTTTTGAAAAAATCGCGATTTTGAGTAGAAAATCGTGTTTTGAAAATCGCGATTTTGATCACAAAATCGTGTTTCTGAAAATCGCGTTTTTTGACATGAAAATCGCGATTTTGATCACAAAATCGTGTTTCTGAAAATCGCGATGTTGATCACAAAATAGTGTTTCTGAAAATCGCGATGTTGATCACAAAATCGTGTTTCTGAAAATCGCGATGTTGATCACAAAATCGTGTTTATGAAAATCGCGTTTTTTGACATGAAAATCGCGATGTTGAGCACAAAATCGTGTTTTTGAAAATCGCGATTTTGACTCAGAGAATCATGATTCACAAAATCGTGTTTTTTGCTGAAAATCGTGATTTGTGAGAATCGCGATTTTGAGCCCACTGAAAATCGTATTTTCTCAGAATCGTATTTTCTCAGAATCGTATTTTTGACATGAAAATCGCGATGTTGAGCACAAAATCGTGTTTTTGAAAATCGCGATTTTGACTCAGAGAATCGCGATTCACAAAATCGTGTTTTTGAAAATCGCGATTTTGAGCAAACAAACGTGATTACACAGAATCGCCTTTTTTTCTCAAAATCGTGTTTTTTGACTGAAAATCGTGATTTGTGAGAATCGCGATTTTGAGCCCGCTGAAAATCGTATTTTCTCAGAATCGTCATTTCTCAGAATCGTATTTTTGACATGAAAATCGCGATGTTGAGCAATAAAATCGTGTTTTTGAAAATCGCGATTTTGACTCAGAGAATCGCGATTCACAAAATCGTGTTTTTTCACAAAATCGTGTTTTTTTCAGAATCGTGTTTTTGATATGAAAATCGCGATTTTGAGCACAATCACAGAATCGCGATTTTGAGAATGACCACAGAATCGTGATTTTTTCAGCCAACTTTTAGGCGGGAAAACAAAAAATCGTGATTTTTCAAAAAATTTGAATTTTCACAGAATCGCGATTTTCATCACAGAATCGCGTTTTTTGGCACGAAATTCAAATTTCTGAGCGTCGGCTATGGCGAGCTCCGTATGAGCAGAAAATCATAAAAAAAAACACAGCGCTTGCTCTCCCTTGCTTCTCCTAACTCCTTCCCACACAATAATGCATGAAAAATGGTATGAAGATGGTGAAAATGCACAAAAAAAACTAGAATTTTCTATGAAGAAGAAGGTGGAAGAAGGTGGAGATGATGATGCTGATGAAGATGAAGAGGAAAAAACAGAAAATGAACTGAAATGACAGTTTTTTTTTACCTTCCAACGTCGCAAATCTACGATCTTACCATCACAACGCTCGTCCTCGAAGCTCTCTCCCCGGCAACGGCGCCAAAATTTTGGTGTAGCTCAAGTGTAAGCACCACCTCCTTTACTTGTCAATCCGCGGAGACGTGAGGACCGGTATGAAGACCACGAGCAAGTGAAGGCACAAGTGCGTGAGTGAAAGCACATAAACATGCACACACATACACACACACGCGCACAAAGTAAGATCAAAGAGAGGAACAATGGAAAGCTTAGATTGCAAAAGAGTTCTCTTACAAAAGTTCTATTCTCTAACAAGCTAACCCCAAAAATGAGCTCTCTAGCTCTTTTTATAGTTTTTTGACTAGTTCTGGCCCTGTTCAGACCTAGTGTCCGGCCTAGTTAAAAATTAGGTTCTAGGGCTTATTTGAGGGCTCAAACGAAGTCTAAAAATTATGAAAATTGGTACGATGGTGCTTCTAATACTCCTCAAGCTCAAGGACTCCTCGGCTTGAACAAAATGGAGTTACTAAAATAGATAATGGTATTTACAATGGTTTTTAGTGATGAAAATCACTATTTTTGTAGGGGATTCTTCTGGAAATTTGACATACACTTCTTGGAGCTCCCTACTTGCTCCCTTTCCTTGTGTGTCCACCTTTTGATGTGCTTCCATGATTTGTCCTTGACTTTGAGCTTCAACAGCCTTGGTGTGTTCCTGAGTGTTGAAAACGAGTGGATGCCGGCTGTGCGAGTGAATGGATCATGCTGTATAGGGTGTGGTCTTGGTGTAGCTATTTGAGCCCGCAAACAAGCCTTAGGCACCCAAATTTGTCTTGATTGTGGGCTAGCCTTCATCGACTTCTTGGGCACCCAAATAGACTTCACGTTAGCAGAAGAACTTTTGAAAGACTTCTTATTAGTGTCGTGTTGTTGGTTACTAATAAGAGGCTTTGCCCATGTGGTTGGCTTGAGTGCAACCGGGTGTTCGCCTTTTCGCACCCACACTTGTTTCACTAGCTGAGACATTTTGCTGCGCAGGTACTTTTGATCTCCAACATAGGTAGTACTCTGCTTCTTCTGCCTTTGATCCACCTTTGGTTGCTGCCTCCCTCTGGCCTTTGGAAAAGAAGGGAGTTCCGTTGTGGTTCTGACTCCTTTTTTGAGATCTTCATTCTTCTGCATCACATAGCCTTGGACAAGAACAGCATGGTCAACTTCATGTGCACCCCTGGAGGGACCAGGAGTCTGTGCCTTTCCTAGTTCCTTGAGTGCTCCATTATTTAACTCCATTGTAATTCTAGTCTGATTCACCCATACCTGAAGAAGTCCACTTCTTAGGTTTAAGTTGACTGCTTGGTCATAAATCCAGTCTTGACCCAGGACAAGGGGTTCAGTGAGGTCCTCATCTTGACATACTAGCACTTTAACTGTCATTGCCTCCTCATGAATATAGAGGGGAAGTTCCACCTCGCCCATGCAAGGGGTTTCCACGCCTCCCAATCCTATGAGATATGCTTCCATAGGATTGACAGTTAGTTGCAACTCTTGACAGTAAGACAATTTAACAGCACTAGTGGCTGCACCTGAGTCAATCAAGGCTCTTACAGTCCTTGGACTCTTTCCTTGTCCTATATCCAAGGTTATGAAAGGACGTCGATCAATTATCCTATGTGAGCTAATACCTGACACTTCACACATAGCTACGTCATATCCTTGATCTGCATATGCATCTTGCCTAGGGTGCTCTCTACCTTGTCTTCTTAATTTCAATCTCCGCATGCGCTCTAGGGCTTCTGCTTGAGCTTCTTCTCGAATTCGCTTTTCTTCCTCTTTGCGTTTCTTAGCAGTATTGAGTCGACTTAGCATTTCCTCTGTGAGAGGTTCCTGATACAACTTGACTCTGCATCCGCTAATATAGTTTGGGAGAACATCACCCTCTAAAGTGGCTAGTTGTACTGCTCCACTCGTGGAGATCCTATTGATGATCATAGGTCCGTAGCCTCTCTTTTCGAGCTTCCTTGCATGTTGTTTCAATGTGTAGACTAAAACTAGATCTCCTGCTTTCAAGCCCTTATCCTTCACATGGGCATCAAAGTATGCCTTCTGTCTCTTCTTAGCTGCATATATCCCTGCAGCTGCTCTCAGTCTTGTTTCTCCTAATCGTTCAAGGTCAAAAAGTCTAGAGAAGAGTTCATGACCCGTCCATTCGTGCTCTTGTGCTACCTTCAATGTAGGTATCAAGAAGTCCAAGGGTAGCACGGCGTTTTGGCCAAACACCATCTGAAAGGGGGTGGCTTGGAGTACCGTCTTGTAGGCGACTCGGTATGCCCAAACAACATGGTGTAGCTGTTTGTCCCAATCAGAGCGTTTAGTGTTCACTAATTTTGTCAGTACATTGCATAAGATCTTGTTGGTGCTTTCGGCTTGTCCATTAGCTTGAGGGTGATAGGGGGCAGACTTTTTATGTATTACCAAGAATTCTTGGAGTAGATTTTCAATCACTTCGTTCAAGAAGTGAGTGCCTCTATCACTTACAAGCTCTATAGGTAGCCCATATCTTGTGAATACATTCTCAAACAAGAATTTAGCAGTTGTTTGAGCATCGTTCTTCGTTGTGGCTTTCACCTCTACCCACTTAGTTAGATAGTCTGTTGCAACAATGATATATTCCGCATGGGAACCCTTAGCTGGGGGATTAATAGGACCTACGAAGTCTATTCCCCACTTAGAGAATGCACGTCCACCCATCATCGGTTTCAGTGGCATCTCATCTTTACGTATAGGATACTGAGTTCTCTGGCAAACATCACACCGTTTCACATAGGTATGTGCATCCATGTGAAGGGTTGGCCACCACAAGCCTGCAAATAGTATTGCCTTGATCACCCGATCTGGTCCAAAGTGTCCTCCTGCTACACCTTGGTAAGCAGTTTCCAAGATCTTGAGATATTCACTCTCATGGACACACAGTCTCAGGTAGCCATCTTTACCACGTTTGTATAGATTATCACCAATAAGTGAGTAATCCTGGGCTTCTTGTTCTAAACTCCTTTTCCTAGCCAGAGTCATGTCTGGAGGGAATGTTTTTGTCCTCCGGAAGGATACTAGTGGTTCACTCCAATCTGGCACTATGGACACCTGATAAAGAGTGGCATGTTCCACAGGTGGTTTAGTGTAGCAAATTGGGCATTCCTTGCACAACCTTTGGACATCCGCTTCCATAGTTGGCCAATGTACTCCGAGTCTCCTTAGCGTCTGTAAGGTTCGTTGCTTTGAGTAGTGTTGCTCTAATGCACCTACATGTGCTAATTGCAACCATTTAGCGTACTCATCCTCTTCCACACAACAAGCCAAGATCCCTTGATCTGTGTGCTTGTACATGCTTCCTGCCATGATGTGGTACTTTTGGGCTTTCACAACCTCTCTATTCTGTGTGTTTACCACCGGATGGTTAGGCCCGTATGTCAATACTGGCACCAATGCCTTAGCCCACTGCGGCACCACTTCCAAATTAAACAAGTAAGCATCAGGAAGGTCATCTGATACTCCTCATGGGGCTTCTCCAGATGTGAGCCTAGAAAGATGATCTGCTCTCAAATGAGTCCTACCTTTCCTTACCACAACCTCAAAATCATATTCCATTAACAAGAGAAACCATCTTACTAATCTTCCTGTATTGCATGGCTTGTTTACGAGGTATAGCAATGCCTGATGATCAGTAAAAAATTTAAACTTATTTGCAAGCAAATAGTGTCTAAATTTCTTAACTGCATATACCATGCATAAGCCTTCTCTCTCAGTAGTGGTGTAATTCCGTTCAGTTGCATTCAATTGTCTACTGACATAGGCAATTGGAAGATCCATGTTACCTTCACCAGTAGGTTGTGCAAGCACACATCCAATGGCATAATTGGATGCATCCACGTGAACATGGAATGGCTTATTCCAATTTGGTGTGGTCAAGATTGGTGCTGAACATAATCTTCGTTTAAGCTCCTGGAAGGAATTCTCACATTCATCCGTCCACTCAAAGTTAGTCAGGAGTCCGTACATGGGCTTTGCAATGACAGCATACATGTGTATAAATCGTCGGTAATAACCACAATGCCCCATGAAAGCTTGTACTTCCTTGACATTCCTTGGCCTAGGTAGCTCTGATATGGCTCTCACTTTCTCTTCATCAGTGGATATGCCATTCTTTGACACTATGTGTCCTAGAATCTTGCCTTGCCTGACCATAAAAACGCACTTTTCTGGGTTCAGGCAGATTTGATATTCTCTACATTTGTCAAAGATTTGTCTGAGTTCAGGAATATGGGTTTGTCTAATGTTGGAATGAGCACAAAGATCATCAACATAGACTTCTAAATTCTTCCTCAAGAACTCCTTAAACACATGGCACATTAGTCTCTGGAAGGTAGCTGGTGCATTGGTCAGCCCAAATGGCATTACACGAAAGGCAAATATACCCCACTCTGTGGCAAAAGCTGTCTTATGCTGATCTTCTGGAGCAATGGCGACTTGATTGTAGCCCGAAAACCCATCGAGGAAGCTGTACACTTCCTTGCCTGCTACTCTTTCTAAGAGATGCTCTGTGATGGGAAGCGGATAGTTATCTCGAATCGTGGCTGCATTAACCTTCTTCAAGTTAATGCATACGCGCAGCTTGCCATTCTTCTTGGGCACCACTACGATGGGGGATACCCACTCAGTGTGCTCAATTTCATAGATAAATCCAGCTTCAACCAGTCTATCTATCTCCTCCTTAATCTTGGCAGCGTAATTATCGTTATATGTATAGGGCTTTTGCTTAGAGGGTTTAGCGTCTGAGGTCATGGGGATAGTGTGTGAGCATATGTCAGGGTCAACACCTTTCAAATCCTTGTAACTCCAAGCGAATACATCTTTGTATTCTCTTAGCAAGGCAATTAACGCATGCTCTTCTTCCTCTGTTAGGTCATGGCCTATGTACGTGCATCTCTCCTCTCTTTCTTCTAGGGCCACTACTATTTTCTTGGTGGTTTCTTTGTTATCATAGGCCTCTCCTGATTGTGCCTCTCGTTTAGGCATTCTTATCATGACTCTCCTGTCGTCTATCTCGTACTTCTTAAAATTTCCTGGGACCTCAAACAAAGATTCTTCCTCCTCTGGTGAGACTTCTTTCTTCTTTCGTTTCTTTCCTTCTTCCTTCGGGGTCACATGTGTGGATAATCTTACATCATTTGTAAGCTCTCCATGCCTCTGGGGTTGAAATTCTACTTCATGGAAGTATTCTTCATCTGAAGCAAATGGTGGGTCCATAATGATTGACTCTAGATCGGAGTCACTTGCATCCTCAAATGCATCAGGGCTAGGTTCGCATTCTTCTAGAACTACCTCTCCCATGATTGGCTCTATGGAGAAGACTGAAATGTCATAGCCATCCTCATCACAGTGAGGTGTCCATTGTTCCTCATTGATGGCTACATCCATGGTTGCTAAAATTTCTACCCAGCCGTGAGGTTCAAATTCTTCGTCTGGAAAAACTACAGGTGCATAGGCTGGGTCTTGGATTGATCTATGGGTTTCTTTTGCACCTACCTCTCTGGCTTTTTCTCTCTTCTCTTCGTCTACTGCTACTTTGCACATCCATAAGTGGGTGTCTTCATGCATCCAAGAGGATCCTGACCCTATGGAATGCACTGATTCTGTATCCTCTTTGGCTCTATGGATGGGATTCCATTGGATAGGAGGTACATCTCTATGAGAGTAATCCTTGAGATTGACTTTGGTCGTAACACCTAAGTGTTGCAAATACAAGGAGTTGGTTCCCCAGTCCTGTACCACTTGCAAGTGTCGCATAAATGGTCTTCCCAAAATCATCTCATAGGCATGATTTTTGCTGAAGTCACATATGGCAAATGTATGCTCAAACTCGACACCACAGGTGGTGAGAGTTATTCCTTCTAGCAATCCTAAGGGTCTCTCAATATGACCATCGGCCATCTGCAATTTCATTCTCGTTGGCCTGAGTGCTGGCTTGCCCCAACGCTTCCATAGGGAAGTGGTGGCAATTGCAACTCCGGCACCTGAGTCCAAAATTGCCTTGGTGGTGTACTCCTGGTAGGTAATGGGAAGATAGGTGTTCCCTTCTTCACCTTCACACATATCTCCTATCTTATCAAAGGGTATTTTTGGCACTGTTCTCTGGGATCCTACCTGGGAACGAGGTTTGGCTATTTCTGGTACTTGTTTGGCTACATGTTTCCATAATTCAGGTCTAATCTTGAGTAGCTCTTCTAACTTGAGATTGCACTGCACTTTAGTGTTTTTCACCACCTCTGTGTTCCTAGGTAAGATTGAGTCCTCATTCCGTACCATGACCGTGGGTGCTCTCATACAAGTAGACTTAGTTTCCCATGGGCCTGTGAAGTGGGGTAATTCTTGTAGAGAGTTAGACTCAAAGTCTAATCTTTCGTGAGATTGGGTGCTCTCCTGCTCCTCATAAATGGATGGGATATCTTGTGGGAATTGGTATTGTGCATCATCCACAAGTTCAATAGGAGGAGGGACTTCACTCTCTTTAGCCCATTTGTCTTCTTGAATCTCTCGTAGGAATTCTGGTATGAATCGATTCATGGAAGATGATGTGTCTGGCTCCGTAGAGTTAGGCACATAGGCTTCAAGCACATAGGCTTTCTGGGCAGGAAGACTTGCTCTTTCACTTGCCTTGTCCTTATGTCGAGAGGTGGTTTCCTTTTCTGATTGTGCAATCAGCTTCTCTATTCTTTCTAACAGTCCATCAAAGTGCAACTGTGTCTTCGCTGAACTAGAGATGTTAAATAGGCGACTGGCTTCAAACATGGTCTGAGCCAATTCCACCATTTTAGCACAAATCTTGGTTCGTTCTAGCTCTAGTTCTGCTCTTGGGTAATACTTTTCATGATCAGTTACATTTGGCCCTTCTTGGATTCTGGCCTGATATGCTTTAAGCATCATATTAAGGTCTTCGGGAGTGGGATCTGCTAGGACTGATCCTACTCTAGGGGGTGGTGGAATTAGGTGAGGCGGGTTGGAAGGTGGCTAGTCGGATGGCGATGGGAATGGTGGTGGTGGGGTCGTGTGAGAGGGAGTTTGAGATGTGAGTTCAGTTATCCTGGCTTTGGTTTCTCTTATGCTTTCCTCAAGTTCACTCATTTTTTTAGCCCATTGTCTTTTCATTCTTTCCCTACTATCTTTCCACGCTCTAGTCCTCTTCTTTGTCGTACTCTCTTTTTCACTAACTTCGGGGTTTTTTTCCTGACCTACACCCTGGTTTTGCTGCAGTGCTTGGGCTCTAGTGATTACTTGTACTGGTGCAGTGGAAGTCACACTCCCTGTGGAGTCTACCACTAACCCAACAACGTTGATAGGAGTGATTTTTGGCATATTATTGGGGTTCTTTGGGCAATCTCGTAAGAGATGCTCTTTTCCACAATCTTGGCAAAAGCCTTGGATCGTCACTGACTGGGGTTGTGTAGGTGGAGGTAAGGGACAATCACGAATGAGGTGATCTCCTTGGCATCTATAGCACGGTCCTCTAGGAAATGGGGGTCTTACTTGCCTCAGTTGAGGCCTAGGATTGGGGTTTGTATACATGAGGTTTGTGTGATCTGACTCCCAACTAGGTTCACTCGGTTCTTCACTATAGTAGGACTCACCATGTTCAAGAGACTGCATGTAGTAAGCCTGGGGACTGTCAACATGTGTAGAATCAAAGCTATGGTGACTCGGGTCACTTTCAGAAAGCAATGATGATACAGGGACTATAGCTCTATTCAGATTTTCTTCTGCAACAGCATACTTTACTGGAATCACAGTAGCTGGAGCTGGGGGTTGTTGTGCTAGCACAGGCTGAGGCCTTTGTTGGTTTTGATAGGGTTGGTAGGTTTGTTGAGGCCTAGCATACTGCTGAGGTGGGTACTGGTTCTGGTATCTTCCTTGTTGAGGGTATGGCTGTGGGTACGTCTGCCTCACGGTTTGCTTATTGTAGGGGCAATCTTGCGCGGTGTGATTGGTGTACCTTCGTTCTGTAGTGCAGTACTGGCTATTAGGATTAACTTGGGGTTGGGCCATAATGGGACATACATTCGCCATGTGGTCGCCACCACAAGTATAACACCTTTTCACAGGGGCAAACCTTGGGATTTGTTTGCTAGTTACACCTAATTTCTGAGCTACTTTCTCTGCAAGTTCCTCGATTGATGTGGATTGCGTGGAAGAGATGTTAGAGGCACTATCCGAACCTTTGTATATCTTGGAAAGCTCTAACTCCTCCCCTAGGTTATCCTCGATGTCAATGCACATGCGTACACACTCTTCTATGGTCCTAGGGTCCTTCAAGTACACATAAGATCTCAATTTGGTACTTAGCAATCCATCCAAGAATAAAGCCACTTGCTTGGCTGGTGTGGGTAGCTCCGAAACATGGCATCTTTCTAAGTATTGCCTAAATCTTCTTCCTGCAAGTCTCACCGTCTCTTGAGGTGTTTGTTTGAAGCTATGAATTAGTGAGGAGGTGTTATGCCTGATTCCACTCTTAGAAAACTCAACGATAAATGCCTCTACGAGCTGGTCTATGTTTCTAAAATGCCTCTCGTTTAGTGGTTGAAACCACGTAAGGGCAGTGTTCCTAAGGGTTAGACCGAAAGCATTATATTGTGTGAATAGGTGTAGCTCAAGCGTAAGCACCACCTCCTTTACTTGTCAATCCGCGGAGACGTGAGGACCGGTATGAAGACCACGAGCAAGTGAAGGCACAAGTGCGTGAGTGAAAGCACACAAACATGCACACACATACACACACACGCGCACACAGTAAGATCAAAGAGAGGAACAATGAAAAGCTTAGATTGCAAAAGAGTTCTCTTACAAAAGTTCTATTCTCTAACAAGCTAAACCCAAAAATGAGCTCTCTAGCTCTTTTTATAGTTTTTTGACTAGTTTTGGCCCTGTCCAGACCTAGTGTCCGGCCTAGTTAAAAATTAGGTTCCAGGGCTTATTTGAGGGCTCAAACGAAGTCTAAAAATTATGAAAATTGGTACGATGGTACTTCTAATACTCCTCAAGCTCGAGGACTCCTCGGCTTGAACAAAATGGAGTTACTAAAAATAGATAATGGTATTTACAATGGTTTCTAGTGATGAAAATCACTATTTTTGTAGGGGATTCTTCTGAAAATTTGACATACACTTCTTGGAGCTCCCTACTTGCTCTCTCTTCTTCTATGTCCACTTCTTTGATGTGCTTCCATGCTTTGTCCTTGACCTTGAGCTTCAACACTCCCCCCCCTCTCGAGTCTGTCGTCCCTGACAGACCCTTGTTGTAGTGGTTGGTCCAAGTAGTGCCTTGAGAGGGAGTGTCCCTTCTGTATGAACACAAGTCGTCCGACGTTCTTCATCTATCACTGTGAGTCTTTGCAGGTTGTAGTCTCTTGGTATGTGCTTCTGCCTTGTATTCCAGCATGACTGTGTCGTTGTGAGTCTCCGTTGATGTTTTCTAGATCTTCCAAAGTTGATCTTCATAGTAGTCAAGCCAAGTACTCATAACCCATATTGAGTGATGGGTAAGTGTGTTCGTGCATGGGTTGAAAAAAGTATGTGCCTTGTGCACGGCCTTGTAATGTAGCCCTACGCATGCTTACTTGGAAAATGCATTGGAAGAAGTATGGTGCAAAAATTGCGGGTCTTGAGCTAAGTGCTCAAGGGTATGCTGGCGAAGAGGTTTCCTAAACTAT
Source organism: Ceratopteris richardii (assembly GCA_020310875.1). NCBI lineage: Eukaryota > Viridiplantae > Streptophyta > Polypodiopsida > Polypodiales > Pteridaceae > Ceratopteris > Ceratopteris richardii. The sequence continues at coordinate 158,302,690 of CM035415.1, forward strand.
CATGGTTATGGTGTTTCCAGAGTAAAGATACTTACCATGGCGAAGGTTGATGGATGTTTGCCTCTTCGTGTTGTACACTCGGCCTTTGGGATGGAACCTTGTTGATGAATGTCCATGTTGATTGTCCACTGATGAGATCTTTTGAGTGGTGGATCCCTTCTCCTCTTTTCAAAGCAACATTTGTCACTAACAATGTGCATTTCTGAGCTTGGGCTCATGCTCGTTCACTTCCCTATATTGACACTCAGAGGAATATTGGACACGTGCCGGTTTCTAAGAGATTACCATGCTGATTGACATAGACCATTCACCAGTGCTACTGTTCCATACTGGTTCAGGAAATACTGAGAATTGAATTGCTTTATATTCCTTGGCAAGCAACATCGGGTAACTAAATCAAGCTGTGTTTCACATATGCTCTTTAGCTCACCATATGCAGGAGTCTTCTCCTCCAGAACTACCTTTTGCAGATATCTCCTTGGATGCTCTGGTACATGAAGTAGTTAAGCATCACTCAAGTTGCGGACCTTCAAGCTCTTCATTCCTACCATGGTAAGAGAAAATCATAGTTGTAGATGCCATGTTCATGCCAAATGCTATTCCTCTACCCGATAAGGCAGCAATAATCTCACTGCTGGCCGAGACACACTGGGAACAAGCTCTCTCCCACTTCTTCCCTCTCTTCTTTTTTTTTTTTTTTTTTTTTTTTTTTGAGAAAAAGGATATCACAAAACAAGAACACAAAAGTTAGTGTCAATAGAAATGTTCGACATATGTCACTGTGCTCTTGTGCATGGGATTCTCAAGTGTGTCTATGCACGGCCGTGTAATGTGGCCCTAGATTAATGCATACTTTGGAAATGCATGACCTAAATGGTGCAAAAGACAGGGTTGTGCAAGGAGCACATGGTTGTTGCTCGTTCGAGGCTTTCGATGTTATTTGTGGAGGTTGATGCCGACCTTGGTGGAGGTATCCATTGATTCTCGAACTGATGTAATCCTCCTTATTGGAGTCCATTTTAGAACATCATTTGGCACTGTAGAGATCACTTCAGCCGTCTTCCTCTTTGGATGCGTTCTGAACGGTGGTATCCAGTGTGGTTGGCGCTTTGGTTCGATGGAGGCTGCTTGTACTTTTGGCTTCCAAACCCATATCCTTTTTGCACGTCTTCCTACTTTTCTTGAAGAGCTGATTTGATCTTCTTTCGGTCTCTGTACGTGGTTCTTACCCTCTTCCCTTTTTGGCTTCTTGGGTGAGACCTTTCGCATGTGGGAGAACATAGGTTGTTGTGGATGTAAGAGCTTCTTAGGTACCCACATCTGTAATTGCCCTTGTTGAGCTGCAGCTAACTTCGTAGGCACCCAAACTTGTTGAATACCTTGTGATTGAGCTTGTCTGAGCTGCTTCCTTCGTCTTCTGGCCTGGTTGGTGTGCAAGGATGGGATTTGTGGGGGCAAGGCTGGTGGTTTCTCTCCTTTGCGTACCCATATCTGCTTCATGCTCGAAACTGCTTTTTTATCGAATGGTGTCTTTCTATTTGATGTAGCAGTTGTCGTGAACAGTTGTGTTTGCTTGTGTGGTGGACTCACTACTGTGGCTACTTGATTCTTTGGAGAAGAAGAAAGATCCACCCGCCTTCGAGCCTGGTCTTCCACGATTGACTCCTTCTGCATCATAGAGCTTTTGACACATACAACATCTTCTTTCATATGATTAGTCTTGGAAGAACTAAGAGAGTGTGTGGTGCCATGATCGAGGAGCATGCAGTTCTCTAATGCTAATGTAATGCATTGTTCATGTACCCAAACTTGAAGAATTTGACTTCTTAGGTTTAAGTTAACTGCATGGTCATAGATCCAATCTTGACCCAAGACAAGTGGTTCTGTAAGGTTCTCATCTTGACATACTAGCGCTTTGACTTTCATTGGGACATCTTGAAGGTAGATGGGAAGTTCCACCTCGCCCAAACAAGGGGTTTCCACACCTCCCAATCCTATGAGATAAGCTTCTATGGGATTGATGTTCAACCCCAAGTCTTGGCAGTAGGAAAGTTTAACTGCACTACTTGCTGCACCTGAGTCAATCAATGCTTTCACCGTCCTTGCACCCTTCCCTTGTCCTATCTCTATGGTCACAAAGGGTCTTCGGTCAATGACCTGAGAAGTCGCAATGCCTGACTTTTGACACATATCCATGTGATATTTTGGGGCTTTTGAGTTGACATCTAGGCCTAATCGCCTTAACTTATTTTGCCTAATACGCTCTCTGGCCTCTTCCTGTGCTTCTTCTCTCACTCTTAACTCTTCTTCTTTTCGCTTCTTCGCAGTGTTGAGTCTCATTAGCATATCCTCAGTAAGAGGTTCTTGATATAGCTTGACTCTACAGCCACTAATATAGTTTGGCAAGATATCTCCTTCTAGAGTGGCCAACTGAACTGCACCACTAGTGGAAATTCTATTAATGATCATGGGTCCATAACCTCTTTTTTCCAACTTACGGGCATGTTGTTTTAGTGTGTATACCAACACTAGATCTCCCTCTTTCAATCCCTTATCCTTGATGTGTGCATCAAAGTATGCCTTTTGCCTCTTCTTTGCTGCGTAGGTGCCTGCTACCGCTCGTAGCCTCGTTTCACCCAAGCGTTCGAGATCAAAGATCCTAGAGGACAATTCATGCCCATTCCACTCATACTCTTGTGCTACTTTTAAGGTAGGGATTAAGAAATCTAATGGTAGCACAGCGTTCTGTCCGAAGACCATCTGAAATGGGGTGGCGTTGAGTACCGTTTTGTAGGCAACTCGATAAGCCCAAACAGCATGATGAAGTTGTTTGTCCCAATCAGAGCGTTTATTATTTACCAATTTTGTCAATACGTTACAGAGGATCTTATTGGTACTCTTGGCTTGTCCGTTGGCTTGTGGATGATAGGGGGCGGATTTCTTATGTATCACCAAGAATTCTTGGAGAAGATTTTCAATGACTTCATTCAAGAAGTGTGTGCCTCTATCGCTCACCAACTCTATTGGTAGTCCATATCTCGTGAACACATTCTCGAATAAGAACTTAGCCGTAGTCTGAGCATCATTCTTTGTTGTGGCTTTGACTTCTACCCACTTTGTAAGGTAATCTGTGGCTACAATGATGTATTCTGCATGGGAGTTTCTAGCTGGGGGGTTAATAGGACCTATGAAGTCTATGCCCCACTTCGAAAATGCACGTCCTCCCATCATTGGCCTCAAGGGCATCTCGTCTTTTCTCACTGGATATTGTGCACGTTGGCATGTGTCACATTTCTTCACATAGGTATGTGCATCCATATGAAGAGTGGGCCACCAAAGTCCTGAGAATAGAATGGTTTTAATCACTCGGTCAGGGCCAAAATGTCCACCTGCAACACCACTGTGTGCAGTCTCTAAGACCCTTAAATAGTCTGATTCATGAACGCACAGTCTTAAGTAACCATCTTTACCTCTTCGGTATAGGTTTTCTCCTACTAAGGCATAGCCTTGAGCCTCTTGCTCCATATTTCGTCTTCTTGCTAGACTGGCCTCTTTGGGTAATCTTCCCGATCTCATAAACTCTACCAATGGAGTACTCCAATCTGGAATTAATGATACTTGATAAAGGGTCGCATGCTCCACTAGTGGTTTCTCTCTACACATTGGACAATTCTTGATCCACTCATGTATTTCTTTGTCCATGCTAGGCCAATACACTCCTAAACGTTTCAAATTCTGCAATGTTCGTTGTTTAGAATAGTGATTTCCTAGCAATCCCTCATGAGCTTGCTGCAACCAACTACTATGTTCATCATCCTCGACACAACAAGCTAATACACCCTCAATATCTTGTTTGTACATGCTTCCTGCCAATATGTGATATTTTTGTGATTTTACAATTTCTTCTTGTGATGTTTTCACATTCTTATTTGCAGGGCCGAAGGTTAGGACTGGTACCAACTTATTTGCCCATTTAGGAACAACTTCCAAATTGAACAGATAAGCATCAAGTAGTTCATCAGACACTCCTTGTGGTGACTCTCCTGAAGTAATGCGAGAAAGGTGATCTGCCCGAAGGTGGGTTCTACCTTTCCTGACAACAACTTCAAAGTCATACTCCATTAGTAAGAGGAACCATCTTACTAAGCGTCCAGTATTGCAAGGTTTATTGACCAAATATAACAAAGCTTGATGATCAGTGAAGAACTTGAACTTGTTGGCCAATAAATAGTGTCTAAACTTCTTTACAGCATATACCATGCCTAACCCTTCTCGCTCGGTTGTGGTATAATTTCTTTCGGCTGGGTTTAGTTGTCTACTAGCATATGCTATGGGAAAATCTAAATTCCCTTCACCTGTGGGTTGTGCCAGCACACATCCTATGGCATGATTGGATGCATCCACATGGACATGGAATGGTTTATTCCAATCAGGAGTGGTCAGTATTGGTGCTGTGCACAAACGTTTCTTCAGTTCATTGAAAGAATTCTCGCATTCGTCGTTCCACTCAAAATTAGACAACAAGGCATAAAGGGGTCTAGCTATGATCGCGTACATGTGGATAAACCTACGGTAATATCCACAATGGCCCATAAAGGCTTGTACCTCTTTAACATTCCTTGGCCTTGGCAGCTCCGCTATGGCTCGTACCTTATCTTCATCCGTTGAGATTCCATTCTTAGAAACAATATGACCGAGGATTTTACCTTGACGCACCATGAACACACACTTTTCTGGGTTCAGACACACTCGATATTCTCTACACTTGTTGAAGATCTGTCTGAGCTCAGGGATGTGAAATCTTCTTTCTTGGGAATGAGCACATAAATCATCCACATACACTTCTAAGCTCTTTCGTAAGAACTCTTTGAAGACATGACACATGAGCCTTTGGAATGTTGCAGGTGCATTGGTGAGCCCAAATGGCATCACACGAAATGCAAAGATTCCCCATTCGGTGGCAAAAGCTGTTTTGTGTTGATCTTCTGGGGCAATGGCTACTTGATTGTAACCTGAAAATCCATCAAGGAAGCTATAAACTTCCTTGCCTGCAACACGCTCCAATAGGTGTTCTGTGATTGGAAGTGGATAACTATCTCTAATCGTAGCGGCATTAACTTTTTTAAGGTTAATACACACTCGCAACTTCCCGTTCTTCTTGGGTACCACAACAATGGGGGACACCCATTCGGTATGCTCAATCTCATAGATGAATCCAGCCTCAATCAACCTATCAATTTCTTCTTTGATTTTGGCTGCATAGGTATCATTATATGTGTAGGGCTTCTGTTTGGTGGGCTTAGCATCAGCAGTCATGGGGATAGTATGAGAGCAAATTCCTGGATCTACCCCTTTCAAGTCTCTATAGTGCCATGCAAACACATCCCTATATTCCCTTAATAGAGCTATGAGCTCCATTTCTTCTCTTGCACTTAGGTCATCTCCTATATATGTGCATCTCTCTTCGTTCTCTTCAATGGTCACTACAATCTTCTTGGTCTTTTCTTTATTATCATATGATTCTCCTATGATGGCCTCTCTCTTAGGCATTCGTACCAAAATTTTGCGGTCGTCAACTTCATATTTCTTGAAGTTTTCTGGTACTTCGAACAATGATTCCTCCTTTTCTTGTTTCACTGCTTTTCTTTTCTTTTTCTTTTGACTACTCTCACTTCCATCTTTTGAGTTGACTGTTTTAATACTTGTGAGAGGTTCTTCTTCTTTCTGGGTGAACACTCCTATATCTTCTAGATAGTGCTGCTCTGAGTTAAAGCAACTATCCATCACAATAGACTCCAGATCATCGTCATTCTCTTCTTCTTCTATGACATCACTAGGGTCACATTCTTCTAGCAAGGGTTGACACATGAACACTGAGATATCATAACCCTCCTCATCACAATGAGGTGTCCACTGTTCCTCATTGACAGCAATGTCCATGGTGGCTAAGATTTCTGGCCAGCCATGAGGCTCAAACTCCTCATCTGGAAAGATCATCGGTGTGTAGGCTGGGTCTCTAACTGGTCTATCTCCTAGTGAAGTTCCTTCTTCCCTTGCCTTTAAACGTTTTTCCTCTTCCTTTGTGACTTTGCACATCCACAAATGAGTATCTTCATGCAGCCATGATGGATCAGGTGAACTTTCAGAATGCACAGAGATGGAATCTTCTTTCACTTTGTGGATAGAATTCCACTGTAGGGGTGGTACATCTCTGAAGGTGTAATCCTTCAAATTGACCTTAGTGGTGACCCCTAAGTGCTGTAAGTACAAGGAGTTAGTTCCCCAATCCTGTACTATTTGCAATTGTCGTAGGAAGGGTCTTCCTAGGATCATCTCAAAGACATTATTTTTCTCAAAGTCACATATAGCAAATGTGTGCTCAAATTCTACACCACAAGTGGTTAGAGTGATCCCTTCTAGCAATCCTAGAGGTCTTTCAAAATGACCATCAGCCATTTGAAGCTTCATTCTAGTTGGTCTTAATGTGGGCTTGCCCCATTGCTTCCACAAGGAGGTGGTCGCAATAGCAACACCAGCACCTGAATCTATGATTGCTTTGGTTATGTAACCTTGGTAGGTGATGGGAAGATAAGTATTACCTTCTTCACCCTCACACATGTCCCCTATTTTGTCTAGAGGTATCTCTGGTACCCTTTGCTTGGAGCCTGCTTTTGGCATGTTGGAATCAAGTTCTGGAACCTGATCCTTCACATGATTCCAGAGCTCAGGTTTTGCTTTGAGCAGCTCTTCTACAGTGAGATGACACTGAACCTTAGTGTTCTTCACGACATCAGTGTTCCTTGGAACCACTGAGTCTTCATTTCTTACCAGTATGGTGGGAGCTCTAATCTGAAGTGATTCAGATTCCCATGGGCCTGGAAATTGAGGCAGTTCTTCTAAGGTATTAGATTCAAAATCTAACCTTTCGTCCTCTTGTTGTTCTGCTTCATCTTCGTAAATAGATGGGATGTCTTGGGGAAATTGATCATGAAGATCATCAATCTCAGGAATAGGAGGGGAATTACCCTTCTCCTTGGCCCATTTCTCTTCTTGTATTTCCCGCAAGAATTCTTGAGAGTACTGTTGAATAGAAGGAGGTATTCCAGCATCCGTGGAATTAGGAACATAAGCTCCCCTGGGTGGTGAGCTTCCTCTCTTAATAACTGGTTGAGCGTGTGGAGGTAAAGAAACTTGTGGTTTGTTTACCAACTGCTCTAATCGTTCTAGTAAGCCCTGGAAATGCAAATCCGATTTGATAGAGTTTGTCTGATTGAACTTTTGACTAGTCTCAAGTATGGCTTGAGCTTGTTCTACCATTTTCATGCACATTTTCATCCGTTCAATCTCTAAATCTGCTCTAGGGTAACTCTTGTCTAGGTTTGCCGCTGTAGGCCCTTCTTGAAGTCGAGCCTGGTAGGCCTTGAACATCATGTCCAAGCCTTCTGGGGTTGGATCTGCAAGAACAGACCCTGGTTGCGGTCTATTTACAATGGGTGGTGGGGTGGGATGAGGTGGAGTGGATGGAGTTTCGGCATGCGAGGGGCTTTGAGATGCAATGTCTTCTATTTTTGTTTTCGCTTCTTTTAAGCTTCCTTCTAGTTCCGATAACTTTTTATTCCACTTGCGATTGGCCTTCTCTCTGGTATCCTTCCATGTTCTTGTTTTCCTCTTACTAGGCTCTCCCGATTCACTCGACTCTGATTGTTCTACTGGTTTATCCTGTTTTAAGGCTTGTGCTCTAGTGACAGCTTGTATAGGAGCCACATTGCTACTACTTGAACTTGGATCTGCCACTAAGCCTACCACATTAATGGGTGTAATCTTGGGTGCACTAGAGGGGTTTCTTGGACAATCTCTGGGGAGATGGTCTTTGCCACAATCAGGACAAAAAGCCTGTATGGTGATAGCCTGTCCTTGGCTCGGAGATGGTGGGTGGGGACAGTCACGAATGAAATAGTCACCATGACATCTGAAACAAGATCCTCTAGGGGCTTGTGGTCTCATTTGTCTCAACTCGGGCCTAGGGTTAGGATTTGTGTACATGACATTGGAGTATTCTGGCTCCCAATTTTGCTCCATAGGTGGCGCCTCATATTGATACGAGTAAATCTCACTATGCTCAGGTGACTCTGTGTAATACGCATGTGGACTACCTTCATGGGAGTAGTCTGAACTATGAGCATGAGAATCATTATCTGGTGTCCATGGGGTTAGGGGCACCAATGCTCTATTTGGATTTTCCTCTCCCACAGCATACTTGACTGGAATCACGTTGGCTGGAGCTAGTGGTTGGTTTCCCAAGGCAGGTTGTGGCCTATATGGTACCTGATACTGCTGTTGTGGTCTATAATATGGCTGTTGGTATTGATTCTGATACCTACCTTGTGGGTAAGGTTGCTGATAATTTTGTCTAACAGCCTGCCTATTGTAGGGACAATCTTGAGCCGTGTGGTTTGTGTATTTTCTCTCAATAGTGCAATATGGAGCATTCCTTTCTCTAATGTTTTGGTTTTGCATTGGACATACGTTAGCCATGTGGTCACCTCCACAAGTATAGCACCGATTCAATGAAGTGACTCTCTGTGTTTGTTTATTTTGGACTCCCAGCTTCTTGGCAACTTGCTCAGCTATTTCTTCTATTTCTGTGGAGATCTTTGAAGTATGACTAGTAGAACTATCCGAATCTTTGTAGAGTTTGGACAATCCTAACTCCTCACCCAAGTTATCTTCTATGTCTATGCACGTCCGCACACACTCTTCTATGGATCTAGGATCTTTCAAGTATACATAGGATCTTAACTTTGTGCTCAGTAAGCCATCTAAAAACAAAGCCACTTGTTTGGCTGGTGTGGGTAGCTCTGGAGCAGGGCATCTTTCTAGGTACTGTCTGAACCTTCTACCTGCTAGTCGCACTGTTTCTTGGGGTGTCTGCTTGAAACTATGGATCAGGGACGATGTGTTATGCCTGATACCACTCTTGGAAAATTCTACAATGAATTCGTCTAGCAGTTGACCTATATCGCGATAGCTGCTTCTACTCAATGGTTGAAACCAAGCTAAGGCAGTGCCTTTAAGGGTCAAACCAAATGCCTCGTACTGGGTGAACCAGTCCTCAATTTGTTCGGCTCTCAGCACTTGTTTGTACTCGGCCACATGATCATAAGGATCCCCTGTCCCATCGAAATAGTTCTTCATTGCCTTGATCACGTGACTGGGTTTAAGGGTTCTTGGGTACTCCCGGGGTCTAGGCAATGGAAAATCCTGTTCATCTCTTTGTTGCCTATGTGCTTGATGTCTCTCTCTTTCAGGTCTTTCATTTTCAAATCCTGACCTATTCCTGCCCACGGTTTGTGCAAAACTTACCTCAGGTCTCTCTCTAGTTCTTTCTCTCTGGGCTTCATGAGCCTGGGATGATCCTACCCCTTGGAGGCCATGGGAAACATTGGATCTTGGTGGGGGGAAAATCATGTCATTCTTCCATGTATATGCATGTCTATCATGTTCCGTTACCAAGAAAATTTTCTCTGATGTGTTATCCAGGTAGACAACTTTGCCTGGTATCTCAGGATCTTTGAATTCATAGATGATAACTATGCCCAATTGGCTAGGTTGATCTGGCTTGAACCTCCAAAAGGCTTCCTCTGTTTCTCTATTCAAAAATAGTTCTATGCTTTTGTTGTCTTGAGGGATCCAGTCCGGAGTGATCACTCGGGTCAAAACTGACTTACCTCTAGGAGTCTGGGGTCCTTGTCCTACGTTTCCTTGTTCTAGGTCTCCTATCTCATTCTCATGAATGATATTTCCAAACTCATCGGTCCTATCTGGTTGGTTGGTAACCACATACATGGTTCCTTCCTTATCAATGTATGAACCCTCTTCGAACTTGACCACCGGGTGTTCAAGTCCAAAGGATTGATCTGGATTTTTGAGTTGGACCACTGATCGCCTCAGACCATCCTCATAGATGCGAGCACCTAATTGGTTGGTCCGAATATATTCCAACTGTGTCTTATAGGGACCTTCCGGTGTTTGTAGATGGGCAGTCCCTGAGCCACCTGCAGGTTTTCCCATACTAACAGACATTTCTGAATCACTTGTGTCTGATCTGAGTAAAAGATGACCACTTAGTTGTTGTGCCCAAGACTTGGATGTATGGTTGACACTAGCCTCAGAAGATCTAATGCTTTGTTTATCCTTGCCTAAGTGTCTACCAGATCTCAGGTTCATAAGCTTTAGTCAAGAGTCCAAAATTTCCCCTTGGTATGGTTCAAAATTCTTTGGAGTCCCCTTGGTTCCCTAGTCCCACCTGAGGGTCAACTTCAAATTATCCTATCTCAAAATCAACGCATTATTCTTGAAAAAAACAGTTGAGATCGTGTAGGATTTGAAACGAGCTTTCCAACAAGCTATAGAGCTCAAAAAATGAACTTTGGATGAAAAAGTTATGCCAATTCAGGCTCCTGGGGGTCAAAACAGGCAAACAGGACCTTTGGAGAAAATCGCGATTTTGTGAACTTTCTGAAAATCGCGATGCTGTGAAGTCAAAAAAATCACGATGTTGAGCACAAAATCGTGTTTTTGAAAATCGCGATTTTGAGCAGAAAATCGTGATTTGAAAATCGCGATGTTGATCACAAAATCGTGTTTCAGAGAATCGCGATTTTGAGCAGAAAATCGTGATTTGAAAATCGCGATGTTGATCACAAAATCGTGTTTCAGAGAATCGCGATGTTGATCACAAAATCGTGTTTCAGAGAATCGCGATGTTGAGCAGAAAATCGTGATTTGAAAATCGCGATGTTGATCACAAAATCGTGTTTCAGAGAATCGCGATGTTGATCACAAAATCGTGTTTCAGAGAATCGCGATGTTGATCACAAAATCGTGTTTCTGAAAATCGCGATTTTGACTCAGAGAATCGTGATTCACAAAATCGTGTTTTTGACTGAAAATCGTGTTTTCTCAGAATCGTGTTTTTGACATGAAAATCGCGATTTTGAGCAGAAAATCGTGAATTGAAAATCGCGATTTTGAGCAAAAATTCGTGTTTTCTCAAAATCGTGTTTTTGACTTGAAAATCGCGATTTTGTCCCACAGAATCGTGTTTTTCTCAAAATCGTGTTTTTGCTGAAAATCGTGATTGGTGAGAATCGCGATTTTGAGCAGAGAATCGTGTTTTTTTGAAAATCGTATTTTTCACATGAAAATCGCGATGTTGAGCAGAAATCGTGTTTTTGAAAATCGCCATTTTGAGCAAAAAATCGTGTTTTCACAGAATCGCCTTTTTCACAAAATCGTGTTTTTGCTGAAAATCGTGATTGGTGAGAATCGCGATTTTGAGCAGAGAATCGTGTTTTTTTGAGAATAACACAGAATCGCGATTTTTTTCAACCAACTTTTAGGCGGGAAAACTGAAAATCGTGATTTTTCAAAAAATTTTGAATTTTCACAGAATCGCGATTTTCATCACAGAATCGCGTTTTTTGGCGGGAAATTCAAATTTCTGAGCGCCGGCTATGGCGAGCTCCGTATGAGCAGAAAATCATGAAAAAAATGCAGCGCTTGCTCTCCCTTGCACCTCCTAACTCCTTCCCACACAATAATGCATGAAAAATGGTATGAAAATGGTGAAAATGCACTAAAAAACAAGAATTTTCTATGAAGAAGAAGATGGAAGAAGGTGGAGATGATGATGATGATGAAGATGAAGAGGAAAAAACAGAAAATGAACTGAAATGACAGTTTTTTTACCTTCCAACGTCGCAAATCTACGATCTTACCATCACAACGCTCGTCCTCGAAGCTCTCTCCCCGGCAACGGCGCCAAAATTTGGTGTAGCTCAAGCGTAAGCACCACCTCCTTTACTTGTCAATCCGCGGAGACGTGAGGACCGGTATGAAGACCACGAGCAAGTGAAGGCACAAGTGCGTGAGTGAAAGCACACAAACATGCACACACATACACACACACGCGCACACAGTAAGATCAAAGAGAGGAACAATGGAAAGCTTAGATTGCAAAAGAGTTCTCTTACAAAAGTTCTATTCTCTAACAAGCTAAACCCAAAAATGAGCTCTCTAGCTCTTTTTATAGTTTTTTGACTAGTTTTGGCCCTGTCCAGACCTAGTGTCCGGCCTAGTTAAAAATTAGGTTCTAGGGCTTATTTGAGGGCTCAAACGAAGTCTAAAAATTATGAAAATTGGTATGATGGTACTTCTAATACTCCTCAAGCTCGAGGACTCCTCGGCTTGAACAAAATGGAGTTACTAAAAATAGATAATGGTATTTACAATGGTTTCTAGTGATGAAAATCACTATTTTTGTAGGGGATTCTTCTGAAAATTTGACATACACTTCTTGGAGCTCCCTACTTGCTCTCTCTTCTTCTATGTCCACTTCTTTGATGTGCTTCCATGCTTTGTCCTTGACCTTGAGCTTCAACAATAGGTCCTCTACTTGTTCAGCTTTCAATACTTGCCGAAATTCTGCCACATGGTCATAAGGGTCTCCCGTGCCATCGAAATAATTCTTCATGGACTTCACCAGTTGAGTTGGTCGCAGGGTCCTAGTGTGTTCTCTAGGTCGTGGTAGAGGGAACTCATCCGCATTTCTTTGATTCCTGTGAGCTCTAAGTATCTCAGGTTCTACTCTATTTGTTTCCGTCATCGTTCTTTCTCTGCCCACTGGGTTGGCAAAGCTTACTTCTGGTCTATCTCTACTTCTATCTCTTTGCATTCCATGAGCTTGGGATGTTCCAGCACCAGGGTGACCATAGGATACATTCGATCTTGGTTGGGGGAAAACAAATTCACCCTTCCAAGTGTAAGCATGCCTATCATGTTCTGTCACCACAAAGATCCTCTCCGAAGCGTGATCTAAGTAGGTCACTCTGCGTGGGCTATCAGGATCCTTAAACTCATAGATCATGATTGTTCCTATATCAGTTGGCTGATCAGATTTATACCTCCAAAAGGCTTCGTCAGTTTCTCGATTGAGGAGCAAATCTATGCTCTTATTATCCTGAGGAATCCACTCTGGGGTGATGATCCTAGTGAGAACCGATTTGCCTCGAGGGGTTCTAGGTTCTGCACCCATGTTTCCTTGCTCCAGGTCACCTAAGTCTGCTTCGGGGATCACATTTCCAAATTCGTCCGTCCTATCTGGGTGACTGGTGACTATGTATATGGTTTCTTCTTTGTCCAAGTATGCTCCATTTTCAAACTTGACAGCTCGGCGCTCTAGTCCTATGGATTGGTCAGGGTTTTTAATCTGGACCACGGATCTTCCTAGGCCGTCCTCATAGATGCTAGCACCTAATCGATTGGTCCTAAGGTATTCCAACTGTGTTTTGTAAGGGCCTTCTACCCTGTACAGGTATGGCACTCCTGAACTGCCTGTAGGTCTCTCCATACCTTGAGACATCTCGGATTCACTAGTCTCAGAACTTGGGTAGTATGAGTGGTGACTCCACTGCTGGGCCCAAGACCTAGCAGTGTGGTTGACACTAGCCTCTGAAGACCTAAGGCTTTGTCTATCCCTTACTAGATGTCGTCCTGATCTAAGGTTCATATGCCTATTTAAGTAGCCCGATTTTTTGCCCAGAGTACAACCTCGTTGCCGATCAATTGGTATCAGTCACTTGATTCTTTTTAGTTATTTATCGTGTTTAAGGTCTTGTCTGATATTACGTCGTCAGGAATACTTGAATGTTCTTCGTACTTTTAGGTTGATCGTTCCACGTTAAACTCTTTTCCTTTAGGATTCTCAATCGTACAAAGATTATGTAGTTATCTTGAACTTTGAGTATTTAGGTAACCTTCAACTTGATAGATGCCTATCGCCGCCCTGGCTTACTCCTCTCACTAGTCGTTCTTAGCCTAAGCTAGGAATTGACACAGGGAGTTGAGAATTTCCAACCTTTTGTTTCCTGCTTGTTTGCCCTTGAATGCCCAGGAAGTGTGTTCCCAAGCTTGCACTTACACTTGCTTAGAACGTCTTTCGATGCTCTCAATAGATCTGTAAGAGTTCCAAAGCTAGCTTTAAGATTTAAATTCTAAAGACAGAACCAATGATTTTCATTCCTGTAGCACAAACACTAACTTGCATAGTGATTTTTAGGAAAACAATTCTAAAGACCCCTGACTTTGATCCCCCTGGGTATGGTCAACTTCAAAATACCCAACAAGCCCTAGAGCTCAAAAAAATTGATTTCGTATGAAAAAGTTATGACTGTTCAGGGTTTAGGGGGTTAAGACAGGATTCAATCTGGCTGACAGATCCTTGGATTTTCTCCCAAATCACAAGTGTAGGAACCTCCAAAAATGCTAATAGATTGACTATTTTGCCCCAAAATTATCCCAAATTTTGAACAAAAGCAAACCCTAATTTTTGGCCGAAAAGCCTGTCAATCGCGATCGATAGGTCTATCAATTGCGATTGAGAGAGGTGTCCGTCGGGCCTGTCAGTCGTGATCGACAGTGTCAATCGCGATCGATAGAGTCGATCGTGGCTGTCAATCGCGATCGACGGTATCAATCGCGATCGACACGTTTTCCGGGTTTTTCGCCGAAATTTCAGTCAATCGGGGGCGACTGCGAGACAGATTCGACGAGTTTCGTACCTGCGCAGAGTGCTGGGGATGATGATTCAGCCTGTACCTGCAAGACAGCTCAAGAAACATGCAAAAACTGCACACACAATTTCGCTCTCTCGCTCTCTCTCACAAGTGAAATGAGGGAAATGAGGTGGGGATGGTGATATAATCAAAACTGAAAATTTCCGTGATGATGGAGATGGAGGTGGGAGATGGTGATGATGATGATGGTGATGGAGATGGTGAAGGAAAAACAAGAAAATAGATGAAAGTGAAGAAAATACCTACAACTCCAACGCGTCAACTCTACGTCTTACCATCACACGCTCATCCTCAAAATTCGTTCCCCGGCAACGGCGCCAAAATTTGGTGTAGCTCAGTGATGAGTAGCACCTCCTTTAATGTCAATCCGGGAAGACGTGAGGATGGTATGAAGACCTCGAGCAAGTGGAGGCACAAGTGCGTGAGTGAGAAGCACACAAGCATGCACACACATACACACACACGCGCACACACGGCAAGACAAAGAGTGAGAAGCAATGGAGTTCTTAGATTACTTTCAAAAAGCTCTTACAAGTTCGTTTCAATTACAATCTAACCTCAAAAATGAGCTCTCTAGCTCCTTTTATAGTTTTTGGCTAGCTTTGGCCCTGTTCAGACCTAGTGTCCGGCCTAGTTAAAAATTAGGTTCCAGGGCTTATTTGAGGGCTCAAACGAGATCAAAAAAATACGAAAATTGGTAAGCAGCTACTTCTAAGGCTCCTCAAGCTCGAGGACTCCTCGGCTTGCACAAAATGGAGCTACAAAAAGGTGAACATGGTATTTACAGGGGTTGTTAGTGATGAGAATCACTTTTAATTTGTGTAAGGATTTGAAAAATTAAAGGGTTGCCTTAGTGCTAGATCTGCGTGAATGCTCGTACTTGCTTCTTCATGAAGAAAATTATTGGCCTACTTGCCAGATCGCCGTTGACTCCCTTGTCTGCTTGCGCCTTCTCTCCCTTCTGACTCTCTTCTCTGACTACCATGCCTCGTCAGTCCTTCAGTTCCTTGTCTGCTGCTAACAGTGTCTTAGAGGTGTGGGGAAGGATGGGAAGGATGGATGGAGAAATGGACTTGATAGAAAGGTGGATGTTCGAGGAGGTAAGCTAGGTTGCGTAGGTGTGGAAAGGATTAGAGGAATCGAAGCAACAAGGGCTTCTGCTACTGCACTATCGAAGGATGTTGATGGTCTAGGAGAGGCAGTGTGTATAGGAGAGACTAGAGGGATGGGAGGTGGAGGAGCGATTGGGGAGGTGGGTACTTCGACGACTGTGGTGGTTTGTACAGTAGAGGTGCAAGGCGGGGAGTCGATGATGATTGTGTCTTTTGCCAAAGATTCGTCAACCATAAGATGGGCTTCCCTAGCCTGTTCTGAAGATTGGCCATCTGTTGGCACATGAATGTATTGTCATGGCACATGAATCGTTTGTAATAACCACAATGACCCATAAATGCCTGTACCTCTTTTATGTTACTTGGTCTAGGTAGATCGGCAATTACTTTCACTTTCTCCTCATCCGTAGAGATTCCATTCTTGGACACAATGTGTCCTAGAATTTTGCCTTGTTTGACCATGAAAATGCATTTTTCTAGGTTCAAACAAACTTGATATTCTTGACATTTGTCAAATACTTGCCTTAATTTTGGGATATGAGTTTGCCTTACATTTGAATGTGCACATATGTCATCGACATAAACTTCCAAAATCTTTCGTAAGAATTCCTTAAAAACATGACACATGAGTCACTGGAAAGTGGCGGGTGCATTCGTTAAGCCAAATGGCATTACACGAAATGCAAATATGCCCCATTCTGTGGCAAAAGCCATCTTGTGTTGATCTTCTGGAGCAATGGCTACTTGATTATAACCCGACAAACGATCAAGAAAGCTATAAACTTTTTTAAGTTTAATACACACACGCAATTTTCCATTCTTCTTGGGCACTACCACAATGGGGGATACCCATTTGGTATGCTCAATTTCGTAAATGAATCGTGCTTCTATCAAGCGATCTATTTCTTCTTTAATCTTCGCAGCGTAGTTATCATTGTACGTGTATGGTTTCTGTTTCATAGGTTTTGTATCTAGAGTCATAGGGATTCTATGGGAACATATATCCGGGTCTACTCCTTTCAAGTCTTTGTAACTCCAGGCAAACACATCTCTATATTCTCACGATAGGGAAACTAACTCTTCTTCTTCTTCCTTCGTCAAATCATGCCCAATGTATGTACATTTCTCTTCTTCTCCTTCTATGGTTACTATGTTTTTTTTTTGTTTTCTCTCGGTTATCATATACTTCTCCAACGTCAGCTTTTCTGTTGGGCATTCGTACCATTATTCTTCTATCTTCTATTTCATACTTCTTGAAGTTCTCGGGAACCTCAAACAAAGATTCTTCTTCCTCTGACATGGTTTCTTTCTTCTTTATTTTTTTACCTTCACTTTTGGCAGTCACTTGAGCGGTTAACCTCACATCATTCGTAGGCTCTCCATGTTTCTGAGGGTGAGCTTCTACTTTGTAGAAATATTCTTCATCTGATGCAAAGGGAGGGTCCATAATAATTAACTCTAGATCAAAGTCACTTGCGTCCTCGAATGCATCAGTGCTAGGTTCACATTCTTCTATAATTGAATCACACATGATTGGCTCTATTGTGAAGACTGAAATGTCATAGCCATCCTCATCACAGTGGGGTTTCCATTGTTCTTCATTGATGGCTACATCGATTGTTGCTACAATTTTTGCCCAACCATGAGGCTCGAATTCTTCGTCTGGAAATACTACACGTGCACAAGCTCGGTCCTTAAGGGTTTGTGGATGTTGTTCTGAACCTAAAGTCCTCACTTCTAACCGTTCTTCCTCGTGTTTTGCTACTTTACACATCCATAGATAAGTATCCTCGTGTAACCATGAGGGATCTGACTCCAATGAGTGTACCGATTCTGTTTCTTCTTATGACTTATGGATGGTATTCCATTGTATTGGGGGTACATCTCAATGTGAATAGTCTTTAAGATTGACTTCAGTAGTCACTCCTAAATGTTGCAAGTACAAAGAATTAGTTCGCCAATCTTGTACAATTTGCAACTAACGCATGAATGGTCGTCCTAAAATCATCTCATAAGCGTGATTTTTCTCAAAATCGCAAATGGAAAAAGTATGCTCAAACTCCACACCCCAAATGGTGAGAGAAATGCCTTCTTGTAAGGCTAAGGGCTTCTCTATATGTCCGTCAGCCATTTGTAGCTTCATCCTTGTAGGTCTCAATGCTGGCTTACCCCAACGTTTCCATAAAGCAGTGGTAGCTATGGCTACTCCGGCTCCTGAATCTAATATGGCTTTGGTGGTGTATCCCTGATGGGCTATTGAAAGATAAGTATACCTTCCTCTCCTTCGCTTACATCTCTGATTCTGTCTACGGGTATTTCTAGTACCTTCTTGTGTGATCCTATCTATGAGGAAGTAGTAGCAAGATCAGGGAATTGATTTTCTTTGTGCTTCCACAATTCTGGTTTAACCTTCAACAATTCCTCTAGAGTGAGGTGACACTGTACTTTGGTGTTCTTAATCACTTCCGTGTTTCTAGGGATCACTCATTCTTCATTCCTCACTATTATCATGGGTGCTCTCATGCTAATAGATTTGGCTTCCCAAGATCCTGTGAACTGAGGTACTTCTTGCAAAGAATTGGATTCAAAACTTGTGTGTTCACTCAGTTGCTCTTCCTCTACATCATCGTAGATAGAGGGGATGTCTTTGGGAAATTGCTCTTGCAAGTCATCTATTTCTTGAATAGGAGGATGGGTTCCTTGTTCTTTTCTCCACTTCTCTTCTTGGATTTCTCTCAAAAATTCATGTGAGCACCTATGTATGGAAGACAGGTTGTCTTCACCTTCTATATTGGGTACTTGAGACAGGGATGGTGCAATTTTTTCCTGTGTCTCCGAAACAATAGGGTTCCTATGTTGATTCTTTTTCTCCTTGCTATCGATCAAGTATTCTAACCTCTCCAATAGTCCTTGAAAGTGTAATTCAGGTTTTGCCATGTTATTCCAATTGAGATAACAAGAAGATTCAAACATTGTTTGTGCTAATTCTACCATCTTCATGCAGAGTTTAGTTCTCTCAATTTCTAAGTCTACTCGAGGGTAGTTCTTGCTCATTTCAGCTATCTGGGGTCCTTCTTTTAATCTAGCCCGATATGCACGAAACATCATGTCTAGGTTTTTTGGTATGGGTTCTGCTAGAACCGATCCCGATTTCTGAGCTAGGTTCTCTTGATTAGATTCTTGCGAACTCAATTCTAGGATTTTGGCTCTTGATTCCTTCAAACTTCCTTCCAACTCAATTATCTTTTTACTCCACTTTCTCTTAATCCTTTCTCTAGAATCTTTCCAAGATTTCATCTTTTTACTGCTAGATTCTCCAACTTCGCTAGTTCAGGCTACTTTTTCAGGATAAAGCTATTGATTATGTAAGAGCGCCTAGGCTCTCATTATAGCTTGGATAGGCACGTATGTAGGGTTGGATCCATCTGCGTTACGCATAATTCCTATCATGTTGATTGGTGTCACTTTTGAAGCATTTGTAGGGTTCTTAGGACTTTGATGACATGCTCTTTACCACACTCAGCACAAAAGCCTTGTATGTTATAGTATTGTACTATCGGAGGATGTGGACAATCCTTTAGAAATGATCTCCTTGACACCTAAAGCATGGTTCTCTAGGGCCCTATGGTCTTTGTTGTCTCAACTGGGGCCATGGATTTGGGTTTGCATACATCACATTAGCGTAGTCGGGCTCCCAACTGGGTTCTAATGGTGGACTATTATAATGATATATTTCCACATGTTCTGGTGACTTTGTGTAATACGCGGGTGGACTATCTACATGAGTATAGTCAAAACTATTTGAGTTAGGGTCACTCTCCATGATCAAGGGTGATGAAGGCACTAACGCCCTATTGAGGTTTTCTTCTACAGCAGCATATTTAATTGAGATGACATTAGCTAGTGGGGGTGGATGCTGAGCTAAAATAGGTTGAGGTCTCTGTTGAGCCTGATAAGGGTAGTTTTGAGGAGGCCTATAGTAATGAGGCTGAGTATTATATTGAGCTTTATACCTACCTAGCTGTGGGTATGCTTGCGGGTAGTTTTGTCGTACTGCTTGTTTGTTGTATGGGCAGTCTTGAGTCGTATGATTCATGTATCGTCTCACAATTGTACAGTATTGGCCACTAGGGTTGGCTTGCATTTGTGTTGCATTGGGACACACATTTGCCCTATGATCACCACCATAGGTATAACAACGCTTGTTTGTTGTTAACCTAGGCATCTGTTTACTCAAAACTCCTAGTGTTTGGGCCACTTTTTCTGCTAGGTCTTCTATTGAGCTGGACAGTTTTGAAGATGCTAGAGATGAACAATCTGGGTCCTTATAGACCTTTGAGAGTTCCAACTCGTCTCCTAGGTTGTCCTCAATGTCTATACAAATTCTTACACATTGCTCTAATGTTCTCGGTTCCTTCAAGTATATGTAGGAGGGTAGTTTAGAGTTCAAGAGGCCGTTTAAAAACAATGAAACTTGCTTGGCCTGTGAGGGTAACTCTTGCATTGGGCATCTCTCAACGTATTGTCTAAACCTACCTCCTGCAAGTCTAACTGTTTCCTGAGGGGTTTGTTTGAAGCTACGAATCAACGAAGACGTACCATGTCTGATTCCACTTTTAGAGAATTCCATGATGAATGACTCTAAAAAGTGATGGATGTCTCTAAATTGCCTCTGTTGCAATGGTTGGAACCAAGTTAAAGATGTATTCTTTAACGTTAGTCCAAATGCATTATATTGCGTGAACATGTCTTCTCCTTGCTCTACTCGTAGCACTTGCTTAAATTCCGCAACATGGTCATATGGATCTCCTGTCCCATCAAAATAGTTTTTCATGGACTTTACTAACTGAGTGGGTCTAAATATCCTAGGGTGCTCACGTGGTGTAGGTAGAGGAAAATCATCTCTACCACCTGCTATTCTAGGTTCCCTTTGTCTTTCCACTCTATTGGTGTCCGTGGTTGTTCTATCTCTCCCTAAGGGATGAGTGAAACTTACTTCCGGTCTCTCTTTATTCTTCTCTCTTTGATTACCATGGGTGGAGGATGTTCCAGCACCTTGATGGCTCATGTTCACTTGTTGTATTCTTGTTTTTAGGTCATTCTTGTACATTCCTTTTATGTAATAGAAGAAGAAGATCATTCTTCCCTGTCTCAATTTGTGTGTGTGCTTCTCCTTGAGAGTGAGAGTGTGTATGTGAGCTCTCTTCCTTATCTGCTTCCTCGTGACATGGCATTAGAGCCAGCGTGGCTATAGAGAGCTCGTGGAGAAGGCGACGGTGAAGACTACGCGGCAAGGCATGGAGAAAATGCGATTTCACAAACGGCCTCCATTTGCTACGAAAATCAGCATGAAGGTAGAAGACCTCAAAATATTTTCATGAGTTATCCCTTTAGGGTCACTCTTTTTGCGTCAGATCCAAGTTTCGGAGCCATCTCGACCTCTGTTTCGAGCCTGCAAGGTGGGGCCCATAGAAAAACCAGGTTAGTTTCAGAAACTATAACTTGTGTTGTGTTTGGCGACACTCATATATTCCAGATCTAGAATTTCAAACGATTCCATGTACTGTTGATACACGAAAACTGTGTTTTTCTGAGATCGAATTGTCACGTCATAGTGCGACAGTGTTCAAGCAGAAGTGCTGCTTGTAGTGTGTTGTGGTGTTGTGAATTGTTGCAGAAATGGCAAACGCAGATGGAATGAGTTAGCTTATGAGCGATTAGGTGGACAAGAACAACTTCCATGCTTGGAGATTCAGAATGACGAATTTCCTGATGGGAAAAGGCTACTGGAAGTACATCGAAGGAGAGAATGAAATGCTCCGCAGTTACTAGAAAGGAATCGTGCTGCAGAACAGTTAAGAGCATATGAGGAATGGAATCAAGGAGCACGAAAGGTAATGTATTGGCTATCTGTTAGCATATAGGATAGCATGATTGGACACATACATGATGTCAAGACTCCAAAAGAGGCTTGGAACAGTTTGGTCACTTTGTATGAGACCAATACAAAGGCACAGAAGTTGCAACTCAAGAACGAGCTGCATACATTGGAGGAAAATAGCATGTTGGTAAGTGACTACACTCTAAAAATCAAAAGCATATGTGAGTCACTTGCATCTATTGGCGTGAATGTAGATGATGATGATAAGGTGGAAGTGTGCCTTTGTGGTTTAGGAGCTGCATATAAGCAGTTCAGAACTTCTATACAGACTAGGGAAAATATTCTGAATTTTGCTGATTTGGTATCTTTGCTGATTATTGAAGAAAAGAATCTTGGTGAGGATTCAAACTCCCAAGGAAATCCTAGTTCTGAGCAGGTATTCTACTCTGGCAGAGGAAGAGGCAGAGGTAGAGGTTTTGGAAGTGGAAGAGGAAACAATAACCAAGACCAAGGTCAAGAACAAAATCATGCAAGAGGAAGAGGACAGTTTCGAGGCGGGGGGAGTCAAAGAGGTCGCAAAAATTTCCAAAGAAATGATTCAGGTAATGATAGTAAAGGATGCTGGAATTGTGGTAAACCTGGGCACTTTGAATGTGATTGCAGGTTGAAGAATCAAAATAACAGAAGGCAGCAAAACAACTATGCATCCACAAGTGCAGATGATTCTGAGAAGTTGTTTATGGTTCAACATCACATGATGAATACGATGTCTGCTGGTGTTTCAAAATGGAATGATAATGTCTGGTATGTTGATTCAGGTGCTTCAAATCACATGACCAGTCGTGCAGAATGGTTTAGTAGTTTGCAGAAAATGCCAGTTCCTGGATATGTTGAAACAGGTGATGCTACATCGCATCCTATTGAGCATACAGGAAACATAGCATTGTCTATGGAGGACGGAAAGGTAAAACATCTCGCTGATGTGCTGCATGTTCCAAATATAACAAAGAATCTGGTTTCTGTTGGACAAATGGTTGACTAGGGATTACAAGTCAGGTTCAATGCTGATGGATTATATGTAGAAGAGTACAAGCAGGATGGACGATTGGTTGCCAAAGGAAACAAAGTGGGTAGGATGTTCACCTTAAATGTGAAGATTCCTGAAAGGAATGCAGCCATGTTTGCAAAAGGTGCAGGAGTTATTGCAGATATAGAGATATGGCACAAACGGATTGGACATGCAAACTTGCAAAGGTTGAAACTGATGCAGTCAAAGGAGATTGTCCATGGACTACCAAATTTCAAAGTTGCAGAAATGCAAAAGGTGTGTGTAGCATGTCAATTTGGTAAACAGTCAAGAGCATCATTTCCACATGACAAGCATGTTAGTGAGAATGTACTAGAAGTAGTACATACAGATGTTTGGGGTCCAGCAAAGACCACATCTATGGGTGGTTGCAGGTTTTATGTTACTTTCATTGATGACCATACACGCAAAGTATGGGTATATTTCATGAAAGAGAAGAGCGAGGTGTTTACTCACTTCCAGAATTTTAAAGTTATGGTGGAAAAGCAGACAGGGAAGTACATTCAGACATTAAGATCTGATGGAGGAGGTGAATACATGTCAAATGAGTTCAGCAATTTTCTAAAAAGTCATGGAATTCGGCATCAGTTTTCATGCAGGTACACACCACAACAGAATGGTGTTGCTGAATGCAAAAACAGACATATTGCAGAAATAGCAAGAGCATTAATGGCTGAGAAGAATATGTGTTGAAGCTCAAAGTCAAGGACAAAGCATGGAAGCACATCAAAAGGTGGACACACAAGGAAAGGGAGCAAGTAGGGAGCTCCAAGAAGTGTATGTCAAATTTTCAGAAGAATCCCCTACAAAAATAGTGATTTTCATCACTAAAAACCATTGTAAATACCATTATCTATTTTTAGTAACTCCATTTTGTTCAAGCCGAGGAGTCCTCGAGCTTGAGGAGTATTAGAAGTACCATCATACCAATTTTCATAATTTTTAGACTTCGTTTGAGCCCTCAAATAAGCCCTGGAACCTAATTTTTAACTAGGCCGGACACTAGGTCTGGACAGGGCCAAAACTAGTCAAAAAACTATAAAAAGAGCTAGAGAGCTCATTTTTGGGGGTTAGCTTGTTAGAGAATAGAACTTTGGTAAGAGAACTCTTTGCAATCTAAGCTTTCCATTGTTCCTCTCTTTGATCTTACTTTGTGCGCGTGTGTGTGTGTATGTGTGTGCATGTTTGTGTGCTTTCACTCACGCACTTGTGCCTTCACTTGCTCGTGGTCTTCATACCGGTCCTCACGTCTCCGCGGATTGACAAGTAAAGGAGGTGGTGCTTACACTTGAGCTACACCAAATTTTGGCGCCGTTGCCGGGGAGAGAGCTTCGAGGACGAGCGTTGTGATGGTAAGATCGTAGATTTGCGACGTTGGAAGGTAAAAAAACTGTCATTTCAGTTCATCTTCTGTTTTTTCCTCTTCATCTTCATCATCATCATCATCTCCACCTTCTTCCATCTTCTTCTTCATAGAAAATTCTTGTTTTTTAGTGCATTTTCACCATCTTCATACCATTTTTCATGCATTATTGTGTGGGAAGGAGTTAGGAGAAGCAAGGGAGAGCAAGCGCTGTGTTTTTTTCATGATTTTCTGCTCATACGGAGCTCGCCATAGCCGGCGCTCAGAAATTTGAATTTCCCGCCAAAAAACACGATTCTGTGATGAAAATCGCGATTCTGTGAAAATTCAAATTTTTTTGAAAAAATCACGATTTTCTGTTTTCCCGCCTAAAAGTTGGCTGAAAAAATCACGATTCTGTGGTCATTCTCAGAATCACGATTCTGTGATTGTGCTCAAAATCGTGATTCTCACAAATCACGATTTTCAGTCAAAAAACACGATTTTGAGAAAACATGATTCCCTACTCAAAATCGCGATTCTCAAAAAATCACGATTTTCAGTAAAAAACATGATTGTGTGAAAAAAGGTGATTCTGTGTAATCACGATTTTTTGCTCAAAATCGTGATTTTCTAAAAACACGATTTTGTGCTCAACATCGCGATTTTCATGCCAAAAACACGATTCTGAGAAAATGCGATTTTCAGCGGGCTCAAAATCGCGATTCTCACAAATCACGATTTTCAGCAAAAAAACACGATTTTGTGAATCACGATTCTCTGAGTCAAAATCGCGATTTTCAGAAACACGATTTTGTGCTCAACATCGTGATTTTTAGAAACACGAGTTTGTGCTCAACATCGCGATTTTCATGCCAAAAACACGATTTTGTGAAAAAAACACGATTCTCTAAAACACGATTCTGTGCTCAAAATCGTGAATTTCATAAACACGATTTTGTGCTCAACATCGCAATTTTCATGCCAAAAACACGATTTTGTGAAAAAAACACGATTCTCTAAAACACGATTCTGTGCTCAAAATCGCGATTTTCATAAACACGATTTTGTGCTCAACATCGCGATTTTCATGCCAAAAACACGATTTTGTGAAAAAAACACGATTCTCTAAAACACGATTCTGTGCTCAAAATCGCGATTTTCATAAACACGATTTTGTGCTCAACATCGCGATTTTCATGCCAAAAACACGATTTTGTGAAAAAAACACGATTCTCTAAAACACGATTCTGTGCTCAAAATCGCGATTTTCATAAACACGATTTTGTGCTCAACATCGCGATTTTCATGCCAAAAACACGATTTTATGAAAAAAAAACACGATTCTTTAAAACACGATTCTATGCTCAAAATCGCGATTTTCATAAACACGATTTTGTGCTCAACATCGCGATTTTCATGTCAAAAAACACGATTTTCAGAAACACGATTTTGTGAAAACACGATTTTGTGAACACGATTCTCAAGGTACAAAATCGCGATTTTCTCTAAAAGGTCCTGTTTGCCTGTTTTGACCCCCAAGAGCCTGATTTGACGTAACTTTTTCATCCAAAGTCCATTTTTTGAGCTCTATAGCTCGTTGGAAAGCTCGTTTCAAATCCTACACGTGTTGATTTTGAGATAGGATAATTTGAAGTTGACCCTCAAGTGGGACTAGGGAACCAAGGGGACTCCAAAGAATTTTGAACCATACCAAGGGGAAAATTTGGACTCTTGACTAAAGCTTATGAACCTGAGATCTGGTAGACACTTAGGCAAGGATAAACAAAGCATTAGATCTTCTGAGGCTAGTGTCAACCATACATCCAAGTCTTGGGCACAACAACTAAGTGGTCATCTTTTACTAAGTTCAGACACAAGTGATTCAGAAATGTCTTTTAGTATGGGAAAACCTGCAGGTGGCTCAGGGACTGCCCATCTACAAACACCAGAAGGTCCTTATAAGACACAGTTGGAATATATTCGGACCAACCAATTAGGTGCTCGCATCTATGAGGATGGTCTGAGGCGATTAGTGGTCCAACTCAAAAATCCAGATCAATCCTTTGGACTTGAACACCCGGTGGTCAAGTTCGAAGAGGGTTCATACATTGATAAGGAAGGAACCATGTATGTGGTCACCAACCTACCAGATAGGACTGATGAGTTTGGAAATGTCATTCCTGAGAATGAAATAGGAGACCTAGAACAAGGAAATGTAGGACAAGGACCCCAGACTCCTAGAGGTAAGTCAGTTTTGATCCGAGTGATCACTCCGGACTGGATCCCTCAAGACAACAAAAGCATAGAACTATTTTTGAATAGAGAAACAGAGGAAGCCTTTTGGAGATTCAAGCCAGATCAACCTAGCCAATTGGGCATAGTTATCATCTATGAATTCCAAGATCCTGAGATACCAGGCAAAGTTGTCTATCTGGATAACACATCAGAGAAGATATTCTTGGTAACAGAAGATGATAGACATGCATATACTTGGAAGAATGAATTGATTTTCCCCCCACCAAGATCCAATGTTTCCCATGGCCTCCAAGGAGTAGGATCATCCCACGCTCATGAAGCTCAGAGAGAAAGAGCTAGAGAGAGACCTGAGGTAAGTTTTGCACACACCGTAGGCAGGAATAGATCAGGATTTGAAAATGAAAGACCTGAAAGAGAGAGACATCAAGCACATAGGCAACAAAGAGATGAACATGATTTTCCATTGCCTAGACCCCGAGAGCACCCAAGAACCCTTAGACCCACTCAAGTGATCAAGGCAATGAAGAATTATTTTGACGGGTCAGGAGATCCTTATGATCATGTGGCCGAGTTCAAACAAGTGTTAAGAGCTGAACAGGTTGAGGATTTGTTCACCCAGTACGAGGCATTTGGCTTGACTCTTAAGGGCACTGCCTTGGCTTGGTTTCAACCACTGAGTAGTCGCAACTATCGCGATATAGGTCAACTGCTAGACGAATTCATTGTAGAATTTTCCAAGAGTGGTATCAGGCATAACACATCGTCCCTGATCCACAGTTTCAAGCAGACACCCCAAGAAACAGTGCGACTAGCAGGTAGAAGGTTCAGACAGTACCTAGAAAGATGCCCTACTCTTGAGTTACCCACACTAGCTAAACAAGTGGCTTTGTTCTTAGATGGCTTACTGAGCACAAAATTAAGATCATATGTGTACTTGAAAGAGCCTAGATCCATAGAAGAGTGCGTGCCGACGTGCATCGATATAGAAGATAACTTGGGTGAGGAGTTAGGATTGTCCAAACTCTACAAAGATTCGGATAGTTCTACTAGTCATACTTCAAAGATCTCCACAGAAATAGAAGAGATAGCTGAGCAAGTTGCCAAGAAGCTGGGAGTCCAAAATAAACAAACACAGAGAGTCACTCCAGTGAATCGGTGTTATACTTTTGGGGGCGACCACATGGCTAATGTATGCCCAAGGCAAAACCAAAACATTAGAGAAAGGAATGCTCCATATTGCACTATTGAGAGAAAATACACAAACCACACGGCTCAAGATTGTCCCTAAAATAGGCAGGCTGTTAGACAGAATTA
Source organism: Ceratopteris richardii (assembly GCA_020310875.1). Classification (NCBI taxonomy): domain Eukaryota; kingdom Viridiplantae; phylum Streptophyta; class Polypodiopsida; order Polypodiales; family Pteridaceae; genus Ceratopteris; species Ceratopteris richardii. Next base: position 158,330,321 of record CM035415.1, read on the forward strand.
TCAACAACCTTACCCACAAGGTAGGTATCAGAACAAATACCAACAGCCATATTATAGACCACAACAGCAATATCAGGTACCATATAGGCCACAACCTATCTTGGGAAACCAACCACCAACTCCAGCCAACGTGATTCCAGTCAAATATGCTGTGGGAGAAGAAAATCCAAATAGAGCATTGGTGCCACTAACCCCATTGATACCAGATAATGACTCTCATGCTCATTGTTCAGACTACTCCCATGAAGGTAGTCCACATGCTTATTACACAGAGTCACCTGAACATAGTGAGATTTACTCGTATCAATATGAGGTACCACCTATGGAGCAAAATTGGGAGCCAGAATACTCCAATGTCATGTACACACATCCTAACCCTAGGCCCCAGTTGAGACAAATGAGACCACAAGCCCCTAGAGGATCTTGTTTCAGATGTCAAGGTGACCATTTCATTTGTGACTGTCCCCACCCACCATCTCCGAGTCAAGGACAGGCTATCTCAATACAGGCATTTTGTCCTGATTGCGGCAAAGACCATCTCCCCAGAGATTGTCCAAGAAACCCCTCCAGTGCACCTAAGATTACACCCATTAATTTGGTAGGCTTAGTGGCAGATTCAAGTTCAAGTAGTAGCAATGTGGCTCCTATACAAGCTGTCACTAGAGCACAAGCCTTAAAACAGGATAAACCAATAGAACAATCAGAGTCGAGTGAATCGGGAGAGCCTAGTAAGAGGAAAACAAGAACATCGAAGGATACCAGAGAGAAGGCCAATCGCAAGTGGAATAAAAAGTTATCGGAACTAGAAGAAAGCTTAAAAGAAGCGAAAACAAAAATAGAAGACATTGCATCTCAAAGCCCCTCGCATGCCGAAACTCCATCCACTCCACCTCATCCCACCCCACCACCCATTGTAAATAGACCGCAACCAGGGTCTGTTCTTGCAGATCCAACCCTAGAAGGCTTGGACATGATGTTCAAGGCCTACCAGGCTCGACTTCAAGAAGGGCCTACAGCGGCAAACCTAGACAAGAGTTACCCTAGAGCAGATTTAGAGATTGAACGGATGAAAATGTGCATGAAAATGGTAGAACAAGCTCAAGCCATACTTGAGACTAGTCAAAAGTTCAATCAGACAAACTCTATCAAATCAGATTTGCATTTCCAGGGCTTACTAGAAAGATTAGAGCAATTGGTAAACAAACCACAAGTTTCTTTACCTCCACAGGCTCAACCAGTTATTGAGAGAAGAAGCTCACCACCAAGGGGAGCTTATGTTCCTAATCCCACAGATGCTGGAATACCTCCTTCAATTCAACAGTACTCTCAAGAGTTCTTGCGGGAAATACAAGAAGATAAATGGGCCAAGGAGAAGGGTAATTCCCCTCCTATTCCTGAGATTGATGATCTTCATGATCAATTTCCCCAAGACATTCCATCTATTTACGGAGATGAAGCAGAACAACAAGAAGACGAAAGGTTAGATTTTGAATCTAATACCTTAGAAGAACTGCCTCAATTTCCAGGCCCATGGGAATCTGCAACTCTCCAGATTAGAGCTCCCACAATACTGGTAAGAAATGAAGACTCAGTGGTTCCAAGGAACACTGATGTCGTGAAGAACACTAAGGTTCAGTGTCATCTCACTGTAGAAGACCTGCTCAAAGCAAAACCTGAGTTATGGAATCATGTGAAGGATCAGGTCCCAGAACTTGAGTCCAACATGCCAAAAGCAGGCTCTAAGCAAAGGGTACCAGAGATACCTCTAGACAAAATAGGGGACATGTGTGAGGGTGAAGAAGGTAATACTTATCTTCCAATCACCTACCAAGGTTACACAACCAAAGCAATCATAGATTCAGGTGCTGGTGTTGCCATTGCGACCACCTCCTTGTGGAAGCAATGGGGCAAACCCACATTAAGACCAACTAGAATGAAGCTTCAAATGGCTGATGGTCATTTTGAAAGACCTCTAGGATTGCTAGAAGGGATCACTCTAACCACTTGTGGTGTAGAGTTTGAGCACACATTTGCTATATGTGACTTTGAGAAAAATAATGTCTATGAGATGATCCTAGGAAGACCCTTCCTACGACAATTGCAAATAGTACAGGATTGGGGAACTAACTCCTTGTACTTACAGCACTTAGGGGTCACCACCAAGGTCAATTTGAAGGATTACACCTTCAGAGATGTACCACCCCTACAGTGGAATTCTATCCACAAAGAGAAAGAAGATTCCATCTCTGTGCATTCTGAAAGTTCACCTGACCCATCATGGCTGCATGAAGATACTCATTTGTGGATGTGCAAGGTCGCAAAGGAAGAGGAAAAACGTTTAAAGGCAAGAGAAGAAGGAACTTTGCTAGGAGATAGACCAGTTAGAGACCCAGCCTACACACCGATGATCTTTCCAGATGAGGAGTTTGAGCCCCATGGCTGGCCAGAAATCTTAGCCACCATGGACATTGCTGTCAATGAGGAACAGTGGACACCTCATTGTGATGAGGAGGGTTATGATATCTCATTTTTCATGTGTCAACCCTTGCTAGAAGAATGTGACCCTAGTGATGTCATAGAAGAAGAAGAGAATGACGATGATGTGGAGTCTATTGTGATGGATAGTTGCTTTAACTCAGAGCAGCACTATCTAGAAGATATAGGAGTGTTCACCCAGAAAGAAGAAGAACCTCTCACAAGTATTAAAACAGTAAACTCAAAGGATGGAAGTGAGAGTAGTCAAAAGAAAAAGAAAAGAAAAGTAGTGAAACAAGAAGAGGAGGAATCATTGTTTGAAGTACCAGAAAACTTCAAGAAATATGAAGTTGACGACCGCAAAATTTTGGTACGAATGCCTAAGAGAGAGGCCATCATAGGAGAATCATATGATAATAAAGAAAGGACCAAGAAGATTGTAGTGACCATTGAAGAGAACGAAGAGAGATGCACATATATAGGAGATGACCTAAGTACAAGAGAAGAAATGGAGCTCATAGCTCTATTAAGGGAATATAGGGATGTGTTTGCATGGCACTATAGAGACTTGAAAGGGGTAGATCCAAGAATTTGCTCTCATACTATCCCCATGATTGTTGATGCTAAGCCCACCAAACAGAAGCCCTACACATATAATGATACCTATGCAGCCAAAATAAAAGAAGAAATTGATAGGTTGATTGAAGCTGGATTCATCTATGAGATTGAGCATACCGAATGGGTGTCCCCCATTGTTGTGGTACCCAAGAAGAATGGGAAGTTGCGAGTGTGTATTAACCTTAAAAAAGTTAATGCCGCTACAATTAGAGATAGTTATCCACTTCCAATCACAGAACACCTTTGGGAGCGTGTTGCAGGCAACGAAGTTTATAGCTTCCTTGATGGATTTTCAGGTTACAATCAAGTAGCCATTGCCCCAGAAGATCAACACAAAACAGCTTTTGCTACAGAGTGGGGAATCTTTGCATTTCGTGTGATGCCATTTGGGCTCACCAATGCACGTGCAACATTCCAAAGGCTCATGTGTCATGTCTTCAAAGAGTTCTTGCGAAACAGCTTAGAAGTGTATGTGGATGATTTATGTGCTCATTCCCAAGAAAGAAGGTTTCACATCCCTGAGCTCAGACAAATCTTCAACAAGTGTAGAGAATATCGAGTGTGTCTGAACCCAGAAAAGTGTGTGTTTATGGTGCGTCAAGGTAAAATCTTAGGTCATATTGTTTCTAAGAATGGAATCTCAACAGATGAAGATAAGGTAAGAGCCATAGCGGAGCTACCAAGGCCAAGGAATATTAAAGAGGTACAAGCCTTTATGGGCCATTGTGGATACTACCGTAGGTTTATCCACATGTACGCGATCATAGCTAGACCCCTTTATGCCTTGTTGTCTAATTTTGAGTGGAACGACGAATGCGAGAATTCTTTCAACGAACTGAAGAAACGTTTGTGCACGGCACCAATACTCACCACTCCTCATTGGAATAAACCATTCCATGTCCATGTGGATGCATCCAATCATGCCATAGGATGTGTGCTAGCACAACCCACAAGTGAAGGAAACTTAGATTTGCCCATAGCATATGCTAGTAGACAGCTCATTGTAGCTGAACGGAACTATACCACAACTGAGCGAGAGGGCTTAGGCATGGTCTATGCTGTGAAGAAATTTAGACACTATTTATTGGCCAACAAGTTCAAGTTTTTCACTGATCATCAAGCTTTGTTATATTTGGTCAATAAACCTTGCAATACTGGACGCTTAGTAAGATGGTTCCTCTTACTAATGGAATATGACTTTGAAGTTGTTGTCAGGAAAGGTAGAACCCACCTTCGGGCAAATCACCTTTCTCGCATCACTTCAGGAGAGTCACCGCAAGGAGTGTCTGACGAATTACCCAATGCTTATCTGTTCAATTTAGAAGTTGTTCCTAAATGGGCAAATAAGTTGGTACCAGTCCTAACCTTTGGCCCTGCAAATAAGAATGTGAAAACATCACAAGAAGAAATTGTAAAATCACAAAAATATCACATATTAGCAGGAAGCATGTACAAACAAGACACTGAGGGTGTATTAGCTTGTTGTGTGGAGGATGATGAACATAGTAGTTGGTTACAACAAGCCCATGAAGGAATGCTAGGAAATCACTATTCTAAACAACGAACATTGCAGAATCTAAAGCGTTTAGGAGTGTATTGGCCTAGCATGGACAAACAAATACATGAGTGGATTAAGAATTGTCCAAGGTGCAGAGAGAGACCCCCAGTGGAGCATGCGACCCTTTATCAAGTGTCATTACTTCCAGATTGGAGTGCTCCATTGGTAGAGTTTATGAGATCGGGAAGATTACCCAAAGAGGCTGGTCTAGCAAGAAGAAGAAGCATGGAGCAAGAGGCTCAAGGCTATGCCCTAGTAGGAGACAATATATACCGAAGAGGCAAAGATGGTTACTTACGACTGTGCGTTCACGAATCAGATTATTTGAAAGTCTTAGAAACTGCACACAGCGGTGTTGCAGGTGGACATTTTGGTCCTGACCGAGTGATCAAGACCATTCTATTCTCAGGACTTTGGTGGCCCACTCTTCATATGGACGCACATACCTATGTGAAGAAATGTGACACATGCCAACGTGCACAATATCCAGTGAGAAAAGACGAGATGCCCTTGAGGCCAATGATGGGAGGACATGCATTTTCAAAGTGGGGCATAGACTTCATAGGTCCTATTAACCCCCCAGCTAGAAACTCCCATGCAGAGTACATCATTGTAGCCACAGATTACCTTACAAAGTGGGTAGAAGTCAAAGCCACAACAAAGAATGATGCTCAGACTACGGCTAAGTTCTTATTCGAGAATGTGTTCACGAGATATGGACTACCAATAGAGTTGGTGAGCGATAGAGGCACACACTTCTTGAATGAGGTCATTGAAAATCTTCTCCAAGAATTCTTGGTGATACATAAGAAATCTGCCCCCTATCACCCACAAGCCAACGGACAAGCCGAGAGTACCAATAAGATCCTCTGTAATGTATTGACAAAACTGGTAAATAATAAACGCTCTGATTGGGACAAACAACTTCATCATGCTGTTTGGGCTTATCGAGTTGCCTACAAGACGGTACTCAACGCCACCCCATTTCAGATGGTCTTCAGACAGAACATTGTGCTACCATTAGATTTCTTAATCCCTGCCTTAAAAGTAGCACAAGAGTATGAGTGGAATGGGCATGAATTGTCCTCTAGGATCTTTGATCTTGAACGCTTGGGTGAGACGAGGCTACGAGCGGCAGCAGGCATCTACGCTGCAAAGAAGAGGCAAAAGGCATACTTTGATGCACACATCAAGGATAAGGGATTGAAAGAGGGAGATCTAGTGTTGGTATACACACTAAAACAACATGCTCGTAAGTTGGAAAAAAGAGGATACGGACCCATGATCATTAATAGAATTTCCACTAGTGGTGCAGTTCAGTTGGCCACTCTAGAAGGAGATATCTTGCCAAACTATATTAGTGGCTGTAGAGTCAAGCTATATCAAGAACCTCTTACTGAGGATATGCTAATGAGACTCAACACTTCTAAGAAGCGAAAAGAAGAAGAGTTAAGAGTGAGAGAAGAAGCACAGGTAGAGGCCAGAGAGCGTATTAGGCAAAATAAGTTAAGGCGATTAGGCCTAGAAGTCAACTCAAAAGCCCCAAAATATCACATGGATATGTGTCAAAAGTCAGGCATAGCGACTTCTCAGGTCATTGACCGAAGACCCTTTGTGACCATAGAGATAGGACAAGGGAAGGGTGCAAGGACGGTGAAAGCATTGATTGACTCAGGTGTAGCAAGTAGTGCAGTTAGACTTTCCTACTGCCAAGACTTGGGGTTGAACATCAATCCCATAGAAGCTTATCTCATAGGTTTGGGAGGTGTGGAAACCCCTTGTTTGGGCGAGGTGGAACTTCCCATCTACCTTCAAGATGTTTCAATGAAAGTCAAAGCGCTAGTATGTCAAGATGAGAACCTTACAGAACCACTTGTCTTGGGTCAAGATTGGATCTATGACCATGCAGTTAACTTAAACCTAAGAAGTCAAATTCTTCAAGTTTGGGTACATGAACAATGCATTACATTAGAATTAGAGAACTGCATGCTCCTAAATCATGGCACCACACACTCTCTTAGTTCTTCCAAGACTAATCATATGAAAGAAGTTGTTGTATGTGTCAAAAGCTCTATGATGCAGAAGGAGTCAATCATGGAAGACCAGGTTCGAAGGCGGGTGGATCTTTCTTCTTCTCCAAAGAATCAAGTAGCCACAGTAGTGAGTCCACCACACAAGCAAACACAACCGTTCACGACAACTGCTACATCAAATAGAAAGACACCATTCGATAAAAAAGCAGTTCCTAGCATGAATCAGATATGGGTACGCAAAGGAGAGCAACCACCAACCTTGCCCCCACAAATTCCATCCATGCAAACCAACCAGGCCAGAAGACGAAGGAAGCAGCTCAGACAAGCTCAATCACAAGGTCTCCAGCAAGTTTGGGTGCCTAAGAAGTTAGCGGCAGCTCAACAAGGGCAATTACAGATGTGGGTACCTAAGAAGCTCCTACATCCACAACAACCTTTGTTCTCCCACATGCAAAAGGTTTCAACAAAGAAGCCAAAAAGAGAAAAGGGTAAGAACCACGTACAGAGACCAAAGGAAGATCGAATCAGCTCTTCAACATTAGTAGGAAGACATGCAAAAAGGATATGGGTTTGGAAGCCAAAAGTGCAAGTAGCCTCCACCGAACCAAAGCGTCAACCACACTGGATACCACAGTTCAAAAAGCATCCAAAGAGAAAGACGCCTGAAGTGACCTCTACAGTGCCAAATGATGTTCTAACATGGACTCCAATAAGGAGGATTACATCAGTTTGAGACTCAATGGATACCTCCACCAAGGTCGGCATCAACCTCCACAAATAACATCGAAAGCCTCGAACGAGCAACAACCATGTGCTCCTTGCACAACCCTGTCTTTTGCACCATTCAGGTCATGCATTTCCAAAGTATGCATTAATATAGGGCCACATTACACGGCCGTGCATAGACACACTTGAGAATCCCACGCACAAGAGCACAGTGACATATGTCAAATATTTCTATTGATACTAACTTTTGTGTTCTTGTTTTGTGATATCCTTTTCCTCAAAAAAAAAAAAGGGGGAGAAAGAAAAGCGGGAGAGAGCTTGTTCCCAGGTTTGGCTTATGAAACATGAATGAGTCATGCTTAGTTGAAGGTGGAACTGTTGATTACTAGGCATTTATCAATTTGGATAGAAGTGTGTCTCGGCCAGCAGTGAGATTATTGCTGCCTTATCTAGTAGATGACAAGCATTTGGCATGAACATGGCATCTACAACTATGATTTTCTCTTACCATGGTAGGAATGAAGAGCTTGAAGGTCCGCAACTTGAGTGATGCTTAACTACTTCATGTACCAGAGCATCCAAGGAGATATCTGCACAAGGTAGTTCTGGAGGAGAAGACTCCTGCATATGGTGAGCTAAAGAGAATATGTGAAACTCAGCTTGGTGTAGTTACCCGATGTTGCTTGCCAAGGAATATAAAGCAATTCAATTCTCAGTATTTCCTGAACCAGTATGGAACAGTAGCACTGGTGAATGGTCTATGTCAATCAGCATGGTAATCTCTTAGAAACCGGCACGTGTCCAATATTCCTCTGAGTGTCAATATAGGGAAGTGAACGTGCATGAGCCCAAGCTCAGAAATGCACATTGTTAGTGACAAATGTTGCTTGAAAAGAGGAGAGGGGATCCACCACTCAAAAGATCTCATCAGTGGACAATCAACAGGGACATTCATCAACAAGGTTCCATCCCAAAGGCCGAGTGTACAACACGAAGAGACAAACATCCATCAACCTTCTCCATGGTAAGTATCTTTACTCTGGAAACACCATAACCATGATAGTTTAGGGAACCTCTTCGTCAGCATACCCTTGAGCACTTAGCTCAAGACCCGCAATTTTTGCACCATACTTCTTCCAATGCATTTTCCAAGTAAGCATGCGTAGGGCTACATTACAAGGCCGTGCACAAGGCACATACTTTTTTCAACCCAGGCACGAACACACTTACCCATCATTCATTATGGGTTATGCGTAGTTGGCATGACTGCTCTCAACATCATCTTTGGAAGAGCTAGCGGACATCTTGGGAACAACATCCATATCTCGGAAGCAAATTGAAGCCAGTAGTTGCTCCAAATCACTCTTGACAACCTCTTTTGAGCAACTTGCAGTTTTGAAAGCTCACAACGACACATTCTTGCTGGAATCCAAGGAACCAGCTCATACAACGGATGGACACCACCTCTCAAAGCACTACATGGAACATCCCTTCCAACAAGGGTCTGTCAGGGACGACAGACTCGAGAGGTGGGGGAGTGTTGAAGCTCAAAGTCAAGGACAAAGCATGGAAGCACATCAAAAGGTGGACACACAAGGAAAGGGAGCAAGTAGGGAGCTCCAAGAAGTGTATGTCAAATTTTCAGAAGAATCCCCTACAAAAATAGTGATTTTCATCACTAAAAACCATTGTAAATACCATTATCTATTTTTAGTAACTCCATTTTGTTCAAGCCGAGGAGTCCTCGAGCTTGAGGAGTATTAGAAGTACCATCATACCAATTTTCATAATTTTTAGACTTCGTTTGAGCCCTCAAATAAGCCCTGGAACCTAATTTTTAACTAGGCCAGACACTAGGTCTGGACAGGGCCAAAACTAGTCAAAAAACTATAAAAAGAGCTAGAGAGCTCATTTTTGGGGGTTAGCTTGTTAGAGAATAGAACTTTGGTAAGAGAACTCTTTGCAATCTAAGCTTTCCATTGTTCCTCTCTTTGATCTTACTTTGTGCGCGTGTGTGTGTATGTGTGTGCATGTTTGTGTGCTTTCACTCACGCACTTGTGCCTTCACTTGCTCGTGGTCTTCATACCGGTCCTCACGTCTCCGCGGATTGACAAGTAAAGGAGGTGGTGCTTGCACTTGAGCTACACCAATATGCCTCATTGTTATTGGGCAGAAGCTGTGCATACTGCTGTATACATCATGAACAGAACTTCGACTGCTACTGTACATCAAGTTACACCTGAAGAGAAGTTTATAGGTAAAAAGCCAAACTTATCACATCTGAAAGTTTTTGGCTGTATTGCATATGTATATGTCCCAGATGAATTGAGGACAAAGCTTGATCCAAAAGCAAAAAAGTGTGTCTTCATTGGATACTCCCTTGTGCAAAAGGGATATAAATGTTATAACCCACTCACACGACAGGTAAAGGTGAGCAGAGATGTGGTATTTGATGAAATGTCAAGCTTCTATGCAGATGCCAAACAAGGATTGAGTCTTGAACCAAATGACAAAGAAAATGCTGAAAAATCAAGTGTAGAATCTCATGTTTTGAGTGGACCAGATGCATCACCAAGCAATAGTTCCAACTCAAATCCATGGAGTGGAAGATTACATGGGAATTCAGTCCAGAAAATTCATCAAATACATCCAAGAAAGGTAAAGAAAAGCTTTTTGCTGGTCATAAAACATGTGTAGGTTTTGAAGATGTTGATGGAGATTCAAGCAGTTCAGAAAAGAGTCTTGATGAGGAACTTGGATTGTCCTCTGTGAAGACTCCAGGAGTAAGAAGGGCACATGCAGATGATACAAGGAGAAGTGACCCAGGACCAAGAAGATCTGGGAGGATGCGTAATTCAGTGCAACGATTGACATATGATAGTTACATGGCTTGCCATTGTGACTACATGACAAAGGTAATACAAGATGCTGAACCTTCTTGTTTTGAAGATGCAATTGGTAATGCAGATTGGGAAAAAGCTATGAATGAGGAGATGGCTGCACTTTATGGAAATGATACATGGAAGCTGATTCCATTGCCGCAAGGAAAGAAAGCCATAGGTTGTAAATGGGTTTACAAGGTAAAGCATAATGCTGATGGTAGCATAAGCAGGTATAAAGCACAATTGGTAGCTAAAGGATATGCACAGACATATGGCACTGCTTATGAGGAAACATTCAGCTTTGTAGCTAAAATGTCTACTGTTAGGACACTTGTTGCATTAGCTATAGCAAAAGGATGGACTTTGCATCAGATGGATGTGAAGAATGCTTTCCTACATGGTGAGTTACAGGAAGAAGTATATATGGACCAACCACAAAGATATGAAGATTCAAAGCATCTAGAATATGTTTGCAGGTTGCAAAAGGCTTTGTATGGGCTGAAGCAGGCTCCGTGTGCATGGCATGCAAGGATTGCTGATTACTTAACCAGCATTGGGTTTTCTATGTGTGATGCAAATCACTCACTATATGCAAGGAAGGCTGATGATGGCATCACTATTGTGGCTATTTATGTTGATGACCTGATTGTAGGTGGTGATAATGAAGAAAGCATCAAAGAGGTAAAGAAACTTCTTATGCAGGAATTCGACATGAAAGATCTTGGTGTGTTGCGCTATTTCTTGGGCATTGAGTTTATACACACAGAAACAGGTATATGGATGTCGCAAAGGCAATATGCCTTGAATATGCTGCAAAAGTATGGTATGGCTGATTGTAAGCCAATTTCTATGCCTTTAGATCAGAATTTGAAATTGGATACTACATCAGGTGCAGCATTGGAAAATGCTACTATGTACCGGAAAATTGTGGGAAGTCTTATATATCTTACAATTACAAGGCCTGATTTAAGCTACACTGTTGGACTTGAAAGTCAGTTTATGCAAGTTCCCAGGAAGCCACATTTGGATGCTCTGAGGTGCACTCTACGTTATGTGAGTGCTACTTTGGATTATGCATTGTTTTATGAAGCTAGTGTAGATTTGCAGGTTCATGGATACACCGATGCAGAGATTGGGCTGGTAGTACTCCAAATAGAAGATCTACTAGTGGCTTTCTTTTCTCACTTGGAGGTGCAGCTATTACATGGAGCAGTAAGAAGCAACCCACTGTTGCTTTGTCGAGTACAGAGGCTGAGTATAGAGGTGCTGCAATGGCAGCATGTGAGGCATCATGGCTGGAGATGTTACTTGCAGATTTAGGTGTAGAAGTGCAAAAGCCTATCACTATCTATTGTGATAATCTTAGCAGCATACAATTAGCATGGAACCCTGTTTTCCATGCTAGAACAAAGCATATCGAGGTACATTATCACTTCATCAGAGAGAAGGTATTAGCAGGTGATATTGATCTTGTTTATGTGAGAACAGATAAGCAGGTTGCTGATATTTTCACCAAAGCACTTGGAGCTGAGAAGTTGAAGAAGTTTCGGAAGATGCTTGGATTACAGGATATGGCGTTGAGCTTGAGGGGGAGTGTTGAGATATCAAGCTCAACATGTGATGATCCAGGATGACACATACCAGTCTTTCGTTTCTCTGACATGTATAGTGGTCACGCCGGTATATGTCAGGGATACTTCATTGAGCTTTATTAGATTTATCTACCAAGAGTGATGGCACATTTGTTTCTTGCCAGCTCACTCATTAGCAGACATTAGGTTTTTCCTTATGTACTGGTCTTTATATATTGCACTTGTTGTATTCTTGTTTTTAGGTCATTTATGTACATTCCTTTTATGTAATAGAAGAAGAAGAAGAAGATCATTCTTCCCTGTCTCAATTTATGTGTGTGATTCTCCTTGAGAGTGAGAGTGTGTATGTGAGATCTCTTCCTTATCTCCTTCCTCATGACACACATTTGCTCGAGATGGAGGGAAGGCTAACTCGCCTCTCCATGTGTAGGTATTTCTCGCATGATCTGGTACTACAAATACTTGTTCTGAAGTCTCATCTAGGTATACAACCTTTCCAGGTGTATCCGGGTCCTTGAACTCATAAATCATGATGGAGCCTACCTCACTAGGTTGTTCCATTTGGTAACTCCAAAATGCTTCATCTGTCTCTTTGTTTACGAATAATTCTATGCTTCTGTTATCCTGAGGGATCCACTCTAGGATTAGTACTCTTGTTAGTACTGATTTCCCTCTAGGTGTCCTAGGTTCTTCTCCTACAGGTTCTTTCCCTTGGGTTCTTGCTTTCGTCTCTAGCTGAATTACACCAAACTCATTCATATTATTTGGCTGAGTACTTATGATGTACATTGTTCCTTCTTTGTCTATGTACGCATCTCTCTGGAATTTCACCACTGGCCGTTCCAATCCAATGGGTTGATCAGGATTGTGCATTTGTACCACTTGTCTTCGCAAACTATCCTCATAGATGTGAGCACCTAAGCGGTTGGTTCGGAGAAATTCTAATTGAGTTCTGTAGGGTCCTTCGGGTCTTTCCAAATATGCTATGTTTAACCCTCCTTCTAGTCTCTCTATGCTAAAAGCCATTTCTTATTCACTCGTATCTGAGCTCAAGTCGTAAGGATAGCTATTCAACTATTGTGCCCACGAACGTGCAGTAGTTCCTACACTTGCTTCTGATGATCTAAGGCTTCGTCAGTCTGACTTACCTATGTGTTTGCCCGATCTAAGGTTCATGAATTTACTTTGCAGCACTCTCTGATCGTCAATGTTCCTTGTTTTTAATTGCTTGATTCTTTTTTAAATTCCTTTAAGTTCTTGTCTTGTCTCAATGTATACGTCAGTAATCAACTTTCCGTGGTACTTTTGAGTTCTCCTTTCGTCAGACTTAGGCTCTTTCCTTGAGGTTTTTGTATCGCACACCTTTACTTTAGTCTTGGACTTGAAAAATTTAAGTTTCTTGAACTTGATGTGTTCCTATAGTCTTTAATCCACAATGCTACCGTTTAGCTTAAGCTAATAATTGATTGAGGGGGTTGAGTAATCTTCCAATCTCAAGTTAGCTCCTTTGAGTGCTCTAATGCCCAAGAAGTCGCGCTTCCTAAGCCCTGCATTCTTCATTGCCTTGCTTTGATCGCCCTTGATAGCCCTTGCTAGACCTGTAAAAATTGAATGTTTAGACCTCTTTTCAAATTGAAGATCAAGCACTTTGATATAGACACCTTTTAGGCCCCTGTCCTTTGCCCAAAAATTCTATGCCCCCTGGCTTTTCTAGTCCCTTAAATGGTCAACCTCAAATTATCCTTTCTAAAAATCAACATCTTCTTTTTTTTTTTTAGTGAGCTCACGTAGTACTCGTAAAGAACTTTCTAATGAGCTATAAAGCTCAAAAAACGGACTTCCGATGAAAAAGATATGAACGTTTAGGTCCTCGGGGGTAAAAACTAACAATTAGCTTTTTTTTCAAATGTGAGCTAAGAGGTCTCCTATGAGTGCAATCACCCAAAAATTTGCTAAAAATAGCCCCAAATTTGCCCATAAAATCAAACCCTAATTTTTGCATTTGGGGTGAACAATCACGATGTTCTAGGACAATCGTGATGGTCTGGAACCGTCGCGATGGTTCAAGTGAACTGTCACGATGGCATGGTACAATTGCGATGGTCCAACGGAGCGAAGCGTCGCGATGGTCTAAAGTGAACAATCGCGATGGTCACAGGTGAACTGTCGCGATGGCCTAATCGGTGAGCAATCGTGATGGCATCGGTCAACGGTCAACGTAACCGTCGCGATGGCGTGAGCCCGTCGCGATGGTTACGCGGCACGATGGCTTGAGCCAATCGTGATGGCGTACCTAGGACAATCGCGATGGCATACCTGGGACAATCGCGATGGTCTGGCTTGACACGTGGCAGGATCGTTGCAATGGTGTGAGCCAATCGTGATGACGTGGGGTCGGCGGGATCGTCCCAATGGTCTGGGACCATCGTGATGGCTCAAGTGAACCGTCGCGATGGTCCGGCCGAGCCGTCTCGATGGCGTGAGCCCGTCACAATGGTGTGACACAATCACGATGGCATGAGCCAATCGTGATGGTCCACCAAATCACTGATTTTCAAAATGCAACCTTGGATTCCTATGTGTGCAAGGGTCACCTATACGATGGTGAACTCGCTTACCTCAAATTTCGAGTTTGGCAGATGATCGTGATGGTCTAACCCACACGGCATATTCTGATAGAAAGTTCATTTTTAACCTTTTGGAAGCTTTTCTGATGCTCTCGAGCACTGTACCTACAAGAAATCTCAAAAACACAAAAGCACATACAAAGCACAAAAGCTCTCTCTCTCTCTCTCTCGCATGCACAAATGAGGGGAAATGAGGAGAATGGGTGGATATGGTGAATTTTCTGATTTTTTTGGGGGTGGAAGAAGATGATGTGGTGGTGAAGAAGGAGTGTAGGGGAGGTGAAAAACACAAAAATTAATTAAAACAACAACAAAAACTGAAATTTTTACCTTCCAACGCCACCTTTTGCTATACTATTACCATCACACATTCGTCCTAGACTCGTTCCCTGGCAACGGCGCTACATTTGGTGTTGCTCTAGCACAATGGTGAGAACCACCTTAAGAAGCTCCACCTCCTTAATGTCAATCCACGGAAGAGATAGGAGTGATATGAAGATCGTGAATGTGAGATGAAGTGAGAGTGAAGGTGAGAAGCATGGAGATGCACACACACATACACACACACAATGAAGAGACAAGCAAGGCACAATGGAAGGTAGGAAAATAGACTCTATTCTCAAGATCAATTACAAGCTCAAGCTCACTCTAGATCATACAACTCTACATTAGCTGACCTCAAAAATGAGCTCTCTGGCTCTGTTGACAGTATACGGGAAGAAGCAAGTACGGACAAACAGGCAGATCTAGCACTGAGGCAACCCTTCATTTTTTTCAAAACCCTCACATCATTTTAAAGTGATTCTCATCACTACAAACCCTTGTAAATATCATTTCACCTTTTTGTAGCTCCATTTTGTACAAGCCGAGGAGTCCTCGAGCTTGGGGAGCCTTAGAAGTAGTTGCCTGTCAATTTTCATAATTTTTAGATCTCGTTTGGGCCCTCAAATAAGCCCTGGAACCTAATTTTTAACTAGGCCGGACACTAGGTCTGGACAGGGCCAAAGCTAGTCAAAAACTATAAATAGAGCTAGAGAGCTCATTTTTGAGTTTAGCTTCTTGTAGTTTGAGCTTGTATGAGAACTTCCTTGCAATAGAAGTGATTCCATTGTCTACTCTCTTTGTTCTTGCTGTGTGTGCGCGTGTGTGTGTATGTGTGTGCATGCTTGTGTGCTTCTCACTCACGCACTTGTGCTTCCACTTGCTCGTGGTATTCATACCATCCTCATGTCTTCCCGGATTGGCATTAAAGGAGGTGCTACTCATCACTGAGCTACACCAAATTTTGGCGCCGTTGCCGGGGATCGAGCTTTGAGGACGAGCGTGTGATGGTAAGACGTAGAGAGGACGCGTTGGAATGGTAAGTAGTAGGTAAATTTCTGATTTTTTTTCCATCTCCATCTTCATCTTCACCTCATTCTCCATTTCCACCTCCACCTCCTTCCCCACTACATATTCCCTCTTCCTCATCATTCCCTCATTTGTTGTGTGCGAGTTTGAGAGAGAGCGAGTGTGTGTGCTTGTTTTTGTGTGTTTTTTGCATGTTTCTTGCAGGTGGCAGCTCCATCATCATCTCCAGCAAGCTCAGCAGGTACAGAAATTGTCTGCACAGTCCCCGAGGCGTTGAGATCGACCTATCGCGACACTCCGAAAATTTCACCCAATCACGATTCTGAGTGCACCACGACACTGCGCAGGCCTAGAGCTCCCAGGATCACTAGACAGAACATAAAAATTCACCATATCCCGACCTATCGCGACACCCCGACCTATCGCGACACTTCACGACCTATCGCGACACCTCACGACCTATCGTGACACCCCGACCTATCGCGACACCTCACGACCTATCGCAACACCCCGACCTATCGCGACACCTCACGACCTATCGCGACACCCCGACCTATCACGACACCTCACGACCTATCGCGACACCCCGACCTATCGCGACACTTCACGACCTATCGCGACACCTCACGACCTATCGCGACACCTCACGACCTATCGCGACACCTCGACCTATCGCGACACCTCACGACCTATCGCGACACCCCGACCTATCGCGACACTTCACGAGCTATCGCGACACCTCGACCCCACCTATCGCGACACCTCGACCCGACCTATCGTGACACCTCACGACCTATCGCGACACCCCGACCTATCACGACACTTCACGACCTATCGCGACACCTCACGACCTATCGCGACACCCCGACCTATCGCGACACCTCACGACCTATCGCGACACCTCGACCTATCGCGACACCTCACGACCTATCGCGACACCCCGACCTATCGCGACACTTCACGAGCTATCGCGACACCTCGACCTATCGCGACACCTCACGACCTATCGCGACACCTCGACCTATCGCGACACCTCCCACCTATCGCGACACCTCGACCCGACCTATCGCGATACACGGCCTTTAACGCATGAAAAGTTAGGGTTAATTTTGAGTGAATTGAAGGGTAGTTGAGCTTAATTTTAGGCACCTTGGTATAACTTTAGAACCTTGGAAGTGGGCAAAAGACCTAGAAACCAGAGAGGGATCTCCTGAACCCTGAGAGCCTGTTTTGACCCTATAGCGCCTGAATGGTCATAACTTGACCATACGAACTCCGATTGATGAGATTTTGGTCTCGTTGGAAAGCTCGTTGAGAATCCCACGTGGACCTCGACTGGTTTTTGTAAGAATCATACGCGGAGTTGTAGAGCATGCATTTTTAAGTTGACCTTTAGGTGGAACTAAGTGGTTCTCAGATTCAGGGGATACAGTGAGCTACTCCAAGGGGACTAAAATTATTGAAGTGTGTTTTTCAAATACTTGTGGCAATAGAGCTATACTAACGGGTGAGCTTTTGCAGGAACTTGGTGTGCGCTCAAGGCAATCCAAAGCAAGCTAGCAAGGGTGAGTACCAAGCTTGGGAGAAGGCTTCCTGGGCTTGTGTAGCAGTCTGGTCAACCAACTAGTTGAGGTTGGAAGATCTCTCAACCCTCCTTTGTCAATTCCTAGCCTAGGCTAAGTACGACTTAGGTGTGGTAATTAATTAGGGCAACGTTAGGCACGAATCAAGTCCAAGAGTATTAAGCAACCAAGTGCAAGAAGTAAATAGGTCGTAAGTGCGAAAACCCTAAGGGACAAAAGGTAAACGGGAATCAATCACTCATCAAGTGCGAAAACTCACTTAAGTACTCCTGACGATGCAATTTCAGACAAGACCATAAACATAATATTCAACTAAAAAGAACAAAGTGATTGGTGCAAAATCAACCTGCAACGAGAGTGTGCTTGGGTTCCAGGGGGTAAATAAATCAGGCATATGAACCTTAGATTAGGCAGACACTTAGGCCGAGACAGACAAAGCCTCAGATCTTCTGAAGCTAGTGTCAATCACACTGCCAGGTCTTGGGCCTAGCAGTTGAGTGATTACCCATACACTCCCAGATCAGAAACAAGTGATTCTGAGATGTCCTATCACATGGAGAGATCAGTAGGTAGTTCAGGGTTGGCTTATCTAGAAAAACCAGAAGGGCCTTATAAGACTCAATTGGAATATATCAGGACGAATCGTCTAGGTGCTCGCATCTACGAAGACGGACTGAGAAGATCGGTGGTCCAGATTAAGAACCCCGATCAACCCCATGGATTAGACCATCCGGTAGTCAAGTTTGAGAATGGAGCCTACCTAGATAAAGAAGGGACCATATATGTAGTCACCACTCTTCCTGATAGAACTGATGAGTTTGGAAATGTGATTGCGGAGACCGACATGGGTGATATAGAGCAAGGGAACTTAGAGAGAGAGCCAAGAACTCCCCGTGGTAAATCTGTCTTGACCAGAATCATGACCCCAGAATGGATTCCACAGGATAATAAAAGCATAGATCTGCTTTTAAACCGAGAAACCGATGAGGCTTTTTGGAGATATAAATCTTCTCAATCTCAGGAAGTGAGTGCCCTCACAATCTATGAGTTTAAAGACCCTGATAGCCCAGGTCAAGTAACCTACCTAGACAATGCATCACAGAGAATCTTTGTGGTCACAGAGCATGGCAGACATGCCTACACATGGAAGGGGGAATTTGTTTTTCCCCAACCAAGGTCTAATGTGTCCCTTGGTCACCAAGGAGCTGGGACCTCCCAAGCTCATGGGGCTCAGAGAGATAGAAGTAGAGACAAACCTGAGGTAAGTTTCGCCAACTCCCTGGGAAGAGAAAGAACGGGAACAGAAAGGAATAGAGTGGAACCTGAGAGACATAGAACCCCATGGAATCGCAAGGACATTGATGATTTTCCTTTGCCAAGGCCGAGAGAACACACTAGGACCCTGCGACCAACTCAACTGGTGAAGTCCATGAAGAATTATTTCGATGGCACGGGAGACCCTTATGACCATGTGGCAGAATTTCGACAAGTGTTGAAAGCTGAACAGGTGGAGGACCTATTCACACAATATAATGCTTTCGGTCTAACCCTTAGGAACACTGCCCTTACGTGGTTCCAACCACTGAATGAGAGGCATTTCAGAAACATAGACCAACTCTTAGAGGCATTTATTGTTGAGTTTTCTAAGAGTGGAATCAGGCATAACACCTCCTCACTAATTCATAGCTTCAAACAAACACCTCAAGAGACGGTCAGACTAGCTAGAAGAAGATTTAGACAGTACCTGGAGAGATGCCCTATGCCGGAGTTACCCACACCAGCCAAACAAGTGGCCTTGTTCCTAGACGGATTGTTGAGCACTAAGCTCAGGTCATATGTGTACCTGAAGGACCCTAGAACGATAGAGGAGTGCGTGCGCATGTGCATAGACATTGAGGACAATCTAGGTGAGGAATTAGAACTATCAAAAATCTATAAGGATTCTGATAGCTCTAGTAACATGGCATCTGGTCAATCCACATCCATCGAGGAACTTGCAGAGAAGGTAGCCCAAAAACTAGGTGTCTCTAGCAAGCAAATTCCAAGATTTGCCCCAGTTAAGCGGTGTTACAATTGTGGCGGTGAACATATGGCAAGTGTATGCCCCATTATGGCCCAACCTCAGGTGAATCCTAGTAGCCAGTTGTTGAAGCTCAAAGTCAAGGACAAAGCATGGAAGCACATCAAAAGGTGGACACACGAGGAAAGGGAGCAAGTAGGGAGCTCCAAGAAGTGTATGTCAAATTTTCAGAAGAATCCCCTACAAAAATAGTGATTTTCATCACTAGAAACCATTGTAAATACCATTATCTATTTTTAGTAACTCCATTTTGTTCAAGCCGAGGAGTCCTCGAGCTTGAGGAGTATTAGAAGTACCATCGTACCAATTTTCATAATTTTTAGACTTCGTTTGAGCCCTCAAATAAGCCCTGGAACCTAATTTTTAACTAGGCCGGACACTAGGTCTGGACAGGGCCAAAACTAGTCAAAAAACTATAAAAAGAGCTAGAGAGCTCATTTTTGAGGTTAGCTTGTTAGAGAATAGAACTTTTGTAAGAGAACTCTTTTGCAATCTAAGCTTTCCATTGTTCCTCTCTTGATCTTACTTTGTGCGCGTGTGTGTGTATGTGTGTGCATGTTTGTGTGCTTTCACTCACGCACTTGTGCCTTCACTTGCTCGTGGTCTTCATACCGGTCCTCACGTCTCCGCGGATTGACAAGTAAAGGAGGTGGTGCTTATGCTTGAGCTACACCAAATTTTGGCGCCGTTGCCGGGGAGAGAGCTTCGAGGACGAGCGTTCTGATGGTAAGATCGTAGATTTGCGACGTTGGAAGGTAAAAAAACTGTCATTTCAGTTCATTTTCTGTTTTTTCCTCTTCATCTTCATCATCATCATCATCTCCACCTTCTTCCATCTTCTTCTTCATAGAAAATTCTTGTTTTTTAGTGCATTTTCACCATCTTCATACCATTTTTCATGCATTATTGTGTGGGAATGAGTTAGGAGAAGCAAGGGAGAGCAAGCGCTGTGTTTTTTTCATGATTTTCTGCTCATACGGAGCTCGCCATAGCCGGCGCTCAGAAATTTGAATTTCCCGCCAAAAAACGCGATTCTGTGATGAAAATCGCGATTCTGTGAAAATTCAAAATTTTTTGAAAAATCACGATTTTCAGTTTTCCCGCCTAAAAGTTGGTTGAAAAGAATCACGATTCTGTGTTTTTTCTCAAAAAACACGATTCTCTGCTCAAAATCGCGATTTTCAAAAAAACACGATTCTCTGCTCAAAATCGCGATTCTCACCAATCACGATTTTCAGCAAAAACACGATTTTGTGAAAAACACGACTTTCTGCTCAAAATCGCGATTCTCACAAATCACGATTTTCAGCAAAAAATACGATTTTGAGAAAAACACGATTCTCTATGACAAAATCGCGATTTTCATGCCAAAAACACGATTTTGTGAAAAAGGCGATTCTGTGAAAACACGAATTGTTGCTCAAAATCGCGATTTTCAAAAATACGATTTTGTGCTCAACATCGCGATTTTCATGTCAAAAACACGATTTTGAGAAAACACGATTCCCTACTCAAAATCGCGATTCTCAAAAAAATCACGATTTTCAGTAAAAAACACGATTGTGTGAAAAAAGGCGATTCTGTGTAATCACAATTTTTTGCTCAAAATCGCGATTTTCTAAAAACACGATTTTGTGCTCAACATCGCGATTTTCATGCCAAAAACACGATTCTAAGAAAATACGATTTTCAGCGGGCTCAAAATCGCGATTCTCACAAATCACGATTTTCAGCAAAAAACACGATTTTGTGAATCACGATTCTCTGAGTCAAAATCGCGATTTTCAAAAAACACGATTTTGTGCTCAACATCGCGATTTTCAAAAACACGATTTTGTGATCAACATCGCGATTTTCAAATCACGATTTTCTGCTCAAAATCGCGATTTTCAAAAACACGATTTTGTGCTCAACATCGCGATTTTCTGAGTTCACAAAATCGCGATTCTCTGAAAGTTCACAAAATCGCGATTTTCTCCAAAGGCCCTGTTTGCCTGTTTTGACCCCCAGGAGCCTGAATTGGCATAACTTTTTCATCCAAAGTCCATTTTTTGAGCTCTATAGCTTGTTGGAAAGCTCGTTTCAAATCCTACACGACCTCAACTGTTTTTTTTCAAGAATAACGCGTTGATTTTGAGATAGGATAATTTGAAGTTGACCCTCAGGTGGGACTAGGGAACCAAGGGGGCTCCAAAGAATTTTGAACCATACCAAAGGGAAAATTTGGACTCTTGACTAAAGCTTATGAACCTGAGATCTGGTAGACACTTAGGCAAGGATAAACAAACCATTAGATCTTCTGAGGCTAGTGTCAACCATACATCCAAGTCTTGGACACAACAACTAAGTGGTGATCTTTTACTAAGTTCAGACACAAGTGATTCAGAAATGTCTTTTAGCATGGGAAAACCTGCAGGTGGCTCAGGGACTGCCCATCTACAAACACCGGAAGGTCCCTATAAGACACAGTTGGAATATATTCGGACCAACCAATTAGGTGCTCGCATCTATGAGGATGGTCTGAGGCGATCAGTGGTCCAACTCAAAAATCCATATCAATCCTTTGGACTTGAACACCCGGTGGTCAAGTTCGAAGAGGGTTCATACATTGATAAGGAAGGAACCATGTATGTGGTTACCAACCAACCAGATAGGACCGATGAGTTTGGAAATATCATTCATGAGAATGAGATAGGAGACCTAGAACAAGGAAATATAGGACAAGGACCCCAGACTCCTAGAGGCAAGTCAGTTTTGACCCGAGTGATCACTCCAGACTGGATCCCTCAAGACAACAAAAGCATAGAACTATTTTTTAATAGAGAAACAGAGGAAGCCTTTTGGAGATTCAAGCTAGAACAACCTAGCCAATTGGGCATAGTCATCATTTACGAGTTCAAGGATCCAGAGATACCAGGAAAGGTTGTCTACCTGGATAACACATCAGAGAAAATTTTCTTGGTAACAGAACATGATAGACATGCATATACTTGGAAGAATGAATTGATTTTCCCCCCACCAAGATCCAATGTTTCCCACGGCCTCCAAGGAGTAGGGTCATCCCAAGCTCAGGAAGCCCAGAGAGAAAGAACTAGAGAGAGACCGGAGGTAAGTTTTGCACACACAGTGGGCAGGAATAGGTCAGGATTTGAAAATGAAAGACCTGAAAGAGAGAGATATCAAGCACATAGGCAACAAAGAAATGAACATGAATTTCCATTGCCTAGAACCCGAGAGCACCCAAGAACCCTCAGACACACTCAAGTGATCAAGGCAATGAAGAATTATTTTGACGGGTCAGGAGATCCTTATGATCATGTGGCTGAGTTCAAACAAGTGTTAAGAGCTGAACAGGTTGAGGATTTGTTCACCCAGTACGAGGCATTTGGTCTGACTCTTAAGGGCACTGCCTTAGCTTGGTTTCAACCATTGAGTAGTTGCAACTATCGCAATATAGGTCAACTGCTAGACGAATTCATTGTAGAATTTTCCAAGAGTGGTATCAGGCATAACACTTCATCTTTGATCCACAGCTTCAAGCAGACACCCCAAGAAACAGTGCGACTAGCAGGTAGAAGGTTTAGACAGTACCTAGAAAGATGCCCTGCTCCAGAGCTACCCACACCAGCCAAACAAGTGGCTTTGTTTTTAGATGGCTTACTGAGCACAAAGTTAAGATCCTATGTATACTTGAAAGATCCTAGATCCATAGAAGAGTGTGTGCGGACATGCATAGACATAGAAGATAACTTGGGTGAGGAGTTAGGATTGTCCAAACTCTACAAAGATTCGGATAGTTCTACTAGTCATACTTCAAAGATCTCCACAGAAATAGAAGAGATAGCTGAGCAAGTTGCCAAGAAGCTGGGAGTCCAAAATAAACAAACACAGAGAGTCACTCCAGTGAATCGGTGCTATACTTGTGGGGGCGACCACATGGCTAATGTATGCCCAATGCAAAACCAAAACATTAGAGAAAGGAATGCTCCATATTGCACTATTGAGAGAAAATACACAAACCACACGGCTCAAGATTGTCCCTACAATAGGCAAGCTGTTAGACAGAATTATCAGCAACCTTACCCACAAGGTAGGTATCAGAACCAATACCAACAGCCATATTATAGACCACAACAGCAATATCAGGCACCATATAGGCCACAACCTGTCTTGGGAAACCAACCACCAGCTCCAGCCAACGTGATTCCAGTCAAATATGCTGTGGGAGAGGAAAATCCAAATAGAGCTTTGGTGCCACTAACCCCATTGATACCAGATAATGACTCTCATGCTCATAGTTCAGACTACTCCCATGAAGGTAGTCCACATGCTTATTACACAGAGTCACCTGAACATAGTGAGATTTACTCGTATCAATATGAGGCACCGCCTATGGAGCAAAATTGGGAGTCAGAATACTCCAATGTCATGTACACAAATCCTAACCCTAGGCCCCAGTTGAGACAAATGAGACCACAAGCCCCTAGAGGATCTTGTTTCAGATGTCATGGTGACCATTTCATTCGTGACTGTCCCCACCCACCATCTCCGAGCCAAGGACAGGCTATCACAATACAGGCTTTTTGTCCTGATTGTGGCAAAGACCATCTCCCCAGAGATTGTCCAAGAAACCCCTCTAGTGCACCCAAGATTACACCCATTAATGTGGTAGGCTTAGTGGCAGCTCCAAGTTCAAGTAGTAGCAATGTGGCTCCTATACAAGCTGTTACTAGAGCACAAGCCTTAAAACAGGATAAACCAGTAGAACAATCAGAGTCGAGTGAATCGGGAGAGCCTAGTAAGAGGAAAACAAGAACATGGAAGGATACCAGAGAGAAGGCCAATCGCAAGTGGAATAAAAAGTTATCGGAACTAGAAGAAAGCTTAAAACAAGCGAAAACAAAAATAGAAGACATTGCATCTCAAAGCCCCTCGCATGCCGAAACTCCATCCACTCCACCTCATCCCACCCCACCACCCATTGTAAATAGACCGCAACCAGGGTCTGTTCTTGCAGATCCAACCCCGGAAGGCTTGGACATGATGTTCAAGGCCTACCAGGCTCGACTTCAAGAAGGGCCTACAGCGGCAAACCTAGACAAGAGTTACCCTAGAGCAGATTTAGAGATTGAACGGATGAAAATGTGCATGAAAATGGTAGAACAAGCTCAAGCCATACTTGAGACTAGTCAAAAGTTCAATCAGACGAACTCTATCAAATCAGATTTGCATTTCTAGGGCTTACTAGAAAGATTAGAGCAGTTGGTAAACAAACCACAAGTTTCTTTACCTCCTCAGGCTCAACCAGTTATTGAAAGAGGAAGCTCACCACCAATGGGAGCTTATGTTCCTAATTCCACGGATCCAGGAATACCTCCTTCAATTCAACAGTACTCTCAAGAATTCTTGCGGGAAATACAAGAAGAGAAATGGGCCAAGGAGAAGGGTAATTCCCCTCCTATTCCTGAGATTGATGATCTTCATGATCAATTTCCCCAAGACATCCCATCTATTTACGAAGATGAAGCAGAACAACAAGAGGACGAAAGGTTAGATTTTGAATCTAATACCTTAGAAGAACTGCCTCAATTTCCAGGCCCATGGGAATTTGAATCACTCCAGATTAGAGCTCCCACAATACTAGTAAGAAATGAAGACTCAGTGGTTCCAAGGAACACGGATGTCGTGAAGAACACTAAGGTTCAGTGTCATCTCACTGTAGAAGAGTTGCTCAAAGCAAAACCTGAGTTATGGAATCATGTGAAGGATCAGGTCCCATAACTTGAGTCCAATATGCCAAAAGCAGGCTCTAAGCAAAGGGTACCAGAGATACCTCTAGACAAAATAGGGGACATGTGTGAGGGTGAAGAAGGTAATACTTATCTTCCAATCACCTACCAAGGTTACACAACCAAAGCAATCATAGATTCAGGTGCTGGTGTTGCTATTGCGACCACCTCCTTGTGGAAGCAATGGGGCAAGCCCACATTAAGACCAACTAGAATGAAGCTTCAAATGGCTGATGGTCATTTTGAAAGACCTCTAGGATTGCTAGAAGGGATCACTCTAACCACTTGTGGTGTAGAGTTTGAGCACACTTTTGCTATATGTGACTTTGAGAAAAATAATGTCTATGAGATGATCCTAGGAAGACCCTTCCTACGACAATTGCAAATAGTACAGGATTGGGGAACTAACTCCTTGTACTTACAGCACTTAGGGGTTACCACCAAGGTCAATTTGAAGGATTACACCTTCAGAGATGTACCACCCCTACAGTGGAATTCTATCCACAAAGTGAAAGAAGATTCCATCTCTGTGCATTCTGAAAGTTCACCTGATCCATCATGGCTGCATGAAGATACTCATTTGTGGATGTGCAAAGTCGCAAAGGAAGAGGAAAAACGTTTAAAGGCAAGGGAAGAAGGAACTTCACTAGGAGATAGACCAATTAGAGACCCATCCTACACACCGATGATCTTTCCAGATGAGGAGTTTGAGCCTCATGGCTGGCCAGAAATCTTAGCCACCATGGACATTGCTGTCAATGAGGAACAGTGGACACCTCATTGTGATGAGGAGGGTTATGATATCTCAGTGTTCATGTGTCAACCCTTGCTAGAAGAATGTGACCCTAGTGATGTCATAAAAGAAGAAGAGAATGACGATGATCTGGAGTCTATTGTGATGGATAGTTGCTTTAACTCAGAGCAGCACTATCTAGAAGATATAGGAGTGTTCACCCAGAAAGAAGAAGAACCTCTCACAAGTATTAAAACAGTAAACTCAAAGGATGGAAGTGAGAGTAGTCAAAAGAAAAAGAAAAGAAAAGCAGTGAAACAAGAAAAGGAGGAATCATTGTTTGAAGTACCAGAAAACTTCAAGAAATATGAAGTTGACGACCGCAAAATTTTGGTACGAATGCCTAAGAGAGAGGCCATCATAGGAGAATCATATGATAATAAAGAAAAGACCAAGAAGATTGTAGTGACCATTGAAGAGAACGAAGAGAGATGCACATATATAGGAGATGACCTAAGTGTAAGAGAAGAAATGGAGCTCATAGCTCTATTAAGGGAATATAGGGATGTGTTTGCATGGCACTATAGAGACTTGAAAGGGGTAGATCCAAGAATTTGCTCTCATACTATCCCCATGACTGCTGATGCTAAGCCCACCAAACAAAAGCCCTACACATATAATGATACCTATGCAGCCAAAATCAAAGAAGAAATTGATAGGTTGATTGAGGCTGGATTCATCTATGAGATTGAGCATACCGAATGGGTGTCCCCCATTGTTGTGGTACCCAAGAAGAACGGGAAGTTGCGAGTGTGTATTAACCTTAAAAAAGTTAATGCCGCTACGATTAGAGATAGTTATCCACTTCCAATCACAGAACACCTATTGGAGCGTGTTGCAGGCAAGGAAGTTTATAGTTTCCTTGATGGATTTTCAGGTTACAATCAAGTAGCCATTGCCCCAGAAGATCAACACAAAACAGCTTTTGCTACAGAGTGGGGAATCTTTGCATTTCGGGTGATGCCATTTGGGCTCACCAATGCACCTGCAACATTCCAAAGGCTCATGTGTCATGTCTTCAAAGAGTTCTTGCGAAAGAGCTTAGAAGTGTATGTGGATGATTTATGTGCTCATTCCCAAGAAAGAAGGGTTCACATCCCTGAGCTCAGACAAATCTTCAACAAGTGTAGAGAATATTGAGTGTGTCTAAACCCAGAAAAGTGTGTGTTTATGGTGCGTCAAGGTAAAATCTTAGGTCATATTGTTTCTAAGAATGGAATCTCAACAGATGAAGATAAGGTACGAGCCATAGCGGAGCTACCAAGGCCAAGGAATATTAAAGAGGTACAAGCCTTTATGGGCCATTGTGGATACTACCGTAGGTTTATCCACATGTACGCGATCATAGCTAGACCCCTTTATGCCTTGTTGTCTAATTTTGAGTGGAACGACGAATGCGAGAATTCTTTCAACGAACTGAAGAAACGTTTGTGCACGGCACCAATACTCACCACTCCTGATTGGAATAAACCATTCCATGTCCATGTGGATGCATCCAATCATGCCATAGGATGTGTGCTAGCACAACCCACAGGTGAAGGGAATTTAGATTTGCCCATAGCATATGCTAGTAGACAACTAAACCCAGCCGAAAGAAATTATACCACAACCGAGCGAGAAGGGTTAGGCATGGTATATGCTGTTAAGAAGTTTAGACACTATTTATTGGCCAACAAGTTCAAGTTTTTCACTGATCATCAAGCTTTGTTATATTTGGTCAATAAACCTTGCAATACTGGACGCTTGGTAAGATGGTTCCTCTTACTAATGGAATATGACTTTGAAGTTGTTGTCAGGAAAGGTAGAACCCACCTTCGGGCAGATCACCTTTCTCGCATCACTTCAGGAGAGTCACCGCAAGGAGTGTCTGACGAATTACCCGATGCTTATCTGTTCAATTTAGAAGTTGTTCCTAAATGGGCAAATAAGTTGGTACCAGTCCTAACCTTTGGCCCTGCAAATAAGAATGTGAAAACATCACAAGAAGAAATTGTAAAATCACAAAAATATCACATATTAGCAGGAAGCATGTACAAACAAGATACTGAGGGTGTATTAGCTTGTTGTGTCGAGGATGATGAACATAGTAGTTGGTTGCAGCAAGCTCATGAGGGATTGCTAGGAAATCACTATTCTAAACAACGAACATTGCAGAATTTGAAACGTTTAGGAGTGTATTGGCCTAGCATGGACAAAGAAATACATGAGTGGTTCAAGAATTGTCCAATGTGTAGAGAGAGACCACCAGTGGAGCATGCAACCCTTTATCAAGTATCATTAATTCCAGATTGGAGTGCTCCGTTGGTAGAGTTTATGAGATCGGGAAGATTACCCAAAGAGGCCAGTCTAGCAAGAAGACGAAATATGGAGCAAGAGGCTCAAGGCTATGCCTTAGTAGGAGAGAACCTATACCGAAGAGGTAAAGATGGTTACTTAAGACTGTGCGTTCATGAATCAGACTATTTAAGGGTCTTAGAGACTGCACACAGTGGTGTTGCAGGTGGACATTTTGGTCCTGACCGAGTGATTAAGACCATTCTATTCTCAGGACTTTGGTGGCCCACTCTTCATATGGATGCACATACCTATGTGAAGAAATGTGACACATGCCAACGTGCACAATATCCAGTTAGAAAAGACGAGATGCCTTTGAGGCCAATGATGGGAGGGCGTGCATTTTCCAAGTGGGGCATAGACTTCATAGGTCCTATTAATCCCCCTGCTAGAAACTCCCATGTAGAGTATATTATTGTAGCCACAGATTACCTTACCAAGTGGGTAGAAGTGAAAGCCACAACAAAGAATGATGCTCAAACGACGGCTAAGTTCTTATTCGAGAATGTGTTCACGAGATATGGGCTACCAATAGAGTTAGTGAGCGATAGAGGCACACACTTCTTGAATGAAGTCATTGAAAATCTTCTCCAAGAATTCTTGGTGATACATAAGAAATCTGCCCCCTATCATCCACAAGCCAACGGACAAGCCGAGAGTACCAATAAGATCCTCTGTAACGTATTGACAAAACTGGTGAATAATAAACGCTCTGATTGGGACAAACAACTTCATCATGCTGTTTGGGCTTATCGAGTTGCCTACAAAACGGTACTCAACGCCACCCCATTTCAGATGGTCTTCGGACAGAACGCTGTGCTACCATTAGATTTCTTAATCCCTGCCTTAAAAGTAGCACAAGAGTATGAGTGGAATGGGCATGAATTGTCCTCTAGGATCTTTGATCTCGAACGCTTGGGTGAAACGAGGCTACGAGCGGCAGCAGGCATCTACGCTGCAAAGAAGAGGCAAAAGGCATACTTTGATGCACACATCAAGGATAAGGGATTGAAAGAGGGAGATCTAGTGTTGGTATACACACTAAAACAACATGCCCGTAAGTTGGAAAAAAGAGGATATGGACCCATGATCATTAATAGAATTTCCACTAGTGGTGCAGTTCAGTTGGCCACTCTAGAAGGAGATATCTTGCCAAACTATATGAGTGGCTACAGAGTCAAGCTATATCAAGAACCTCTTACTGAGGATATGCTAATGAGACTCAACACGGCTAAGAAACGAAAAGAAGAAGAGTTAAGAGTGAGAGAAGAAGCACAGGTAGAGGCCAGAGAGCGTATTAGGCGAAATAAGTTAAGGCGATTAGGCCTAGATGTCAACTCAAAAGCCCCAAAATATCACATGGATATGTGTCAAAAGTCAGGCATTGCGACTTCTCAGGTCATTGACCGAAGACCCTTTGTGACCATAGAGATAGGACAAGGGAAGGGTGCAAGGACGGTGAAAGCATTGATTGACTCAGGTGCACCAAGTAGTGCAGTTAGACTTTCCTACTGCGAAGACTTGGGGTTGAACATCAATCCCATAGAAGCTTATCTCATAGGATTGGGAGGTGTGGAAACCCCTTGTTTGGGCGAGGTGGAACTTCCCATCTACCTTCAAGATGTTCCAATGAAAGTCAAAGCGCTAGTATGTCAAGATGAGAACCTTATAGAACCACTTGTCTTGGGTCAAGATTGGATCTATGACCATGCAGTTAACTTAAACCTAAGAAGTCAAATTCTTCAAGTTTGGGTACATGAACAATGCATTACATTAGAATTAGAGAACTGCATGCTCCTAGATCATGGCACCACACACTCTCTTAGTTCTTCCAAGACTAATCATATGAAAGAAGATGTTGTATGTGTCAAAAGCTCTATGATGCAGAAGGAGTCAATCGTGGAAGACCAGGTTCGAAGGCGGGTGGATCTTTCTTCTTCTCCAAAGACTCAAGTAGCCACAGTAGTGAGCCCACCACACAAGCAAACACAACCGTTCACGACAACTGCTACATCAAATAGAAAGACACCATTCGATAAAAAAGCGGTTCCGGGCATGAAGCAGATCTGGGTATGCAAAGGAGAGCAACCACCAGCCTTACCCCCACAAATCCCATCCATGCACACTAACCAGGCCAGAAGACGAAGGAAGCAGCTCAGACAAGCTCCATCACAAGATATCCAACAAGTTTGGGTGCCTAAGAAGTTAGCTGCAGCTCAACAAGGGCAATTACAGATGTGGGTACCTAAGAAGATCCTACACCCACAACAACCTTTGTTCTGCCACATGCAAAAGGTTTCAACAAAGAAGCCAAAAAGAGAAAAGGGTAAGAACCACGTACAGAGACCAAAGGAAGATCAAATCAGCTCTTCAACATTAGTAGGAAGACATGCAAAAAGGATATGGGTTTGGAAGCCAAAAGTGCAAGTAGCCTCCACCGAACCAAAGCATCAACCACACTGGATACCACAGTTCAGAAAGCATCCAAAGAGAAAGACGCCTGAAGTGACCTCTACAGTGCCAAATGATGTTCTAAAATGGACTCCAATAAGGAGGATTACATCAGTTCGAGACTCAATGGATACCTCCACCAAGGTCGGCATCAACCTCCACAAATAACATCGAAAGCCTCGAATGAGCAACAACCATGTGCTCCTTGCACAACCCTGTCTTTTGCACCATTTAGGTCATGCATTTCCAAAGTATGCATTAATATAGGGCCACATTACACGGCCGTGCATAGACACACTGGAGAATCCCATGCACAAGAGCACAGTGACATATGTCGAACATTTCTATTGATACTAACTTTTGTGTTCTTGTTTTGTGATATCCTGTTCCTCAAAAAAAAAAAAAAAAAAAAAAAAAAGAAGTGGGAGAGAGCTTGTTCCCAGGTTTGGCTTATGAAACATGAATGAGTCATGCTTAGTTGAAGGTGGAACTGTTGATTACTAGGCATTTATCAATTTGGATAAAAGTGTGTCTCGGCCAGCAGTGAGATTATTGCTGCCTTATCTGGTAGATGACAAGCATTTGGCATGAACATGGCATCTACAACTATGATTTTCTCTTACCATGGTAGGCATGAAGAGCTTGAAGGTCCGCAACTTGAGTGATGCTTAACTACTTCATGTACCAGAGCAGCCAAGGAGATATCTGCACAAGGTAGTTCTGGAGGAGAAGACTCCTGCATATGGTGAGCTAAAGAGAATATGTGACACTCAGCTTGGTGTAGTTACCCGATGTTGCTTGCCAAGGAATATAAAGCAATTCAATTCTCAGTATTTCCTGAACCAGTATGGAACAGTAGCACTGGTGAATGGTCTATGTCAATCAGCATGGTAATCTCTTAGAAACCGGCACGTGTCCAATATTCCTCTGAGTGTCAATATAGGGAAGTGAACGTGCATGAGCCCAAGCTCAGAAATGCACATTGTTAGTGACAAATGTTGCTTTGAAAAGAGGAGAGGGGATCCACCACTCAAAAGATCTCATCAGTGGACAATCAACATGGACATTCATCAACAAGGTTCCATCCCAAAGGCCGAGTGTACAACACGAAGAGGCAAACATCCATCAACCTTCGCCATGGTAAGTATCTTTACTCTGGAAACACCATAACCATGATAGTTTAGGAAACCTCTTCGTCAGCATACCCTTGAGCACTTAGCTCAAGACCCGCAATTTTTGCACCATACTTCTTCCAATGCATTTTCCAAGTAAGCATGCGTAGGGCTACATTACAAGGCCGTGCACAAGGCACATACTTTTTTCAACCCAGGCACGAACACACTTACCCATCATTCATTATGGGTTATGAGTAGTTGGCATGAATGCTCTCAACATCATCTTTAAAAGAGCTAGCAGACATCATGGGAACAACATCCATATCTCGGAAGCAAATTGAAGCCAGTAGTTGCTCCAAATCACTCTTGACAACCTCTTCTGAGCAACTTGCAGTTTTGAAAGCTCACAACGACACATTCTTGCTGGAATCCAAGGAACCAGCTCATACAACGGATGGCCACCACCTCTCAAAGCACTACACAGAACAGCCCTTCCAACAAGGGTCTGTCAGGGACGACAGACTCGAGAGGGGGGGGAGTGTTGAAGCTCAAAGTCAAGGACAAAGCATGGAATCACATCAAAAGGTGGACACACGAGGAAAGGGAGCAAGTAGGGAGCTCCAAGAAGTGTATGTCAAATTTTCAGAAGAATTCCCT
The DNA here is from genome assembly GCA_020310875.1 of Ceratopteris richardii. Lineage (NCBI taxonomy): Eukaryota > Viridiplantae > Streptophyta > Polypodiopsida > Polypodiales > Pteridaceae > Ceratopteris > Ceratopteris richardii. Next base: position 158,362,985 of record CM035415.1, read on the forward strand.
ACAAAAATAGTGATTTTCATCACTAGAAACCATTGTAAATACCATTATCTATTTTTAGTAACTCCATTTTGTTCAAGCCGAGGAGTCCTCGAGCTTGAGGAGTATTAGAAGTACCATCGTACCAATTTTCATAATTTTTAGACTTCGTTTGAGCCCTCAAATAAGCCCTGGAACCTAATTTTTAACTAGGCCGGACACTAGGTCTGGACAGGGCCAAAACTAGTCAAAAAACTATAAAAAGAGCTAGAGAGCTCATTTTTGAGGTTAGCTTGTTAGAGAATAGAACTTTTGTAAGAGAACTCTTTTGCAATCTAAGCTTTCCATTGTTCCTCTCTTGATCTTACTTTGTGCGCGTGTGTGTGTATGTGTGTGCATGTTTGTGTGCTTTCACGCACGCACTTGTGCCTTCACTTGCTCGTGGTCTTCATACCGGTCCTCACGTCTCCGCGGATTGACAAGTAAAGGAGGTGGTGCTTATGCTTGAGCTACACCAGTACTGCACCATAGAGCGCAGGTACACCAATCACACGGCACAAGACTGCCCATATAACAAACAAAGTGTTAGGCAAAATTATCCTCAGCCATATCCACAACATGGTAGGTACCAGAATCAGTACCCATCACCACAATACAACAGACCACAACAAACTTATCAGCCACCTTATCAAGGGCAGCAGAGACCTCAACCAGTCCTAGTGCAGCAACCCCCTGCTCCAACCAATGTGATCCCAGTGAAATATGCATCTACTGAAGAAAATCCGAATAGAGCCATAGTTCCAGTCACCCCATTGCTATCAGACAGTGATCCAAGTGACCATAGTTTTGACTCCACACATATGGATAGCCCACAGGCTTACTACATGCAGTCACCCGAGCATAACGAGTCATACTATTATGAGGACCCAAGTGAAAATAGTGGGGGACCTGAGTATTCTAATGTCATGTACACAAACCCCAACTCTAGACCTCAACCTAGGCAGGTACGACCCCCAATTCCTAGAGGACCATGCTTCAGATGTCAGGGAGATCACCTTATACGTGATTGTCCACTACCTGCCCCGACACAACCTCAACCAGTAACCATTCAGGGCTTCTGTCAAGACTGCGGGAAAGAGCATCTCCTACGAGATTACCCGAAGAACCCTAATAACATGCCTAAAATCACTCCTATCAATGTTGTTGGGTTAGTTGTAGACTCCACAGGGAGTGTGACTTCCACTGCACCTGTGCAGGTGATCACAAGAGCCCAGGCACTTCAACAACACCAAGGTGTTGGTCCCGAAAAGAGCCGGGAGGTGAGTGAAACAGAGGGCATACCCAAAAAGAAAACTAGCGCCTGGAAGGATAGTCGTGAAAGAATGAAGAGGCAATGGGCAAAAAAGATAAACGAACTTGAAGAAAGTGTGAGAGAAACCAAGGCAAAAATCACAGAGATCACATCTCAACCGCACTCCCACACACTTCCACCACTACCATCCCCATCACCCTCCATTTCTCCACCCTCTAATACACCCCTCGTAACCCACCCACCACCCCGAGTAGGATCAGTATTAGCTGACCCCACTCCTGAAGGCTTGGACATGATGTTCAAGGCCTACCAGGCTCGACTTCAAGAAGGGCCAACAGCTGCAAACCTAGACAAGAGTTACCCTAGAGCAGATTTAGAGATTGAACGGATGAAAATGTGCATGAAAATGGTAGAACAAGCTCAAGCTATACTTGAGACTAGTCAAAAGTTCAATCAGACAAACTCTGTCAAGCCGGATTTGCATTTCCAAGGCTTACTAGAAAGATTAGAGCAGTTGGTAAACAAATCACAAGTTTCTTTATCTCCACAGGCTCAACCAGTTGTTGAAAGAGGAAGCTCACCACCTAAGGGAGCTTATGTTCCTAATTCCACGGATGCTGGAATACCTCCTTCAATTCAACAGTACTCTCAAGAGTTCTTGCGGGAAATACAAGAAGAGAAATGGGCCAAGGAGAAGGGTGATTCCCCTCCTATTCCTGAGATTGATGATCTTCGTGAGCAATTTCCCCAAGACATTCCCTCTATCTATGGAGATCAAACAGAGCAACAAGAGGATGAGAGATTAGATTTTGAATCTAATTCTTTACAAGAGTTGCCTCATTTCACAGGCCCATGGGAATCTGAATCTCTCTAGATCAGAGCTTCCACAATATTGGTGAGAAATGAAGACTCAGTGATTCCCAGGAACACTGATGTTGTGAAGAACACTAAGGTTCAATGTCACCTCACTGTAGAGGAACTCCTCAAGGCAAAACCGGAGCTCTGGAATCATGTGAGGGATCAGGTTCCAGAACTTGAATCCAATGCACCAAAAGTAGGCTCTAAACAAAAAGTACCCGAGGTACCTCTCGACAAGATAGGAGACATGAGCGAAGGTGAAGAAGGTAACACTTATCTTCCGATCACCTATCAAGGTTACACAACCAAAGCAATTGTGGATTCGGGTGCCGGTGTTGCTATTGCGACCACCTCCCTGTGGAAGCGATGGGGCAAACCCACCTTAAGACCAACGAGAATGAAACTTCAAATGGCAGATGGTCATTTTGAAAGACCTCTCGGATTGCTTGAAGGGATAACTCTAACCACTTGTGGTGTAGAGTTTGAACATACGTTTGCTATATGTGACTTTGAGAAGAATAATGTTTACGAGATGATCCTAGGAAGACCTTTCCTACGACAATTGCAAATAGTACAGGATTGGGGAACCAACTCCTTGTACTTACAGCACTTAGGGGTCACCACCAAGGTCAATCTGAAGGATAACACCTTCAGAGATGTACCACCCCTACAGTGGAATCCTATCCACAAAGCGAAAGAAGATTCTATCTCCGTGCATTCTGGAAGTTCACCTGAACCATCCTGGTTGCATGAAGATACTCACTTGTGGATGTGCAAGGTCGCAGAGGAAGAGGAAAAGCGCCTAAAAGCGAGAGAAGAAGGAACTTCCCCAGGAGATAGACCAATAAAAGACCCAGCCTATACACCAATGATATTTCCAGATGAGGAATTTGAGCCTCATGGTTGGGCAGAAATCTTAGCTACCATGGACATTGCAGTCAATGAGGAACAATGGACACCCCATTGTGATGAGGAGGGTTATGATATTTCAGTGTTCATGTGTCAACCCTTGTTGGAAGAGTGTGATCCTAGTGATTTCATAGAAGAAGAAGAGAATGACGATGATCTAGAATCCATTGTGATGGATACATACTTTGACTCAGAGGAACATTACTTAGAAGACATAGGAGTGCTAACCCAAAAAGAAGAAGAACCCCTTGCGAGTATTAAAACGATAAATTCAAAGAAAGGAAGTGAAGGAGGTCAAAAGAAAAAGAAAAGAAAAGCAGTAAGGCAAGAAGAGGAAGAATCATTGTTTGAAGTACCAGAAAATTTCAAAAAATATGAAGTGGAAGACCGGAAAATTTTGGTACGAATGCCTAAGAGAGAGGCCATTATAGGAGAAGCATATGACAATAAAGAAAAGACCAAAAAAATTGTAGTGACCATTGAAGGGAACGAAGAGCGATGTACGTACATAGGAGATGACCTAAGTGCCAAAGAAGAAGCAGAGCTTGTAGCTCTATTAAGGGAATATAGGGATGTGTTCGCTTGGCACTATAGAGACTTGAAAGGAGTAGATCCAGAGATTTGCTCTCATACGATTCCGATGACCGCTGATGCCAAGCCCACCAAACAAAAGCCCTACACATATAATGACAATTATGCAGCCAAAATAAAAGAGGAAATTGACATGCTGATTGAAGCTGGATTCATCTATGAGATTGAGCACACTGAATGGGTGTCCCCCATTGTAGTGGTGCCGAAGAAGAATGGGAAATTGCGAGTGTGCATTAACCTTAAAAAAGTCAATGCCGCTACGATCCGAGATAGTTATCCTCTTCCAATCACCGAACATCTATTGGAGCGTGTTGCAGGCAAGGAAGTTTACAACTTCCTTAATGGATTTTCAGGTTACAACCAAGTAGCCATTGCCCCCGAAGATCAGCACAAAACGGCCTTTGCCACAGAATGGGGAATCTTTGCATTTTGTGTGATGCCATTTGGGCTCACCAATGCACCTGCAACATTCCAAAGACTCATGTGTCATGTCTTCAAAGAGTTCTTGCGAAAGAGCTTAGAAGTATATGTGGATGATTTATGCGCTCATTCCCAAGAAAGAAGATACCACATCCCTGAGCTCAGGCAAATCTTCAACAAGACTTGTAGAGATTATCGAGTGTGCCTGAATCCAGAGAAGTGTGTGTTCATGGTACGACAAGGTAAGATCTTAGGTCACATTGTTTCTAAGAATGGAATTTCAACAGATGAAGACAAAGTAAGAGCAATAGCAGAGTTGCCGAGACCAAGGAATGTTAAAGAGGTACAAGCCTTTATGGGCCATTGTGGATATTACCGTAGGTTTATTCACATGTATGCCATCATAGCTAAACCTCTCTATGGGTTGTTAACAAATTTCGAGTGGAGTGAGGAATGCGAGACTTCCTTCAACGAGCTGAAGAGACGTTTGTGCACAGCACCAATATTGACTACTCCGGATTGGAGCAAACCCTTTCATGTCCATGTAGATGCCTCAAATCATGCAATAGGATGTGTGCTAGCGCAACCCACGGGTGAAGGAAACCTAGATTTGCCGATAGCATATGCTAGTAGGCAACTAAATGCAGCTGAACGAAATTATACCACAACGCAAAGAGAAGGCCTAGGTATGGTATATGCTGTGAAGAAGTTTAGACACTATCTATTGGCCAATAAGTTCAAGTTTTTCACTGATCATCAAGCTTTACTATATTTGGTCAATAAACCTTGCAATACAGGCCGCTTAGTAAGATGGTTCCTCTTACTAATGGAATACGACTTTGAAGTTGTTGTCAGGAAAGGTAGAACCCATCTTAGGGCAGACCATCTTTCTCGCATCACTTCAGGAGAGCCACCGCAAGGAGTGTCTGATGAATTGCCCGATGCTTATCTGTTCAATTTAGAAGTTGTTCCTAAATGGGCAAATAAGTTGGTACCAGTCCTAACCTTCGGGCCTGCAAATAAAAATGTTAAAACAAGCAAAGAGGAAATTGTAAAATCGCTAAAGTATCAAATATTAGCCGGAAGTATGTACAAGCAAGATACCGAGGGCGTATTAGCTTGTTGTGTCGAGGATGATGAACATGCTAGTTGGTTGCAACAAGCCCATGAGGGACTGCTAGGAAATCACTACCCTAAACAACAAACATTGCAGAATCTAAAACGTTTAGGGGTGTATTGGCCTAGCATGGACAAAGAAATACAAGAGTGGATCCACAATTGTCCAGTGTGCCAGAAGAGACCCCCAGTGGAGCATGCCACTCTTTATCATGTGTCATTAATCCCAGATTGGAGTGCTCCATTGGTTGAGTTCATGAGATCGGGAACATTGCCCAATCAGGCTAGTCTTGCAAGAAAACGGAGCATGGAGCAAGAGGCTCAAGACTATGCCTTAGTAGGAGACAACCTATATCGAAGAGGCAAGGATGGTTACCTAAGACTGTGCGTTCATGAATCAGACTATTTGAAAGTCTTAGAAACTGCACACAGCGGTGCTGTAGGTGGACACTTTGGGCCGGACAGAGTAATTAAGACCATTCTATTCTCGAGACTTTGGTGGCCCACTCGTCATATGGATGCACACTCTTATGTGAAGAGTTGCGACACATGCCAACGTGCCCAATATCCGATAAGAAAAGATGAAATGCCCTTAAGGCCAATGATGGGAGGACGTGCATTTTCAAAGTGGGGTATAGACTTTGTAGGTCCCATCAACCCCGAGCTAGAAACTCCCATGCAGAATACATTATTGTAGCCACAGATTACCTTACAAAGTGGGTGGAAGTAAAGGCCACGACAAAGAATGATGCTCAAACGACGGCTAAGTTCTTATTCGAAAATGTGTTCACTAGATATGGGTTACCAATAGAGTTGGTTAGTGATAGAGGTACGCACTTCTTGAATGAGGTCATTGAAAATCTCCTTCAAGAATTCATGGTGATACATAAGAAGTCTGCACCCTATCACCCACAAGATAACGGACAAGCCGAGAGCACGAATAAGATCCTATGTAACGTATTGATGAAACTGGTAAATAATAAACGCTCTGATTGGGACAAACAACTTCATCATGCTGTTTGGGCATACCGAGTTGCCTACAAAACGGTACTCAATGCCACCCCATTTCAGATGGTCTTCGGATAGAATGCAGTGCTACCACTAGATTTCCTAATCCCAGCTTTAAGAGTAGCACAAGAGCATGAGTGGAATGGACATGAGTTGTCCTCTAGGATCTTGGATCTAGAGCGTTTAGGTGAGACGAGGCTACTAGCAGCAGCAGGCATCTATGCTGCAAAGAAACGGCAAAAGGCATACTTTGATGCCCATGTGAAGGATAAGGGCTTGAAAGCAGGGGATCTAGTTTTAGTCTACACATTGAAACAACACGCAAGAAAGCTAGAAAAGAGAGGCTACGGACCTATGATCATTAATAGGATCTCCACGAGTGGAGCAGTACAACTAGCCACTTTAGAGGGGGATGTCCTCCCAAACTATATTAGCGGGTGCAGAGTCAAGCTGTATCAGGAACCCCTCACGGAGGAAATGCTAAGTCGACTCAATACTGCTAAACAACGTAAAGAGGAGGAAAAACGAATTCGAGAAGAAGCACAGGCAGAGGCCATAGAGCACATTAAGCGCATGAAGCTAAGAAGACAAGGACTAGGGAGAGAACATTATAACCATCAGGAAACTTCACCCAGATATTCCATGGCCATGTGTCAAGTAAAGTCAACCACTCATCCTAGCATAGTGGACAGGAGACCATTCATTACAGTTAGGCTAGAACACGGCAACTCTTGCCAAGAACTCACGGCTTTAATTGACTCAGGTGCTGCGACTAGTGCGATTAGATGGTCCCACTATAAGGATTCAGGAATAGAAATGCGGCCAATTGAGGCATACCTCATAGGGCTAGGAGGCATGGAAACCCCTTGCATGGGTGAGGTGGATCTTCCTATCCTCATTAAGAATATGACCATGACGGCGAAGCTACTAGTGTGCCATGATGACGACCTGATAGAACCCCTAATCCTTGGCCAAGATTGGCTATACGATCACTCAGTGGACCTAAATCTTAGACAAGGCTCCTTACAGATTGGAACCTTAGAGCAGAAGCGAGTGATACCGCTTGACTTCCCTAACGGCATTCCGCCTGACGGTTGTGACCCTAGACCCTATGAAACACATGCGACGGAAGATCGGAAGATCTTTGATCAGCTCAATCACGCTACGTCTACACCAACCCGCTTGGGCTTGGCTATAGACAGTTGTCAATCAGAAAGACGACAGGAGACCTTCCCTGGACTTCCTGCAAACTAGAAGGGGCAGCTACCCATCCGCGAGGGCAGATGGACACAATCAGCGGTCAGGTGGGTTGCATCAGCAGCCAAATGAGCACGACACCCTGCGGTGCTCATCCTTCCAAACGTGTTGCGGACAGGCCTAGATTAAAGTTAAAGAACGAATCATTTCCTAGTGGGCAGGTCACGCAAGTGTTGGAACTCCCTTCTTTTCCAAAGCAGAGCGTCCACCCGACCTCTCAACCTCAACCACAGCAGAGTCAACCACGAAGAAGGAACCCAGACCGACGGCAGTATCATAAGACGCAGCAAGGAAAGCAGTTTAGGCCAACCAAGGGAAGCGGCACCAGACAAATATGGGTGCTAAAAGGACAAAAAACACCGAAGAACTCCAACAAAGCTGAGATCGACAAGCAAAAGGCAAGGCAGAAACAGAATCAGTATCCACCATCCCCTCGACCTTCTTCTACAAGTCCGAGCATTCGACAAATTTGGATCGCAAAGAAATACCTTACCCATAGACCCACACCCACGCAGATTTGGGTACCCAAAAGGTCTCAAATACATCACACACCCATCCAGAAACCTTTACCCATCTTTAGCTCTAAGAGCTACGACCCCTCTATCCAAGCATGGAGAATTAAACTATGTACTAAACCCCTTGACCCAATTCTGTAAATCCACCCACACTAACAACAGGAGCATTCCGAGCCCATTGCATACCCAAAACATGCATCTAGGATGACACTGACCTCTAATCACCACTCACACTATCACAAACACTTCACCACTAACCACTGACCTCCGGGATTGTCATGTTAGTATTGTGAAGGGAACACCATTACATCTTGTTTCCTATACAACACTAATGTGCCTTTCGTCTTCCAGCAGATAAGCAACCTACTCTCATGGCAACAGCGGCACGCACAAGCTCTCAGGCAGGATTTGGTGCTCCTATCAATTGGGATGCCATGCCAGTGGAAGCTCCACCAACAGCTCGGCCTGAAGAATTCTTGAATGTGCGAAGGATTCCTATTCCAGATCCACCCAATGGACTAACCGAAAGAGTAAAAGGGCACTCCCATTGGTTCAATGAAATGCCAGGGGATTTGGGAGACGCAGATCACATCTGGGAGTCCAAGATGGAGTGTGGAGGGGTTTGGTGGACCTTCCAGTTCTTTTCAAGAGAATTTGAGACCTTACAGAATGCAGCTCCACTTCAAGATATCTGGCAAAAGGCAGGACTACAAGCTTACTTCAGTGCAGCTCTACCTAAACCCGACTTCCTGAGGTGCTACTACTTGATTACTACGATGAAACCTACCGGGGATAAAGATCACTCAGGCACATTCTGGGTGCCCTCCTTATCCAATCTGGAGGAGATGAGGAAGTTTGAATTAAATGTAACGTTAATCAGGGAAGCCCTTCAGATGTATGGCACGCATGTACCTTCTGACCGCGACCCTTTGATACCAGAGTCTATGAAAAGCAATAGAATCAAGAAACTAAAAGAAATGTGCGCCCTCACCCCCAACATTGCCATACCTCTGCGGATGTGCCTCCAGCACTTCGCATTTCCCGCTCAGGACCGTTTCACGCAGCCTCACAAGAAGATATGGTACGGGCTATATTTAGCAGAGACCGGAAGCTTGCCCATTAAGATGCCGGTATGGATCTTAGATCAAGTGTATGAGGCAGGCAAGCGGGGAGTGAGGAAGCCCACTCTACATGGTTGTTGTGCGCTGACAAGAATCATCTACAGATGTCTTGCATATGACGTGCCAGTTGCCCGAGCCCTAAAGTATGCACACCTGGAGCTTTTCAAAGGGCGAAAGTCAGGGAGTCAGCCTGCAAAAAGAATGCGTGGATCCCTTTCACAGGTCCTGATCCCTCCAGAAGCCACCGCCGAAGTCTTCACTAGAGAGGAAGCCCAAGTGGCACCTTTCACAATCCATCTCCAAGAGTCTCAACCAAGAGAGGTGGTACAGCCCACTCCTTCTGCCCCTCCACTACCTACCGATGCAGAATTTGCAGCTATGGCCACCTTCACCGAGGACCCAAACTTTGATTTTGAAACATTCCTGCAGACGGCCCATCTATCAGACAGTGAAGGTTGCCCTGACAATGTCGATCCGGGGACATCAGCCCAAAGAGAACATGCACGAGGCGAGACAAGCAGTGTACAGGAGATAGGAGTGGCACAACTTCCTCAGAGACTAAGCACACAAGCTCAGGAGAAGGCACCAAGAGATAACCCAGAAGAGAGTGAAGACGAAGCCCCTGCATATACGGCACAGCTCAAATGACTATACCGAACAATAAAGCAGGTGCAACGACGCCATAAAATGTCAGAAGAAGCAAATAGGGCCCTAGTAAACCAGATGCTGTAGTCGGAGAATATAGACCCCCATTTTGTAGAATCGCTAAATCTTTTGGCGGACACCTGTGGCATCAGTGAAGCAATGAGAACCTTGGTCTATCGAGAGAACCCTGCTTATGATCAAAGAAGAATTGATACACGGCCTCGACAAGGAAAGATGATTCAGATGGAAGTATCTACCGCGTTAGCTACGTCCACATCAGAAGATGTTCACATGATTAGCCCTAGGCCCAATGATGAACCGGAGGAAATTACGCATGCACCATCCCCCCCATCATCTCCTATCCCACCCTCAGAACCTCTCTCCACGTGTCTTTCTACACAACCATTATCCTCCTATAGTGAGACCATTGTACACACCCCCGTTTCCACTTTCCTTCCTTCACCCTCATCCATCTCTGTCACGCAGATTTTTGAACCCCAACTAGGTCACCCTTCCTTCCTCCATGCCTTTGGACAACCATCTGTCACTAGACAGACTCTTTCCCTTCCTATACCCTCCACCCCTCCATTTCCTCCCTCCCAAACTCTACCTACCCCGTCCCTTGTAACTGCCTCGGGCACCACACTAATCACCCAACCCTCCTTCTGGACCCAACTTGTAAACATTCTTCAACAGGTTGATGAACATAATAAAAAGTCCCTTCCCCAAATTCACTCCCCCACATTCACAGCCACCACTATCACACCACCCACCATCCCGGTGTTCACATTTCACGAATCACACTCTCTCATGTCCGACCCCATGGACATCTCACCATCCGCTGGATCACCCACCACCACTGTTCTCACAACACCATCACAGGTTATTACACTCACATCACCACTTCCACACACGGTAGGCACAACATCCACCTTCCCCATTCCCACTTCCCAACCCCCTGCATCTCCCATCCTTACCCCTGCATCCACCTCATTTAGTCTTGCACTCGACACCATGCTCGAAGCTGCCACTCAGCTTAAACAGGAATATAAGTTATTGGAAGAAAATAACAAGGAGCTTTGCACCCTCTCAGCAACACTCCAAGAGCGTATCAATGCTTTGGAGTCCAGTCATACGGAGTCACAAAGCAAAATATCCGCCCTCGAACATGCAAATGCGCAACTCGAAGCGAGGCATATGGAAGAGAGCAAAGCCATGGAGGAACAGCTGCGAGATCAAATGGGCCGCAATGCAAGGCTTCAACGAAACATGGCCTTGCTACGACGACATCTAGCGGCAGCTCAAGAAGAGAACAGACGGCTTCAACAACAAAACCAAGAGAACCTCGAGGCTGCCATGGAGAACACCCCGGGAGCACCCATAGACCCGGCTAAATTTCAAGCTGTTCCCTCAGAAAGCATACAACAGATCTTGGAAACTTATGCCAATCTTTTAGAAGCACATGATCAGCTTGCCGACCAACTGAAGGACCTACAGAGACCCCAAGAGTCTACACCACACCAACGGGAACCTAAAGAGATGACCGACGCTGCTACTTCACCTGAACCTGAACATTCAACGACCAATGACGTACTGGAGTTACGGCAACAGGTTGCAGAATTAAAATTGAAGTTGATGCAGTACGAGCGACCTCCTTCCCCACCTGAGCAACCCATGGAAGAGGAAGAAGTTATTATTCCAGTGGAGGAAGCATATGAAGAGAACTATGAGCCTCAACCTTTTCCAGGAGGCACAACCACTGAGGAGGGACAGGACACTTATGAGGAACCCCCATCGGCATGGATGAAACAGGTAGAAGAAATGGGGCAGACTCATGAAGAACGTATCACCTACCAGATGTTGGCCATGAAGACCATTGAAGAAACCATACTTCAATCAGAATACTTCAGACAGCTGGCTCCTAGAAGACTAATCACGAGCTCAGAATTACAATATAAGCCATACTTTGTACTGTTGGCAGACTACAACGCTGAGATCAAACGTAAGACCAACAAGTACCCAACGTTCGCAACGCAATTTGAACCGGAGGACATTCCAGAGGAGGCGCCCAAAGGGAGAATACATCAACCCATCTGGAGGCTAAAGCTATTGGAGACCTATCCCGAGATGCTACGAACATGGGACCACGCACCCATGCATTTAAAGTATAACAATTGCTATGGACCAGTACAACGGAGAAGGACATGGAAGTCATTTGCAATCAAAGTCAAGAACAATGCCAATTGCAAAGAATGGCTCAATTACCCCGCCATCGCTCCCCCAACCGGTACTCCCACGGTGTCATACATGATGGCAACCATCAGACATTGGATACCACGTCTCCATCCCATGCCAGATGTCGCTGCCTAGATGATGCTCAAGATCTTTGATATGATGCAGGTCGTACTCAAAACTTTTCGCAATGTATGCCATATTCAACCTCCTATTCCCGGGTTTATTAATGGTAACTACGACCTGCTATATGATATGAGCACAACCCCGAGCATACGAGTGGCTTACGCATGGCACGCACGCATCAGATATCTCCCTGCCTGCTACAAGCAAACGTTCGATGAAATGTTCACCACGGGATTCTGGGAAGCACACTCAGAGGTGTTCGCGCCACGGCCCACCCATTTGTTACACCTCTTTGCATGCGAACAAACGATGCACTCAGAACTCTACACAACGCCACAGACGGACATACCGGGCCCAGTCAATTGGGATACCCTGCAGAGAGACCTGATCCGAGGGCTGCGAATCAAAGAACATGAGGTGGGAGCTGACATTCTCCAGAACTATATTGATCAACCCGCAGAGCAAAGGTCTGTCAGAGGCGACAGACCCTAGGGGGGGGAGAGTGTTGACAGTATACGGGAAGAAGCAAGTACGGACACACAGGCAGATCTAGCACTGAGGCAACCCTTCATTTTTTTCAAAACCCTCACATCATTTTAAAGTGATTCTCATCACTACAAACCCTTGTAAATATCATTTCACCTTTTTGTAGCTCCATTTTGTACAAGCGGAGGAGTCCTCGAGCTTGGGGAGCCTTAGAAGTAGTTGCCTGTCAATTTTCATAATTTTTAGATCTCGTTTGGGCCCTCAAATAAGCCCTGGAACCTAATTTTTAACTAGGCCGGACACTAGGTCTGGACAGGGCCAAAGCTAGTCAAAAGCTATAAATAGAGCTAGAGAGCTCATTTTTGAGTTTAGCTTCTTGTAGTTTGAGCTTGTATGAGAACTTCCTTGCAATAGAAGTGATTCCATTGTCTACTCTCTTTGTTCTTGCTGTGTGTGCGTGTGTGTGTGTATGTGTGTGCATGCTTGTGTGCTTCTCACTCACGCACTTGTGCTTCCACTTGCTCGTGGTCTTCATACCATCCTCATGTCTTCCCGGATGGACATTAAAGGAGGTGCTACTCATCACTGAGCTACAGGCTCATTTTATAGATTCTAGACTAGTTTTGATCGGTTTCACATCTAGTGACTGGCATAGTTAAAAAATAGGTTCTAGGTGCTATTTGAGAGGGTAAATGGTGACTAAAAATAGCCAAACTTGGTAGGCTCGTTCTACCTAAGCTCCTCAAGCTCAAGGACTCCTTGTCTTGCACAAAATGGAGCTATAAATTACAAACAGGGTTTTTCTATGTTACATATGGTACAAAAGTGATGAAAATCACTGTTGGAGGTTTTTGAAAAGTATTTTGAAACATATTTGTTTGAAAAAAGAATTCAACTGGCTCCCCACTACTTCATTGTGCTCTATCTTTACATGCTTCCTCAACGTCTATGCCTCTGGCTACTGCCAACAGTATCTCTCTCCAATTTCACCACTAGATGTTCCAATCCAATGGGGTGGTCGGGGTTGTGCAATTGCACCACTGATTTTCGCAAACCATCCTCATAGATGCGAGCACTGGTTGGTTCGGATGTATTCTAATTGGGTTATGTAGGGTCCTTCAAGTCTTTCCAAATATGCTACGTTTTTAACCCTCCTTCTGGTCTTTCTGTGCTAAAGGCCATTTCTAATTCACTGGTATCTGGGCCCAATTTGTAAGGGTAACTATTCAACTATTGAGCCCACGAATGTGCAGTAGTTCCTATACTCGCTTCTCATGATCTAAGGCTTCGTCGATCTGACTTACCTATATGCTTGCCTCATCTAAGGTTCATGAATTTACTTCCTAAATCACCCAATACACACTCTTATCGTCAATGTTTCTTTGTTCTTAATTGCTTATTTCGTTTTTAATTCCTTCATATTCTTGTCTTGTCTCAATGTATGTGTCAGGAGTCAACTTTTCGTTGTACTTTTGAGTTCTTGTTCTGTCAGACTTAAGTTCTTTCCTTTGGGGTTTTCATATAGCACACTTTTAACTTAGTCTTGGACTTGAAAAATTAAGTCTCTTGGACTTGAAAAATTAAGTCTCATGGACTTGATGCGTTCCTATCGTAGCCCTAATTTAATCACAATGCTAGACGTTTAGCCTAAGCTAATAATTGAATAAGGGGGTTGAGTATTTTTTGAGCCTCGAGTCAGCTTCTTTGATCGCTCTAGTGCCAAAGAAGTAGCACTTCCCAAGCCTTGTGTTCTTCACCTTCCTTGCTTTGATTGCCCTTGGATCGCTCTTGCTAGACCTGTAAAAATCCAATGTTTAGACCAATTCTTAAATTGATGATCAAGCACTTTGATATATACACCTTTAAGGGTCCCTTTTCCTCCTTATGAAATTCCCAAGTGCCCCCTTGCTTTCCTAGTCCCACAAATGGGTCAACCTCAATTTGCCCTCTCTAATTATCAACATGTTCTTCTTACAAAAAAACAATTGAGATTGCATAGAACTCGTAAAGAGCTTTCTAATGAGCTATAAAGCTCAAAACACAGACTCTGAATGAAGAAGTTATGGATGTTTAGGCCCTCGGGGGTTAAAATAGTAGTTAGTCTTTTCTTTAGATATGAGCTAATAGGGGTCTCCTATAAGCTTAATCACCTAAAAATTCACTCAAATAGCCTCAAAATAGCCCAAAAAATCAAACCCTAAATTTGGCATTTTAAGTGGACAATCGCGATGGTCTGAGATAATCGCGATGGCCTGGGACCATTGCGATGGTCTAGGTGAACGGTCGCGATGGTCTCCAACCGTCACAATGGTCCATGAGTGCGAATCGTCACGTCGGTCCAAAATGAGGCATCACGATGGTCTGTCTAGTGATCAATCATGATGGAGTGAGCCCATCGTAATGGTCAATGATCAACGCAACTGTCGCGATGGCGTGAGCCCCTCATGATGGTCACAAGGTGTCACGATGGATTAAGCCAATCGTGATGGTCCGGAATTGAAGTGTCACGATGGCGTACCTGGCATCATCGCGATGGTCTGAATTGACACATGGCAAGTGAGTCGTCATGATGGCGTGGGCCAATCGCAATTGCGTGGGGTCAACGGGATCATCGCGATGGTTAGTGACCATCGCGATGGTTCAAGTGAACCATCACAATGGTGTGAGATCGTCGCCATGGTCCGATCGAGCCATTGCAATGGCATGAGCCAATCGCGATGGTGCAAAACAATCGCGATGGTGTGAGCCTGTCGCGATGGTCCACACATTCTAGATGGTTGCCATTTAGGTTCCTCTTGCAAATTTCAAGGGCTTTATCATTGACAATAATTGCTGACAGGATGCTATCTTTAGGAACATGGCCATTTTAGGTGGCTCTAGCAGAAAAGCAAGGTGATTCATGGATCACAACTCCAGACGTACTCCTGGTGGTGGCATGTCTAAAGAATATAATTCCCATATCTCTTGATCTGCTCGATGTGCATGTTCAACGAAGTCATTATAGTGTTCAACAATTTAAGATCTTTATGATGAACTCTTGGAATGCTCTTTTGGAATGTCTAATCATGATGAATATTGCTTACTAATGATTATAAGATCAAGGATGCTATATGGCAACAATAATCTTGTTGAATTTTTTATGTTCTTAATTACTGATTATAGTGTTTGTTTCACAACAATGGCCATGCAGGTATTCGGCTGATCTATAGGATCTCTTGGTCTTGCTAAAGTTCCAATATAAGAACGATTATGTTTACATAAACCTTAAGTTCATGCATTTGTTTCTTTAATAACAAACCAACAGAGTATGATGAAATTCTCCGAGCTTGCATTACTCAAGTTGTTTCCTAATGCATGAACACATACTCTTTACAAGCAGACCTTGACAATTGAAATCGAACACTATGCACACTTCTAGGTACTAAAAGCATAAGCAAGTTTGTTGTTTTTTGAAATTGCTCCTAGGGTATGTGGGGTGATAGATGGTGATGCACTAAACTAGGGATGATGGCCAAAACTACACCTAGAAGGAACCTCTTGAATGTCATAATTGCTTGGGCTGCTATCTTTTGCTCCACACACTGAATGCTCAAAATTTTAGGCAAAGAAGCTAGAAAAGCTGTTGCTTGAGTATTGAAACTCACAAAGGTCTGAGTTCTTGTTTTTTGCGAGGGAAGTAAAATCTCTGGTTTTACAATACTTAGTTAAGACTTGTTCTCATTATGCATTGCAGGCTTAACTTCAACATTGCTTTTCTAAAATGATCGTATAAAAACTCTTGATACTCTATTTAAATTTTCATAAATGCTTGAAGAATAATAAGAGTATTGGATCCGTTACATCTATCATATACAGTCCTTATACTTGAATGATATTGTGCTTACTCACTTGTTAAGTGGTCACACCATTTGGGGCCTCTACTTGCAGTAAATTGCTCACCTAGGTGTTCTCTGAGGAGGCATTTGAAAACTTGCTAGCACTTTTGGGAATCCTATTTGACTATTCTTGAGATCTTCTAATGTGTGATTTGCACATAGTTGCTTCTTGTTACTCTGTTCTCATGTCGCATGCCGGATTGACAGAGCCTGGTTACTCTTTTTGAATCATCACAATTGTTGAATCACCACCCTGGATAGAGCCATTAAGAAACCTAGATGGTCTTTGGGACCCTATGAAGTAACTCTTCATTTGGCCATTTAAAGTTCTAAATCTGTCGTGTCTTGGCATTCTACAGGTTTGAAGGTGAAAGTGTAATAGTGTCTCATCTTTAGGAGCTAATCAAAGACCTATATATGCTAGCTACTACACCAAGTTTTTTTCAAGAAATAGCAACGTTTTGTACTTCATGCTTTGATGGAGGACATTGAATGATACTGTGTCAGCTTCAAAGGAGGAATGATGGTCTTTAGGGTTTCCTATTGATAACAATACATCACAGAAATTGATAAATTGCTTGCTTTATTCGTATATATGTTCTCAATGTTCTTGTAATTTTGAGAGGATCTCTATAATGAGAAACCTCTAGCTTGCCTTAATAGTTTTCCAAAGTTACATGCATACTAGCCTTTGAACGATAGTCACCTGTGCACTCGAACTTTGCACTAAATTGGACAGACCTGTAAGAAACCGCACTCATAAACAAGACTAGAAGACACCAAGCATCAAAGGGGAACAAGGAAATTTTCCCGCAGACTTCTCTCTAGATGAGCAAGTCCTTAGTAATCAATGTTCCCTGAAGTGGAAACTCAAAGTTGAACTAAATGTTATATTCTCTCTTTTTTCGAAACAGCCTACTGGGTGTGTATGTTTAATTTCACGTTGAGGAGTGCTTGTGAGTGAAGTGTAGGAAGTGTTGAAGTGTAGGAAGATCATTACCACAACTCAATATTTTGCTCATAACTTGAAGCAGAAGTGTCACAATTGAGTGAAAACACACTATTGGATGCATCTTCTTGAGAGCTTCGAAATGACCCTGTTATTCGCTATATTTGGAGTTCGGAGCTGAGAGAAAAGCTCGATTTACTGGTGGCTACTACTCCAAGTATCGTGGCATCTCCACGGATTCACAGATTCTTGACACTTGTTTGGAATAGGCTTAGGCTTATTTGCACTCTTTGGAAGCTCATTTGCATTGACCATCATTTGAATGCATGTCTTCATACACTCGGCTAGGTTTTGATACTCCTTGGATTGATAAATAAAGCATGAATCCCCACTATATGCATTTGAGGGGGATCGAGGTATAGCCTCTTTCTCCACAAGTCCCTAAGTTGGTACTTAGGTACACATGTTTTTGGCACCATTGTTGGGGATGTCGAATCAAACCGAGGCATTCGTGTGATGGTAAGTAGCTCTTAGCATTGAAGCGAGTAGAGGAGTTGTGAATTTATCTTCTTTGGTAAGTCACACTCATCCGCACTTACTACTTCTCGCTCTTGGAGTGTGTGTAGTGAGTTGATAGTCTAGGGAAGTGAGTGGAGTAGAGTAGAAGGAAGAAGAGAGTAGGTTAGGAAGATAGAGTAGCTTTCAACCTTTGTTCTTGTTAGTCTTTGTGGTAGGAAAGAATTTTCAAAAGTATAAAAACAAAAAAAAAATTGTTTTTTACAACTCGCTTGTCTCCAAGCAAGTATCAAAGAAAGAGACAGAGAGAGATCACAAGGCAGATATCGCGTGAGCAAGAAACAAAGTGTGTGGGACAAGAAAAGTGAGCAGAAGTGAACAAAGGAGCTGGAGAACCTTGGAAAGGTGAGTACATTCCAACATTACTGGAGAATTCCTTCAAAATCAATTAGTGGAAGAGAAACACAACCTGCGGCAAGTATCGTGAGGGTCATCCTGGGATAAAGAAAGTTTATTTTTGTGATTCAAGCATTGGGAAGAGGGGCGAGAGGCTTTAGGACCACTTGTATTCACTTAAAATCTAAATGTACTTCTTGAAAATTGAAAAAATGCCAAGTATCGTGTTCTCCTGTGGTTGAGTATCGCGATACCTGGATATCGTGAACTCTTGTGGTCGAGTATCGCGATACTTGAGTGATATCGAGTATCGTGGACTAATTCTTGCGATACTAGCCACATATCGTGTATCACTAAAAGTTTTTCACGATACCTGTTGGATATCGCGTATCGTCGACATTTTTCACGATACCTGACCGTTATCAAGTATCGTTGAATTTTTTCACGATAATTGTCTGATATCAAATATCGTCAAGGAATTTCTCGCGATACTAGTCACATATCGAGTATCGTGGAGATCCTTTCGCGATACTTTCTGCATATCGAGTATCGTGGTATTATCCAGTTGGTCAAGTATCGAGTATCGTGACTTTTTACAATGAGTCAAGTATCGACTATCGTGTAATTCTGAGAACGATATTTCTGAAGTATCGAGTATCGTGACTTCATCCTGAGTCAGGAGATTTCAAAATATTTTAGTGAGGACCTCCAAGTCAACCAAATATTTCAGAAAACTCAGTAGCTCTGCCAAGAACATTAGAGCAAGGGATTGCTAGCAACTTGACTAGAGCTTTCCATTGAATGAACCTAAGATCCGAAAGAACCTTAGGGAGCCAAAGAAGTGTAATTTCTTCTATAGGAAGTGTAGCCGAACCTAGTAGTCGTTCACACTACTCTGAAACCTCGAGTGAGTCTGAGGAAGAAATTCTCATGGCATCAGAGGATATGCAAAATTCTATGATAATAATTGGCATGATGTCAATTATTGAGGGTGAATATCGGACATCTTTGGAATATGTGAATAGCAACCAACATGGGTTACCTATCTACCTGGATGGGCTAAACAAATCAGTAGCCAGGCTGAAGAAAGCTACAGAAGCTAACATAGTACCTAGGACAGCAATTAAATTTGCAGGAGGATTCTATATGGACAAAAGGGATATTCAGTATGTCGTTACGGAACACCCTGAAAACATCAATGAACAAGGGGAAGAAGGCAATGCCCATGACCTGAATGAAGAGGGACATGAAGAGCAGGTAACCACCCCTAGAGGGAGATCCACGGTCGTCAGGGTTTGGAGAGGAGACCTAGTTCCCCAAGATGAGTCCTTAATGGATGTCTATTTGATCAATGGGATGGAGCATCTTCTTAGAGCCCACTCTTCATTATGGGAAGTGGCCAATAACCCAGTCACCATCTATGAGTTACAAGATCCGGAACTCCCCACCATTATCACGTATTTGGACAAAAACTAGAGGAGGTACTGGCCTTTAACGGAGTTAGAAAGAGCAGGGTTGAAATATCATAACATACCAGTGTTCCCTCCTAGGGATCAAGCCACTACTTCACAAAACCCCCAAGGAACTTATCAAGATAATTCGTATCAGCATTCGGGACAGACACAACAAATGCATATTCTAGTCAGGCCACATGTGCAGTTCGCTACACCAGACAATAATCCTAACTATCGGCCTCATCCACCAGTTGAACCAAGGAATATAATTCCTGTCCCTAGTAGACCACCTGTAGTAAGAGGACCAAGTATACTGATAGAAAGACCAGTCTTCCCTATAATGCCTAGACCACTTGAACCAGGAAGATGATTAAGGCCAATCCAAGTAGCCAAATGCATGAGAAACCACTATGATGGCTCCAATGAACCTTACAATCACATAGCTTAATTCAAACAAGTAATCAGAGCCGAACAAGTGGAAGATTTCTTGATCCAATATGAATCTTTTGGACTAACCCTTACAGACACGGCATTAGCATGGCTCCAACCATTAGACCCTAATAACTTTCAAAACATGGAACAAGTCTATCAAGAATTAATTGAAGAATTTACCAAGTTTGGAATAAAAAACAACTCTTTCTCATTGATCCATAGTTTTAAGCAAGCTCCTACGCAATCGGTAAGATTGGCAGCAAGAAGATTTAAGCAATATGTGGACCGATGCCTTGTTGAAGATAGACCTACTCAAAACAAAGTGTGGTCATCGTTTTTGGAAGGATTAGTGAATGGATCATTAAGATCACTAGTATATGTGAAAAGAGTTCAAAATTTGCAAGAATGTATGAAAGAATGTATTGATCTAGAGGACAATCTAGCAGAAGACTTAAAAATACCTCAAGGAAGTGTGAAAAGTGAAGACTCCGCCAGTAGCACGTCAAACTCTAGGAACAAGTAGAGGAAATAGCAGACTTAGTGGCAAAAAGATTGAATGTTCAAGGGGCGAGGAACTACCCCAACAATCCAATGAGAGTATCCATGCTTAGAAGATGTGTGCATTGTGGAGGTGATCATTCTTCTCATTTGTGCACTAGGGGAGTAGTCCCACCACCTGCTTATGCTTACAATAGACCACCCGCCCCGTGCCCTATGCATTATTGTAGCATAGAACAAAAGTACATAAATCACAGCACAAAAAACTGTCCTTACAATCAGCAATCAAGACCAGTCCAACCGCCAGTGAGACCTTATGGATACCCTCAGAGAGATCAAGGAGGGGAAGCTTTTAGATATCCCACATACCAGCAGTAGGGACCAGCACCACGACCTTATGCTTACCAAGGGTACACTCAACCACAACCAGTGTTAGGTCAACAACCACCCCACCCTCAGAATGTTGTCCCAGTGAAAATATGTCAACCAAAAGAGAACCCTAAGAGAGCAATAGTCCCCGCCACACCTGTGGTTGGTAATGAACCATATGACCCATCTTATGACCATGTTCAAGGAAATTATTCCGCATATGAGGGCACTATAGTTGAATATGGACAAATGTACGAGACATACGCCTATGGTATGGAAGGACCAGATAGTTCTTACAGATATAAGCAAGATTATGTGTCATTGATGTACACAGCTCCCAGAGCACCCATACCCTCCTGACCAATGAATAGACTATTTGCACCTAGAGGAACCTATTATAGATGAGGAGGTGATCATTTTATTAGAGAATGTACATTACCAAACCCACCACCACCACAGCGACTTTGGGAAGGATACTGTAGTGATTGTGGTAAAGAACACCTTTTTAGGGATTGCCCCAAGAACCCCAACAAAGTTAACTCCAATGTGTAGATCAACGTGATAGAAGTGATAGAGTTGTCAGCGAGTGATAAGGAGTACACCGTGCCATTGAAAGCAATAACAAGAGCTAAAGCTAGAGAGACCCCAGAAAAAACCAGAGAAAACGATCAAGGGGATAGAGAAGTGAATATACCTACACCTCAATTAGTTGAAGACTCGGAAGAGCTTGGGAAAAGTGTTACAAGTAAACGAACACAAAGATGGAAGAATCGTAGAGATAGGATAAAGGAAAAGAAACTACAACAAAAGAAGGAGAATGAAAAGAATGAACAAGGTCAAGAAGAAAAACAGAAACTTGAAGGAGAAAATCAGAAGGAAAAGTGTAAAAAAGAAGAGGTAGGATCAGTTTTAGCAGACCCCATGCCAGAAGAGTTAGCCATGTGGATTTAGGCGTACCAGGCACGAATAAAAGCAGGACCAACCATTGAACAACATGAAAAACAATATCCTAGAGGTGACTTAGAGAAAGAAAGGTTGGAGATATGCAGAAAATTAATTGAAGTAGCTCAATAGACCCTAGGAAAACTTGTTCTTCGACTACCCAATTCACGAATTCCCGAAAAAGAATTCCAAGAGTGTGTCATCCCTAATGATCCCGAGAAAGAAAAAGAAGGTGAGACACGTGATGGAAATTACTGGGAGGATAAAAGAGAAGGATCCGTTGTCCCCGAAGTAGACGTGGAGTGGCCTAAAGACTTGTGGGAAAGAGTCCAAGAAGATAGATGGAAGAAAGTGGAAGGAATTGAACCACCCTTTGAAGAGTTAGAAGCAGAAGGTGAATTGGAAGACTCAATGCCTAAGCTGAATTCAGAAGGATTATTACAACTTGACAAGAGGGTCAAGGAGGATGACAGTGTGAAGGCTTTGCCAAATTACACAGGGGAATACGAACATAATTCTGAATTATACTGCATTCCCTCAGTAAGAAGAAAAGAGCAGAACCCATCAATTCAAACATCAGACATAATACAACATCTTAGAAAGGTGAAAATCCCTTGTACTCTGACATTGGAAGAACTTTTGAAGATAAAACCACATTTGAAGGAGACGCTAACCAGTCAATTGGAGACCAAGTCAGATGAGAAGGTGATGCCTGATGAAGTGACCACAGTCAAAATCCCAGTTGACAAGGTCAGGGATTTCAGCAAGGGAGATGAAGGAAACACATGCCTTCTAATCACTTATAGGGGTTACACCACTAAAGCTATCTTAGATTCTGGAGTTGGATTAGGAATTGCGACAAAGGAAATATGGGAGAAATGGGAAAAGCCAACTTTAAGACCAACATGCATGAAGATACAAATGGCAGATGGACACACTGAATGGCCCCTGGGATTATTGGAAAAAGTAACCTTTACCACCTGTGGAGTTGAATTCGAGCACACCTTAGCGATCTGTCAATTTGAAAGAGCTAGCAATTATGAAATGATACTAGGAAGACCTTTCATGAGACAGTTGAAGGTAGTGCAAGATTAGGGAAAAGACGCGGTATACTTACAGCACGAAGGTACCATGACTAGAATAAATCACCACACATACATGTATCAAGATGTTCCCCCCTTACAATGGAATTTGATTCATATAAGGAGGAGGACGAGCAGTCGATTCACAATATAGGTTCAAGTAGCCAAATATGGATGAACGAAGACACTCATCTATGGATATGCCAGACCGCAAAAAAGGAAGAGGAAAGAAAGAAAGGATGGCAGCAAAGGTAGGGAGTTGCTAGGTCTGTGCAAGATCCCGCTTACATGCCCCAAATATTCCTAGATGAAGAATTTGAACCTCATGGTTTGATGGAGATTTTAGCCACTCTCGATGTATGTGTAAATGAAGAAGTAATAACCATGAATGAATGCATTGAGGAGGAAGGATATGACGTAAGCCTATACGTGGTGGTTCTTCAAGAGGCTGAAGAAGGAGAAGTAATTGAAAAAGAATGGAAGAGGATTATGAGAGAATTGAAATGGAGTAGGAACAAATTGAGTCAAGAAGTGACAATCAAGGAATAAGTTTCATAACTAGTGAATTAAATCAAGAAATGATACAAGAAGAAGAACTTGGACTAGATAAAGAAAAAGAAGATGAAGAAAATAAACCTCAAAATCAATTCGAAGTGCCTGCCCACTTCAAGAAATATGAAGTAGAAGAGAGGAAAATTGCTATCCACATGCCAAATCAAGAAGCACAACCAGGAATAGCATACGACAACAAGGAAGAAACCAAGAAAATAATAGTAACTTTGGAGGAAGGACAAGAGCGGTGTACTTTCATAGAACAGGATGTCGCAATGGAGGAAGAACAAGAGTTAATATAACTCATAAGAGAATATAGGGATGTCTTTGTTTGGACATATAAGGATTTAAAAGGAGTAGATCCCTCTATTTGTGCCCATAGAATCCTGATGACATCAGAAGCCAAACCTTCCAAACAAAGACCATACACATCTAACGACGTTTACTCAGCAAAAATTAAGGAAGAGATAGATAAGTTGTTAGATGCTGGGTTCATTTATGAGATTGAACACACGGAATGGGTATCACCTTTGGTGGTCATGCCGAAAAAGAATGGCAAGTTAAGGGTATGCATTAATTTAGAAAAAGTAAATGCTGCCACCATAAGAGATAGTTACCCATTACCCATCACTGATCATCTTTTGGAAAGAGTGGCAGGGAAGGAAGTTTATAGTTTTCTAGATGGCTTTTCAGGGTATAATCAGGTAGTGATCGCTCCTGAGGACCAACATAAGACAGCCTTTGCAACTGAGTGGGGAGTGTACGCCTTTAGGGTTATGCCTTTTGGTCGAACCAATGCCCCAACCACTTTCCAAAGATTGATGTGCCATGTATTCAAGGAGTTCTTGAGGAAGAGCATGGAGGTATACGTGGATGATTTATGCACTTATTCAGCTATACGATCAGAACATATCCCTGAACTAGGAAAGATTTTTGCCAAATGTTGACGATATAGAGTATGCCTCAATCTAGAAAAGTGTGTCTTCATGGTTCAACAAGGAAAGATATTAGGACACATTGTCTCTAAAAATGGAATTTCCACATATGAAGACAAAATCAAAGTGATTCTGGATTTGTCGAGACCAAAGACTGCTAAAGAAGTGCAAGCATTTATGTGACATTGCGGATATTACTGTAGATTTATACACATGTATGCCATAATTTCTAGACCTCTTTATGCATTATTGTCTCAGTTTAATTGGACAGAAGAATGTGAAAAGGCCTTCAACGAATTAAAGAGTCGATTGAGTTCAGCACCAATCCTTCGAGTACCTAATTGGAACAAACCATTTCACATTCACGTAAATCCTTCCAAGTTTGCCATTGGTTGTATCTTAGCTCAGCTTGCGGATACAGGGAAGTTAGACCACCCTTTAGCCTATGCCAGTAGACAATTGAATCAAGCGGAGCACAATTATACCACGATGGCGAGAGGGTTTAGGAATGGTGTATGCGGTTAAGAAATTTTGACACTACTTATTGGCAAACAAATTCAAATTCTTCATTGATCATCAAGCTCTATTGTACTTAGTCAATAAGCCTTGTAATACGGGATGACTAGTACGATGGTTTCTATTGTTGATGAAATTTGATTTTGAAGTAGTAGTCAAGAAAGGGAATATGCACATTGTTCGAGAATGACACATGGGGAGCCCCCCATAGGAGTACCAGATGATCTGCCAGACACTTATCTTTTTAATCTCAAAGTATGTCCCCAATGGGCAGAAAAGTTGATCCCTATCCTCACATATGGACCTAAACATGGGATCACTACAAACAGATGTCAGGAACTATGGAAGACCAAAAATCTCCACATCATTGCTGGAAGCTTATACCACCAAGATCCAAGTGGATTACTCATGAGATGCGTGGACGAAGAGGAACAAGAAATGTGGCTTCAAAAAGCACATGTAAATCAATGGAAAACTCATTTAAATGCGAATGGAACATGGCAAACATGTTGGAGATAGATGTCTGCGGAAGCACGCGAACAACATAAGGAGGAAGAAGAAGCTTGGAGCACAAACACACAATACTGAATTTATTACTAGAGAAGGCCAAAACGCTGCAATAATGTGTCAATATATTTCGTTTGACACAAAGCCATTCCACCATCAACTTGCATAAACTGAATGCCCAAATAGTGATGCAAATGCCCCAAATCAGACATCTCAAATGAGGCATGCAAATCAGCCTTGAAATCAGCAATATGCTTCTCAATAGGGCCAGTGAGCAGCATGTCATCAACATATACAACAATGATCAGAAGCACATCATTAGCACGCTTAACATATAAGGTGCTTTCAGTTGGACTGTTCTCAAAACCATGTGCAACCAGATAGGCATGTATCTTCTCATACCAAGCACGTGGTGCTTGCTTTAAACCATATAATGCCTTCTTTAACCTGCACACCTGGTTTTCATGCCCTTTCTGCACAAAGCCACAGGGCTGAAAAACATACACTTCTTCATGCAAGTCACCATTCAGAAATGTTGTTTTAATGTCCAACTGATGTACATTCCAACCATGATGGGCTGCAAGTGCACAAATGCTCCGAACAGTAGTCATACGGCATGTAGGTGCAAAGGTCTCATCAAAATCAATGCCTCTTTCCTGTGCATAACCCTTTGCAACAAGCCTAGCCTTATACCTGTCAACTGTACCATCAGGTTTACACTTCAGCTTGTATACCCACTTAGTGCCAATGGCCTTCTTGCCAGGAGGCAAGTCACATAAAGACCATGTACCATTCTTCATTATAGCATCATATTCAGATTACATAGCAGCCATCCAATTTTTTGAATTCTGTGCTTCATCAAAAGAAACAGGTTCATTCTCGTCACAGAGACTAGACACAGCCATAGCATAGCAATCTGATGCAAAGGAGGCACTATGAGAGCCTGAACGAGTATGATATGACAAAGGTGCATCTAATTTGCTGTCACGCAAAGTCTGCACCAGCCATTTTGGCATAGTTTTTTCCTGCTCAATATCAGCTCTCTCATAAACAAGTGCATCATGTAAATCTGCATCAGAAATAGAATGATCTGCATCATCATATGAAACCTGCAGAGGCTGAGAAGTTGCCTCATTAGGATCAGCACTAGATTGTCCACCTGTAAAAAGAGGCATCAAAGTATCATACATGTCTTTGGAGCTAACAGATGTCTCCTTAGTACATGAAAGCAATGGCTGAATAGCATCTTCCACTGTTTTGTTTTGGACTCCAAGTTGTCCTCTCCAATCATGAAGTAACAAAGAATCAACAAATCATCTTTATTTTGTCAATCCTAGGAATATCCATAAGACCACAGCCCCTTCAAGATAATAGATTCAAGGAAATAAGAGATTAATGGCTGGATTGCTGAGAAAAATTGAAGATGAAGAGAAAATCTAGGGTTTACCATATCTAAGGCAAATCTCCATCATTTTCTATGATCTTTGTGTCAAAACCATGCTATTTTATCAGCAGAATACAAATATGAACTCAAAATTGAAAAATATCACCTGTATCACAGAGACAAGACAATCGCGATTCTGTACATTCAGACGATTTTCACAATTCTGGAACTTTCTTCAGTCCTTTTCCACTCATTACATCAGTAAACCTCTTTCTTCATACAACTCACTCAGTAATACACAAATGTAACTCACAAATCTCCATGATTAAGCAAGAAACAAGCTCTCACATAAAAGAAAATACACTCAACAGGAGAAAACACGATTTTTGCAGAAACTCTCTCTTCTCTATTGATAGCATGAGCAAATGACTAACCAACCTCTCCAAATTAGAGAAAATTGACTTATATACATTTTCAAGTGTCCCTTTTCACACTTGAAATTAGGTCTTTTTCTCTAATTTTCTAAAAATATGCTATCTAAGAGTTTCTAAAAATTCTACAAAAATTACATGAGGTCCTTAACTACATAAGGAAGACTCTTCCTTATTTTTACAACCATTGCATAAATATTTTACAAGTTTTTTGGCTTTTTACTAATTTTCTACATCAAAAATGCTTTCCAAAAATACACCTTCCAACATTCTTCCCCTCCTAGAGCTTTTGGCTCCTGACAAAAGACTTCCTTATGTGAGCTCAGCTTTATTTCTTCTTCCTTTGGTACACTTGTGACACCAAATCATGGCCCTTCCTTTCTGTGACATTCAAGTTATTGACCATTTCAAACAAGGCTTTCCTCCATTGTACTGCAGCTTCAGGCTTATCTATGACATCCTTCTTCAAGTATTCTGTGTAAGCAGCTTCATAGGCAGTAAGTCTTGCTTTTGTAACAACAGATAAGTTTCCAAAAATTTCTGACTCCCTTTCAAAGAATCCATAATCAAAAGCATCTTCAAATATTTGCAAAAAATGACTACCCAAAAATATTATTCTACTATAGTAGGCCATCAAACAAATCCTGTCTGGTGTCTCACTTAGATCAAACAATAGAGCATCTGTTGGAGAATTAAAACCTATGTAGTTCAAAATTCTGACATCTGTATCAGTGTAGGTCTCTATACAGGCTAGAATTAACCTCATTATTCTGACAAGTAGTATACAAGCAGGGTCATTAACATCTTTATAATTTGATATGACAGACTCAGCAGTATTCACCATGTAACTTTTAGTAGGCCAAGTTCCTGCCTTTGGACCTGCTATTTTTGGAAAGTTCAGCCATTTTGCTGGAATCTGCCTTGTTTTTCTTCTTTCCCAAAAAACCGTCCACTCCCTTCTTCTGGCCACGGGGCAATAAGCTGGGTTAATCTTTAAGTGCAAAGGTGCCTCCTTCCAGATTCTCCTACACTCTTTATTAGCATCCAACCATTTATTCCTCCATTTTGGGTTAGCTCTTTCAAATAATTCCTTTGTAACATTAATATCCTCTTCATATTCAAAATATTGATTTGGAGATAATCCCACTCTGGCTAACTGATAATTTTTTATGCTTTCCAATACCATACAAAAAGGAATTCCTAATCCATCTGCAGCCCAATGGTGCTGATCTAGATTGATGCCTTTATTTAAAGCAAATGTGACAATCTGGTTCTCATAATCATCATGCATTTTTCTTATAAACTCCATTCTTGATTCTCTGCTAGTCAGCAACTTCTGAACAAATTCCTGTGTACTCTTCCTCAGATCTTTTGGCTACTGCTTCATAGTTTTCCTGTTCTCTATCAACATCTCCTGTTTCATACTCTCTTGTATTTGTATCTTCTGCATGTACCTGATTTTGAACCTCTTCCTGAGCTTTTGATTTCTCCAGTTGTTTCTGTAAGTCTTCTAAGGTCATCATTAAACTTTTATTCTGAGTTATCAAATCTTCTCTTTCTTTCATCCAGTCCATTCTTTCTCTTTCCAACTTGTCCTGCCAATCCTTCCTCTCTTGCTCTATATTCAAAAACAACTTGTTATACCCTCTCATAGCTGTAGCAGCATGTGTACTTGCCTGCTTTTCTAGTTCTTTGGCTTCCTTCAATTCTTCTTGGAGTTTCTGAATTTCTTTATGCATTTCATCTTTTTCTTCCTCTGTCAATTTGGCAGGTTTACTTTCATCTTTTACTAGACTTTCTTCTAGCAGCAACTTATTAATATCTTCATGGGCCCTAGTCAAAATTTGATATGAAGTTTGTAGTGTTCTGTATCTTCCTCCTATGGTTTTTAGTTCCATTTCCATCTTGGCATTCTGTTCTGATAACTTCACACTCTTATCCTCCAAATATTGTATTTTGTTCTGCTTCTGAACTTCAATTTCTTCCAAAGCAATTATTCTATTGACATACTCTTCATTTTTCTCCTGAATTGACCTTAGTTGTTCTGACATCTGCTCCTTTTCCTTTTTGTGTTCTTTGATAATCATACTCCCTTTCTCAAATTCAGATTCAGCCACCATGCCTGATATGATCATACTCCTGCTAGATGGTCTGAACTGTTCAATATTATTCATGATTATTTGACAGGCTGACCTTATATTCTTGGGTATCCTTTCCAAACCAACTTCCATTTCTGCTTGTTTGATTTCAATTTGCTTATCTCTTTTACCTTCATCATCTTCCTCTGCTTTTGTTTCATCCTCTATATCCTTTGTATCTTGTTCTTCATTACTGGAAACATCATTCTCTGTTTCTTGATTAATATCATCTTCTTCAAACTCCAATACTCTGTCCTTTGCACTTTTCTGATCTGAGAGGTTTGAAATTCTATTCTCTTCCAATGAATTCCTTCCTTCTTGACCTTGCATTTCTTCTCCCTGTCCTAGGGTTTCCTGATTGTTTTCTGGCTCTTTTTCATCCTGACCTGATTGATCCTCCATAAGTTGCTCTCCCTGTACCAATTTTTCTTGAACTACTATTGATTCAATATCTTCCACATGGATAACCTGATCATCATTTTTCTGCATTTCCTGTCTTCCCGTTTCTTGAGCTGTATCTGATACATTTGCATGAAAAGCTTTTATTTGATAATCACTCCCCTTATTTGTATATTCATGATCTTGCTCATCCACATCCATAAAATCTATTCCTTCTTCCTGTTCCTGCTCACCATTGTATGTAGATTCCTCATTACTGTTTATCTCCTGCAGTACATCTTTTATACTTTGAATAATTCCTTCTTCTATCACCTGTTCTAAGACCTCTTGAGCACTCTTTTCTGGTTCTATCTTCTTGATTTCCTGTTCTTTAGGTGCATCCTTCTGCTGAATATCTGAACTGCTCTTTATAACCTTCTTTGCTAGTTCCTCTAAACTTTCATTTATTTTGAAATATGTCTGTGAAGGCTCGGTCCATATTGACTTCATACCAACATTCACTACTCCAAAGCTATCTTCATCTCTCCTTTGGTTTTCCTCTTCTGTCATTCTTGCCTTTCCTTTTAACAGTCTTCTTTCTTCTTCAGCACTCATCTGTTGGACAATTTCTTCATGAGTCTGCCTTTCTTGAGACTTCTTATTTGTATCCTCAGGTGTCTTCATTTTTTCTACAGCCTGTATAGCTACATTAGGAGTGTTGGGTATTGACAAGTTTAAACTTTTCAACAAAAAACTCTCAATGTCACTATCTAAATCAGATGAGAATCGTGAAGATCCTCCTACTTCTTGTTCTGTAGACTTTGATACTTCCTTCACTGTGGTAGACTTCTGAGTTGCTTCAATGACTGTTGCTTCTGTGTCTTTAACTGTTGTAGCTTCAGCTACTACTTTTTCTTTTCCCTTCTTGACTAGTTTCTTCTTTTGGACTTGCTTTTTTGGCACTTTCTTTTTTACCACAACAGTAGTCCTGGCCTCTGGAGGTCCTTGCAACTCTTTGAAGTATGCTAGCAACTCTACTTCTTTTTTCACAAATATTTCTTCGGTCTCGGCTGCCATCATTTCCTCATGTAAAACTTCATAATGCTCCACCTCCTCCTGTATCCAATCTGTAGCCTTGCAGGAATAGTCTTCCAGCATTTTCTGATATTGGGCTTCGTACATTGCTCTTTTATTGTTTCCCTGAGTTAAATAAGTAAATAATTGTTCTTTACTTGTCTGTGGGGGGTGAGGTTCACTTGAGGATTGTACCCCTTTTTGGGCTGCCACATGTTCTTCTTTTGTTGCTTCAATCTGCTCCATTTCTATTTTTCTTGGATCCACTTTCCTCTTTTTAACAGGCACTACTTCTTCAGAGATAATTTTCCTCTTCATCCCAACTCCCCTCATACTGGTTTGTCCCACTGTGTCTTTAGCCTGCATCCTTTTGGGAGGACTTTTTACTCCTGACATCAAATTTCTAAAGTATTGTGCTTCTGGAGCTAATTTCAATTGTTCTTCCATACCCAAGATATGATAAATAATTCTTGTCAAAAACTGGGCTCCATTCATAAATTTCTTCTGCTCCCAATGTTTGGCTGCTTCCTTTAACTGTTCATGGATGTATGGTGAGACATCCATAACTCCAAATGGTTTGGTTTTGTCTTTATTGTTGAACATCAACAGAGTTACTGATTTGTGAGGCATGGTGTATCTAGGCAGCTTGGGAAAACAAAAATATTGCAAAAACATTCTGATTGCATATTCTTCATTCTCTTTTCCTTTAAAATCCGTGAACTTTACATATCCTGTATAAGTATCCTTATTCTTTTTTACAAAGCTTTGATCCAGTTTGGTGCCCATTGGATAAAATTGTAAAGCAGCTCTAATATGTTCCGCCTTAATGGTAATACGCACCTCCTAATCATCTTTGTTCTTCACTTTGCACCTGAAATAAGCATCATTCCTTGTTCCAACTTCTTCCAAACTGCTCATTACCTGTGCTACCCTTTCAAAGTCAATGAAGAAGATTGGTTCCTCCAATAGTTTATGCAATCCCACAGCTTTCCATCTTTTTAAGTTGACAGTAGTTCTTTGAAACCTATAAAACTCCTGGCACAACATTGTGTATTTATAACCTCCCACTGCTATTGTGAAGATGTGCTGACCTATTACTCCCAGAATTTCCTTCAGTTCTTTTACTGCTTCTTCTGCTTCTGGAATTTCTATATCTTCATCTGATTCCAGGTCCCCCTGCTCCACTGTGGTCTCATTGTCCAAGAACCAATGTCCTCTTGACAAGGTTACTGAGTCAGCTTTGAAGTCATGAATGGTCAATTCTTTTGTATTCACCATCCTGTGTTTATATATAAAAGAAAAGAAAAACACTCCACCCACATGAGTCACAAGAATTCACAAGAAAAATACTGTCTCATTCTGGTATGTCACTGATATAAACAAATGAAAGAGACAAGTTCCAAACAATTTTTTCTTTTTCCAAAGGACTCAATTTTTAAGTGAGCAATACAGGTGTAGCAAGATATCTAATGTGCTCTCTTCAATTGTCAATTCCTTACTCAAAAAAGAAAACAATTCTTAAATAGAAAGAAGATGATGGAAAAGACGATTAATGTAAAGACTTCAAAAAATAGAAATAAAAAAGATGGTCACAAAATTTTGAACAAAATACTACAGATTTTCCATGATAAGTTACTTTCTCCCTCCCTATATCTTGCTTTTGTGCTTTTAATTTTAGATAGAAATTAAAATACAATCAACACTTTTTTTTTTTTTGTAATCATTTTTTTTTTCAATTTATCCTCTTTTTTTTCCAATTTATTCTCTCTTTTTTTTTTTTAATAATAATGACATTTTTTCTGCTTTCCTTCCCCTCCTAATTCCCTTTTAAGGAAAAAGAATTTAGAAGAACATGTTGCTTTTGTCATTCATTCTCCCTCCTTTTCTTTTTTCTTTCTCTCTTTTTTTTTAATAGTATTTTGTTCCACAGATTTGAAAATAGGTTAAGTGTGGATGATAAATCACAATCTTCCTCAGAAAATCGCGACTTTGTGCAGAAAATCGTGTTTTTCTCTATTTCTGATTTTATGCCAATTTAAGTAAAACTTTTCTTCCTAATTACCCTCAACACCCTTCAACAACTTCAAATCAACTGTCACTTCAAATGTTATTCCACAATCAACACTTTTTTTTATAATTTTTTTTTATTTTTTATTTTTAATAATAATGACATTTTTTCTGCTTTCCTTCCCCTCCTAATTCCCTTTTAAGGAAAAAGAATTTAGAAGAACATGTTGCTTTTGTCATTCATTCTCCCTCCTTTTCTTTTTTCTTTCTCTCTTTTTTTTTTAATAGTATTTTGTTCCACAGATCTGAAAATAGGTTAAGTGTGGATGATCTCTCTTCCATTGACTCAATTCTGATTTTTTTACCCAACAATGTTTCACTCTCAATGTCTTTGTATCATACAAGTATCCATGTTTCATAGACAAACTTCTTGTAGCCTCTTTTGGTTTCCATACCCATTTTCTTCCCTCTGTGCGTGCCCTTTTTCCATGTGTTTGTAGTTCTGTTTTGTTGATGTGTCCATAACTGTCTTCTTATTTTTGTCTCACCAGTTGTTTTTACTCCCGAGATCTCTTGTGTGGTTTGATTGTATGAAGCTTGAGCACTTGGTATTGGTAATATGTTCCTGTCCTTTATTGAGAAAGTAAATCCTTCCATATCTGGGTCAAGAACATCTAGATAAACCTCCTGTCCTTCATTACTCAGAAAAAACATTAAAAACTTTTTATCATTTATGGTCAAATTAAGCTTCATTTTCTCAAAGTTCAAAACGACTTTACCTTGTTTGAGCCAAGGTTGTCCCAAAATCAACTTTTCAGTCATGAATTGGTCTGGCCACTCTTCACAATCTATATCCATATATTCATCATTAAATTTAACTTTAATAGAAAGTGAAGATATGCTCTGAATCATTTTCCCTCCCAGGGTTTTGATCAGAATTCTGCTTTCAGCCCTCTTAAAGTTAAACTTATTGACCAAGGCTGAGCTAATTAGATTCACTTGAGCTCCTGAATCTACTAAAACCTTAATATTTTTATTCTGATAATCCATCAATATCATAGGCAAATGTTCTCTTTGCTTTAGAGTGTTTTCACATAAACACACTTCTTTCAATTTCCTTATTCTCTCCTTGGCTTCTTGTTGAGCCTCTTTTCTGATGTTCTTCTCTTCTTTTTTTCTATTTTGGGCCTTTTGCAGTCTTCATCAGAAGTTAATGGACAATCATACCTCTTAACTCTGCATCCACTTATGAAATTTGGTATGATTTCTCCATCAATATTAGCTAATTGAATGGCTCCACTTTTACTTATCTGATGTATAATGTATGGCCCATGACCTTTTTTCTGAAATTTTCTCTGATGTTCCTTAACTGTGTAAGCCAAGACCAGGTCTCCTTCTTGTAGATCTTTGTCTTTTATGTGAACATCATGATAAGCTTTCTGTCTTTTCTTGTCTGTGTATATACTCATCACTGCTTGGAGTCTAGAAGCTCCCAGTTTTTCCAAATCTAGGACTCTCTCAGATAATTCATGTCCTGTCCAATTATATTGATTACCCACTTTTAATGTTGGAATAAGAAATTTCATGGGTAAAACTGCATTTTGGCCATATACTAAATTAAATGGGGTAGTTCCTATTGCAGTTTTGTATGCCACTCTGTAAGCCCAGAGAACATGATTAAGTTGAGAATCCCAGTCATTTCTATTTGTGTTGACTAGTTTGGACAATACTGCACAAAGTACTTTATTAGTACTTTCTGCTAAGCCATTAGCTTGTGGGTGATATGGGGCTGATTTTCTATGACTGATTTAAAAAATGAGTTCCCCTATCACTTACCAGTTCAATTGGTAGTCCAAATCTAGTGATAATGTTTTCATACAAAAATCTGGCAGTGGTGTGAGCATCATTTCTTTTAGTAGCTTTGGCCTCAGCCCATTTTGTCAAATAATCTGTAGCTACTATTATGTATTCTGCATGGGTTTGTCTGGCTGGAGGATGTATTGGTCCAATAAAATCCAATCCCCATTTGCTAAAAGCTCTGGCTGAAATTAAAGGAATTAATGGCATATTATCTCTTTTGTTTGGTTGACTCACCCTTTGACAGACATCACATCTTTTTACATAAATCCTTGCATCAGCAAATAGGGTTGGCCACCAAAAGCCAGAGTACAATATGAGCTTAGCTGTTCTATCACTTGAAAAGTGTCCTCCTGCCACTCCTGAGTGTGCCATTTCCAACATTTCTAAATACTTTCCTTCAGGAACAAAAATTCTCAGATATCCATCCATTCCTCTCTTATATAGTTGTTCTCCTATGAGTTGATATTCTTCCGAGATCACTTGTAAGTTTCTTGAGTCAGCACCAGCTATTACCTGTTTCCCTTTCTTCTTTCTCTTCAATTCCTCTACAATATGTTCACTCCATTCAGGGTTTTTTTGAAACCAATATAAAGTTATCAATTCTGATTCCTTCAATGTTTGACATTTTTTACAATTATCAACATATCTCTCCACATCTTGAATCTTGTTTGGCCAATGTACTCCCATCCTATTAAGGTTGCTTAAAGTGACTATCTTGGAAGCATGAGTACATGGGTTCTAGTAATGAGCTCTTTTTACATATTCATATTGCTCCTCCTCTAAAGTACAAAATTCCAGTATACCTGACTGACTGAGGTGATACAAATGTCCAGCTAACAACATGAAATTTCTGCTTTGTAACACCAGATGTGTGTTATTCCCTAATGTGCTACACGGTCCCATGGTTAGCAAAGGAATTAATGACATAGACCATTCAGGAACACTTTCCACCTTGAATAAGTATGTATCTGGCAAATCATCATCTATAGGTGAACTAGGTTCTTTTGACTGGATTCTTGACAAATGATCTGCTCTCAAGTGTGTTTTCCCTTGTCTAACCACCACCTCAAATTCAAATTCCATTAGTAAAAGAAACCATCTTACTATTCTTCCTGTATGACATGGTTTATTTACTAAATAGAGTAGAGCTTGATGATCCACAAAGAATTTAAACTTGTTGGCCAATAGATAATGTCTGTACTTTTTGACAGCAAATATCATTCCCAATCCTTCTCTCTCAGTGGTTGTGTAATTTTTTTCTGCAATGTTTAATTGTCTACTTGCATATGCTACTGGGAAATCTAATTTGCTTCCTTCTATAGGTTGACAATGTGCTAACACACATCCCAGAGCATAATTTGAAGCATCGACATGTACATGAAAAATTTTATCCCACTGAGGTGTTTTTAAAATTGGTGTTGTCACCAAACAAGTTTTTAATGTTTCAAAGGCTTGGTCACATTCTTCAGTCCACTCAAACTTTGTGATTAAGGCATATAAGGGTTTAGCTATATCAGCAAATTTGTGTACAAATTTTCTATAGTACCCACAATGTCCCATAAAAGTTTGGAGTTCCTTCACATTTGTAGGTCTTGGAAGTTCTATTATTGCTTTTATCTTCTTCTCATCTGTAGAAATTCCATTTTTTGAAACTATGTGACCTAACATTCTACCTTGTCTCACAAAGAATACACACTTTTCAGGATTTAAGCATACTCTGTATGTCCTGCATTTCTTGAATATTTTTTCTAAATCTTGTAAATGATCTTGTCTTTTTAAAGAAAAAGTGCACAGATCATCCACATAGATTTCCATTACATTTCTCAGGAATTCTTTGAAAATATGACACATCAATCTTTGAAAGGTTGCTGGAGCATTGGTTAGTCCAAAGGGCATAACCCTAAAGGCATAAACCCCCCATTCTGTAGAAAAGGCAATCTTGTGTTGGTCCTCTAAGGCTATTGGCACTTGATTGTAGCCTGAGAAACCATCTAGGAAACTGTAAACCTCCTTTCCTGCAACTCTCTCAAGAAGATGATCTGTTATTGGCAGTGGATAACTATCCCTTATAGTTGCTGCATTCACTTTTTTCAAGTTGATGCAAACCCTAAGTTTTCCATTCTTCTTTGGCACCACAACTATAGGTGATATCCATTCAGTGTACTCTATTTCATAAATGAAATTAGCCGCCAACAACTTGTCAATTTCTTCCTTTATTTTGGCAGAGTATTTATCATTAAATGTGTAGTGTCTCTGTTTGCTTGGTTTTGCATCAGGTGTCATAGGAATCTTATGCTCACAGATTTTTGGATCAATCCCTTTTAAATCTTTATAACTGTAAGCAAATACATCCCTATAGTTCTTTGCCAGGCTCCTTAAGGCTTCTTCTTCTTGTGTGGTCATATCATCAGCTATCACTATCTGTCTCTCTTCTCCTTCTTCCTGAGTAATCACAATCTTTTTTGTTTGTTCTTCATTGTCATATGCTTCTCCTTTTTTCTTCTCTCTTTTTGGTTTCATTTTCAGGAGTAGTCTGTCTTCTACCTCATAAGTTTTAAAATTTGCTGGTACATCAAAATATTGATCCTTATTGATCTCTTTCTCTTTCTTCTCTTTTGTCTGATCTCTTTCTATTTCCTTGTGTTTATGTTCCTTGTATTTGCCTAAGATTTTGTCTTTGATTGCATCCTCGACTTTTACTGTTTCCAAATACTGTGTTTTTCCTTTTTGTAATATCATTTCTTTATTTTGCTCCTCTTCTGTTTTTGGTACACTTATCATGTGTATGCTAATGTGGAAAACATCAAAGCCTTCTTCATTTTGGAATTTCACTCCTACATATTCTTCACTGGCCAGATCCATAGTAGCCAAGATTTGATTCCACCCATAAGGCTCAAACTCTTCATCTTTAAATTGTTGTGGCACATAGCTTTCATCCTATACTTTTCTTTCTTTCACACATTCCTCTCTTTTCAGTCTTCTCTTTCTATTGGTGAGATTTCTTATCATGTTGCACTTCCATATTGCTGATTCACTCTCTTCCTGATCCTCCATGTCTGATTCCTCACTTTCTTCTTGATTTTGATGTATTTTATACCATTCTTGAGGAGATACATCACAGTAGTGCCCATTTCTCAAGTTCACTCTTGTTATTCTTCCTTTGCTTTGGAGATATAAACAATCATTACCCCAATCTTGTACAATTTGCATTTGTCTCATAAAAGGTCTTCCTAGGATAATTTCATATGAAGTGGATTGTGGAAATTCCACTATGGCAAAGGTATGCTCTATTTCTATACCACATATGTCCACAATCACTTTCTCCCAAATTCCTAGGGGTTTTTCTATATGCCCATCTGCAAGTTGTAACCTCATCTTAGTGGGTAGTAATTCATTTCTTCCCCATTTCTCCCAAGTTTGTTTAGTCATTATGGCCACTCCTGATCCACTATCCAAAATGGCTTTAGCTGAATTTTTTCCATATTGTAATTTTAGGGTTGAATTCCCTTCTTCTCCTTCACAATATCCTCCTATTTTATCAATAGGAATATACCATAATTCCTCTAATTCTTGTGTTGGTGAATGAAGGTTTCCAGGTATTGTTTCCCCTTTATTCATTTTGTTTTGTAGGTGAGGATTTTGTTTCAACAAGTTTTCCCATGCTGTATGACATGTAATGCTACATTGTTCATTTATGATCGTTTGGAATGTTAATTGTGGATTTTCCTCTTTGTTAACACTTTTCCATGTTCTTGTTTTCTCAATTTGTTCAATTGTTCTCTGAGAACTGTCTTCTTCCCCTAATCTGAGTTGTGCTTCCTGGATAATTTGTTTGCACTTTAGCATTCTTTCTTGCTCTAACTCTGGTATAGGATAAGCCACTGCATGATCTGCAGGACTTGGTCCTTCTTGGATTCTTCCCTTATATGCTTTGATTAGGGTTTCTAGACTCTGAGAGTGTCCTATTTCAGACTGATTTTGAGTGTTTTGGGGAGGAGTATTTTTTTATTGTTCCTTATTGTCTTCTTCCAAGTTTTTGCCCATTCTTTTTTTCTTTTCCCACTTCCCTTTTTGTTTATTCCTTTTCACCTTTGAGGCTGAACCTTCACTTTGTTCCTTATTTGTTTCCTGTTGCTTAGCTTGTGCCCTTGTTATAACATTGATTCCAACTTGATCATTGTCACTCAATTCCTCCTGTTCCATAATATTGACTGTTTTTAGTGGTATGTTATTGGGTGTGTTCTGTTGTTTTTGGGGATTTTTTGGACAGTCTTTGATCAGGTGTTCTTTGCCACAATCCTTGCAGTATGCTCCCTCTATCCTGAATGTTGGAGGTTGTGGACAGTCTCTGATGAAATGCTCTCCCCCACACCTATAACATGTTATTTTTGGTCCCCCTTTGAATTGAGGTTTTTGATTGGACATGTAGTTGTTGGTAATGTACATGAATGTTGCTGTGTCCATTTCAATTTTTCCATTTCCCAAATCTAGGGCTTTAAGCTCAGGCTCTCTTATTTCATAATCTTCCCATTCTTCCTGATGTCCCTCACTCCATTGATACTCTTCCTTATAAGGTGATCTGAATCTTGAATTTCCTTCCTCTATGGGTGTATATTTGACTGGTACCACATTAGTTGGAATAGGAGGCTGTTGTCCCAACACTAGTCTTGGTTGCTCAGTATAACCTTATTCCCTCTGAGCCATGTAGTCTCTTTCCTTGACGGGTTGTTTGTTATAGAAGCATTCCTCCCTGGTATGGTTTGTCCATTTTCTCTCTAGTGTGCAGTATTTGAGTGTCTTCCTATCTTGTAAGTGTCGAGGCTTCTGATATGGGCATTGTTGTGCCAGATGGTTTTCTCCACAAATGTAACATTTTTTGTTTGTGTTTATCCTAGAGTTAATCAGATTAGTTTTAGTGTTTACCTCTAGGGCTTTAGCAATGGCCTGAGCCAATTCTTCTGCTGGAGGAATTTTGTCTTCATATGATCTAGGTTGATCAAATGCCAACAGATCTTGACCTCTGTTGTCCTCCAAGTCTATTGCCTCCTTCACACAGGCTACTAAGTCAGGACATCTCCTATAGTACACTAGGGTTCTTAGTTGAGCACTTCTCAAACCTTCAATGAATAGGGATACTTGTTTTGCCATGGAAGGTACTTCCTCTCTTGGGCATCTATCAATGTATTGTTTAAATCTTCTGGCTGCTTCTCTAACATTTTCCTCCTTTTGTTGTTTGAAACTATGTATTAATGTGGCTGTACTATGTTTTATCCCAGTCTTAGAAAATTCCCCAATGAAAGCTTCTAAAAAAGATTCAATGTCCAGATACATTTCCTTTCTCAAGGGAATGAACCAGGATAAGGCTGGTCCTGTTAGGGCTAGTCCAAATGCCTCAAATTGCACCTTGTAATCCTCTACTTCCTCAGCTCTAATTAGTTGTCTAAATTCTGCTGCATGAGCATGAGGATCTGAATACCCTTCATATTGGTTCTTCATGCATTTGGCTACTTGGTATGGTCTAAGCATTCTACCCTGAGGCTGCCAATGAGGTCTTCTTCTAAGTAGGAAGTCATTGTATCCATCTGGTTCCTTGTCAAAGGGATTTGGGGAAATATGTGTCCTCCTCCCATGTTGTTGTTCATTGCTAGTGTGGTTTTCATTTGGCCTGGGTAAATTTGTTTGTTCTATGTTATGCTCCCAAGGTCCCTTATCAGCACATTGCCCTAGGTCATTTGAATTTTCTGGGTCTTGAGAGAGGATGTATACACATCCTTGCCTATCTTCATATCTTCCATCCTTAAATTGTGCTACTGGGGTTATATTCAGGGGAACTTCTAAATTTCTCAATCTAATGAGGAATTTATGCATTCCATCCTGATATACATAGGCTCCAAACCTATTTGTATACATGTATTTGAGGATGTTTCTAAAATCCCCAGTTTCTATTGACTCATTTGTTTCATTTCGGTTTTCCATGTTATTTTCTTGCCCTAAACTTCTTTCTGATCTTTTACTACTTCCTGGCTCTTTTCCCTTCCTTGCTAGGTCTTGTTTAGGAAGTGTATTTATTTTATTTCCAGACCTAAGTATCATTCATCTATTTCCACAATTTTCTGCTTAGGTTATGGATTTTTCACGATTTTCTGAATAAAATCGTGTTTTTCCCACTATTTTCTCTGGAAAGCTTAGGTTTCCACAATTTTCTGAATACAATCGTGTTTTTCCACGATTTTCTGTGGAATTTATGATTTTCACGATTTTCTGAATAAAATCGTGTTTTTCCACGATTTTCTGTGGAATTTATGATTTTCACGATTTTCTGAATAAAATCGTGTTTTTCCACGATTTTCTAGTGGAATTTATAATTTTCACGATTTTCTAAATAAAATCGTGTTTTTCCACGATTTTTTGTGGAATTTATGATTTTCACGATTTTCTGAATAAAATCGTGTTTTTCTACGATTTTCTGTGGAATTTATGATTTTCACGATTTTCTGAATGAAATCGTGTTTTTCCACGATTTTCTGTGGAATTTATGATTTTCACGATTTTCTGAATAAAATCTTGTTTTTCCACGATTTTCTGTGAAAATCGTGAATTTCACGATTCTCTGTTGAAAATCGTGTTTTTCACGATTTTGAGTGAAAATCGTGATTTTCACGATTCTCTGTTGAAAATCGTGTTTTTCACGATTTTCTGTTGAAAGTCGTGTTTTTCACGATTTTGTCCACAAGATCGTGATTTTCACGATTTTGTGTGAAAATCGTGATTTTCACGATTTTGTCCACAAAATCGTGTTTTCCACGATTTTGTTCCCAGACAATCGTGATTGCTCACAGATTGTTAAACACGATTTTCTAATGAAAATCGCGTTCTGGGAATCGCGATGTTGATGGCAATTTTCTCAAAATCGCGATTTTAAGTTAAAACTCAGAATCGTGATTTTATGCAGTTTTTTTTTTTTTTTTTGACAAAATTTCAAAATATTGTTTTCTTTCAATTATTTTTTCACCTATAGAATCGCCTTACCCAAATTTTGACATGCAATTAAGCAACTAAACCAAAAATTAATGATTTTCAGAGAAAACTCAAGAAATCAAAAAATCGCGATTCTGTTCTCCTCTTATCTTTTCTATTTTTTGGTGTTTTTGTTTTCAATCAAAAATAAAAAATATGCACTCCAGAATGATATTAGGAGTCTTACCTTCCTTGCTTGGTTGAAAACTCCTCCAAAGCCACTGTTTGCTGGAAGTCACGACTCTGTGCTCTGCTCACTCTCTCTCTCTCCCTCACTCTCATTCACAAATGAATTTTTTCTTCACTTTTCTGTTTATATAGTGCTCAGAAAATCGCGATTTTGTACACTTCCCACTTTTCCTCACTCTTTTACTTGTCCAACCTTACTCACTCAATTTTGATGACCTTTTTTACTATTACCTTTTCTCAAAGTTCCCAATTAAGCCAAGAAATCCAAAATTTCCCTTTGCAGGAAATCGCGATTTTGTGCAGAAAATCGTGTTGTTTCTGTAAATCTTATCTTGTGCACTTTTGAGTATTCTTCCTCCTTGTTTTCTCTCAGTACCCTTCACAACTTCAATACATGAGTCACCTGAAATGTTATTCCAAAAGCAACACTTTTTACAGAAAATCGCGATTCTGTTCAGAGAATCGTGTTTTCTAATTTTCTGGGTTTTTGGAATTTTTTTGATCTCTCTATATATATATATATATATATATATATATATATATATATATATATATATATATATTTTAAAACTTTCTTTCTCTTTGTTTTGCTTCAATTCCTTCTTTCCTTTGTAATTCACTCCACTCCTATACTTTTGCACCAAAATCACAATCTTCCTCAGAAAATCGCGACTTTGTGCAGAAAATCGTGTTTTCTAATTTTTTGATTTTTTGTTCCTTTTTTGGTTTCTTTTTTCACTTCTCCACAATCACTCTTATCCACAACACCTTACTCCAACTTTCTAACAAGAAAAGAAATTTGTTTAATAATTTTTGATAGGTTTTGTGAATTTGTTTGGTATTTTTGCCCTAAAAATAAAGATGAACACTTTACTTAGGGTTTCTGG
Source organism: Ceratopteris richardii (assembly GCA_020310875.1). Taxonomy (NCBI): domain Eukaryota; kingdom Viridiplantae; phylum Streptophyta; class Polypodiopsida; order Polypodiales; family Pteridaceae; genus Ceratopteris; species Ceratopteris richardii. Next base: position 158,405,945 of record CM035415.1, read on the forward strand.
TTTTGGAGATCTGCTGATCCCATGGTTCTTGATTGGTTATGAGTTTCTATGTCCTTAGCTATCACTAAAGTACAAAAAAAAGTTTCTCAAATGAAAAAGTGTTATGAAAGGCAATCAATTTTTGTAAAGATAAACTCAATCATATTTTTTTTCAAAATGCAGAACAACTCAAGATTAATGCTCAGATTTGGTCAACAACTGAATCCCTCATTCTTACATCTAGCTACTTTAACTGTCCTTTCCTTAGTATCACCATGTTATCTTCCCAAGATCACCCATGGTGTCTAGTACTTGGGCAAAAAGAAATCTAGAAATGCAAGAATAGATTCAAGTTACCTCCATCTTCAGCTTCTTGGCTCAAATCCTCCACACACCTGCACTTTTACTTCACCAATATGATGAGCAACTATCAATTTACAAAGATTTCAGCACTTCCCCTTCTAAAAGACATCCATTGCTTTCTTCTTCCCTAAAGACAAACAATGATATCTACCTATTCATGTGCACTTTTCCTAATTGATGAGCTTTACCTTGTTCTTGTGTTGGTTACCATCATCAACTGAAGATCCAGCAAAGGTCCAACTTCAAAGAAGTTCTTGGAATGTTCCCCGGCAACGGCGCCAAAAAATGTTTTGTTTTGGACTCCAAGTTGTCCTCTCCAATCATGAAGTAACAAAGAATCAACAAATCATCTTTATTTTGTCAATCCTAGGAATATCCATAAGACCACAGCCCCTTCAAGATAATAGATTCAAGGAAATAAGAGATTAATGGCTGGATTGCTGAGAAAAATTGAAGATGAAGAGAAAATCTAGGGTTTACCATATCTAAGGCAAATCTCCATCATTTTCTATGATCTTTGTGTCAAAACCATGCTATTTTATCAGCAGAATACAAATATGAACTCAAAATTGAAAAATATCACCTGTATCACAGAGACGAGACAATCGCGATTCTGTACATTCAGACGATTTTCACAATTCTGGAACTTTCTTCAGTCCTTTTCCACTCATTACATCAGTAAACTCACTCAGTAATACACAAATGTAACTCACAAATCTCCATGATTAAGCAAGAAACAAGCTCTCACATCAAAGAAAATACACTCAATAGGAGAAAACACGATTTTTGCAGAAACTCTCTCTTCTCTATTGATAGCATGAGCAAATGACTAACCAACCTCTCCAAATTAGAGAAAATTGACTTATATACATTTTCAAGTGTCCCTTTTCACACTTGAAATTAGGTCTTTTTCTCTAATTTTCTAAAAATATGCTATCTAAGAGTTTCTAAAAATTCTACAAAAATTACATGAGGTCCTTAACTACATAAGGAAGACTCTTCCTTATTTTTACAACCATTGCATAAATATTTTACAAGTTTTTTGGCTTTTTACTAATTTTCTACATCAAAAATGCTTTCCAAAAATACACCTTCCAACATCCACAAAGACAACATCACGGCTAACCAGAATGTGTTTAGTCTGTGGATGATACAGACGATAGCCTTTACTTTCAAAACTGTACCCAACAAAAATACATTTTAATGCCTTATCATCCAATTTTCTGCGATGTTGTTCAGGCACTAGTGCATATGCCAAACAACCAAAAACACGCAGATGAGCAACAGATGGCTTGCGGTCATGCCAAGCCTCATATGGAGTGATAGATTGTAGTGCTTTAGTTGGACACCAGTTAAGTACATATGCTGCACACATGACAGCCTCAAGCCAGAAACTATGAGGTAAAGCCTGACTCTTGACCATGCACCTCGCCATCTCCATGAGTGACCTGTTCTTTCATTCAGCAACTCCATTCTGTTGAGGTGTATACGGCACTGTACACTGGTGTTTTATCCCACGTTTAGCTAGAAATGCATTAAAATCAGAAGACATATATTCCCCCCCTCGATCAGAACGGAGGGTGCCCATTTTACATGGTGACAGATTTTCAGCCAAAACCAAAAACTGTTTGAAGCACATGAACACTTCGGACTTTGCTTTGAGTGGATATACCCATGCATGCCTGGAAAAATCATAAATGAAAGTCATGAAGTAAAGGTAATTTCCAAAAGAGGATGTCTGCATAGGACCACACACATCACTATGTACAAGCTGCAATTTCTGTGTAGCCCGAACTAAACCATCTTTTGGAAAGGATGAACGCTGCATTTTGCCCAAAATACAGCCCTCACAAACATGTTTTCCAGGTGCCTCAAGTTTGGGCAAAGAGGACACCAATTCAGATTTGTGCAGGCGTAGCAAACTAGCAAAATTCAGATGACCAAAGCGTACATGCCAAAGCTTTGCATATGACATAGCTTGAGAATCATGAACTGCACATACCAAATCATTCACAGATCTTTCATAGTCTATGAGCTTATACAGCCCATGACATAAAATGCCAGAAGCAATAATCACATCGCCATTTGATAGATCATGAACTGTACACCTGTCATCAACAAATTTCACAACCAAGCCAATCTTGGCTAATGCAAAAACTGATAACAGGTTCTTTTTGATCCCTGGCACAAATAAAGCATCTGACAAAGTGAAAGAACTACCATCAGCAGTAGTCAAAATGATCTTACCAACTCCCATAACAGGATAAGAGGAGTTGTTGGCGCATGTAACAGTATTCCCTGTAGGGGCAGGCTCGAGTGAAGAGAAGAAACTACGCTGCGAGGTAATATGTTTGGTCGCCCCACTGTCAAAATACCAAACATCTGAGTCTACTACAGACATGCACTACTCATGAGAAGATGGGTCAAAACTGCAGACAGTAGTAAATGCCCATTCTTCTTCCTGCACAAGATTTGCAGACTCTGTTTTTGGTGTAGAGGCCTCTACAACAGCCATTCCAGCCTCTTTCTTCTTTGCCTCTTTAGCAGCCAGTTTTGGACAGTTCTTTATGATATGATCATTCCCTTTATAGTACTTACAAAACAATTTCTGCTTTTTTTATTTCTTCTCATCTTTATCTTCCTTCTTCGAATATGCAAAATTAGCAGATTTCTGCTTACTAGTTGAAGAGCTCCATTTTCCTTTGCCCTTCTGACTAGCCAGGAAAGCTTGATCTGCAACTCGCATAATGGAACTGTTCTACCTGGACTGATCTTCCTGCAACAGAACAGAGACTAACTCCTCAAATGATAAGGCATTTGGATTACCTTTCATCACAAACCGAAGAGTAGAAGCAAAACTCTGATATGAATCAGGAAGACCATTCAGAACGGTCTACACAAGTGAGCTATCTGGTATAACCTCATCAGCAGAAATCAACTGTTCCTTCAAATCTTTGATCTTCGTTAGGAAATTGTCCATAGAATCACCTTCATTCATGTGCTCCCTCTCCAACTGTTTTCGGAGGTAAGCAACACGAGCCTCATTCCTAGCTTGGTACAATGTGGTAAGTGTATCCCAAGCATCCCTAGCTGTTCTGCAAGAGCGAATATGAGGAATAATGGCACGTTTGACAGACAAAGCTATCAATGCATGTGCCTGGGCATCTCTGCCATCCCAACGAATCTACTCTGCAGTAGGTGCAACAGAAAGAGCAGCACGAATAGGAATTTGCGGAATATCATCTTCGACACCATCTTCATCAGCTCCAGCACCTGTATTTGTAGTACCTGTTGTTACAGCTGTAATAGGACGTCTTTCAACACCCTGCACAATGTTCCACAGTCCTTTTGCAACCAATACATGTCGCATCATATAAGCCCATAATGGGTAGTTGGTACCATCCAACTTATCCTCAACAGCCAACATACGGAATACATCACTGCTTTCAGCCATGGCCGGTGACTAAAATACCTTGATGCAGAAAATTGATTGTATCTCAAAAAGTTGAACGGAACTGCCTAGACGAGTTCTGCTAGACCTGTAGCAGACTTCGAGACGCTTAAACTGGCGAACAGAAATTGGTATATACCTTTGGCACAAAAAGATGAAATAGCCTGCACAAGCACTGCGATAGTGCATTCGGAGGCCGAAATGAGCTCAGATCGCGATTTCGACACCACATAGCGAAGCTGTTTTGATCTTGGAAACACCCTGAGTATGCTCACCAAAATTCATACGATTCTGAGACTGCAAACGGAGGAGTGTCGACGACGCCCTAGATGAAGCGATGACCTGCTCTGATACCAATTGTTGGAGATAGATGTCTGCGGAAGCACGCAAACAGCACAAGGAGGAAGAAGAAGCTTGGAGCACAAACACACAATACTGAATTTATTACTAGAGAATGTACAAAGATAAGTAGCCCATTAGGGGAATAGGCGTATATACAAGTCGAAGGAAAAAAACCTCCTAAAGAGGGAAAAAAGTGCCCCGGCGGTCCTAGTGTGTTCACACACATCACTACCTAAATATATCAACAAAACGTTGAAGAGGTTAGGCATATACTGGCCAACCATGCACAGGGATACACATAACTATGTATCAACCTGCCCAACTTGTCAAGAACGAAATCCAGAAGAGAACTCTACACTTTGTTACTCCACAGTAGCAACAAGATGGAGTATGCCTCTGGTAAATTTCTTGAAGACCCAAGAGTACCCGGAAGGAGCCCCTCCAACAAGAAAACGTGCACTCACAGAGCAGAGCAAAGACTATGCTCTTATAGGAAAACAACTCTTCAAGCGAGGAAGAGACAATCATTTATGAATGTGCATTCATGAAGACGAGTATCTTGCTGTTTTAGAAATGGCACATACAAGAGCTGCAGGAGGAAATTTTTCTGCAGATAAAACTGCAAAAATGATTCTCTTTGCAGGAATGTGGTGGCCAACTCTACATCAAGATGCAGCCACATATATTCAACGATGTGATACTTGCCCAACGAACAAAATATCCTATTAGAAGAGATGAAATGCCGCTGAAACCCATGATGAGTGCTAGAGCCTTCACTAAATGGGGAATAGACTTCATAGGACCTATTAGCCCACCAACTAAAGGATCCCATGCCGAGTACATAATCGTAGCCACAGACTATTTGACCAAATGGGTTGAGGCCAAAGCAACCAAGAAAAACGACGCAAGGACTACGGCTAAGTTTCTCTTTGAGAACGTATTCACTAGATTTGGATTGCCTATAGAAATTGTGAGTGATAGAGGCACACACTTTGTGAATGACGTGATAGAAGCCCTACTGAATGAATTCTTAGTAATTCATAAGAAATCAGCCCCATATCACCCACAAGCCAATGGACAGGCCAAAAGTTCAAACAAAATCTTGTGTACAGTCCTCACCAAAATTGTTAACAATGGTAGATCTGATTGGGATAAGCAATTACATCATGCTTTATGGGCATTCGGAGTAGCCTACAAAACAGCCATAGGAACTACTCCCTTCAACTTAGTGTATGGACAGAATGCCATCTTGCCAATTGATTTCTTAGTACCCACTCTTAGAGTAGCAACAACTTACGAGTGGACTGGACATGAATTATTAGCTCAATTGGATCAAATAGAAATGTTACATGAAACAAGGTTACAAGCTGTAGCAAGGATTTATGCTGCTAAAAGGCGACAGAAGGCATATTTTGATGCTCATATTAAAGATAAAAACCTGAAGGAAGGAGATTTAGTTTTGGTCTATACTTTGAAGCAACATGCAAAGAAACTACAAAAAAAAGGATATGGCCCATTGATCATCAATCGTATATCTACCAGCGGAGCCATCAGCTTAGCAACCCTAGGTGGAGAAGTACTGCCAAACTATATCAGTGGTTGCCAAGTAAAAAAATATTTAGAGCCATTGACATAAGAGATCATGTCACAAACAATAATGGGTAAAAATAGGTGCGAAGAGGGAGAAAGAATACGGGAAGAAGCTAGACAAGAAGCGCTAGAACGAATCAAGAAACGAAAAGAGTGGATGAGAGAGAGAGAGATGAGAGATATCGAAAAGGAGAGGACCTCATCCCAATGGCCAACTTTAGAGCCTCTGAAAACCTAGGATAGCAAATAAAGCAACCTTATTTGAATTTGGGTGTTGGAACAGAAGAGTACCACTTGGTGGATGCTCTCATTGACACACGAGTAGCTATAAGTTGTATCAAGTCTTCATTGACTCAGAAACTCAAGGAAGAATTATGCCCATCTAAGGCACAATTGATTGGAATAGGAGGAAAAATTACTAAATGCATAGGCAAGATTACCTTACCTCTACATCTCGGAAACAACACGATGGAACAAAAACTCTTAGTATGTCATGATCAGGACTTATTAGAAGAGCTTGTGTTAGGTCAAGATTGGATGTATGAATATGAAGTGACTATTCAATTGGCCCTAGGATACATCTTGGCCAAGATAGGACATCATGAGGTATTCAGCATGTTAGACGACGATCGGTCAAAGCCAAATGTATAGACACGAGAGATCACTCAAACGAGCATGATGATGAATGTATGTTCAGTCACACTATGGAAACCCCACCATCAAGTACTTCATGTGAGAATGCACCAAATCTCACTTTCACACAATCTCCTAACCCAGTAAATCACATGATTAGTGTCTTATCCAATAAAAGCCTCCACGAGGAACCAAGCAGAAGAGGGACTAGTCAGCAAGACTATCAAAAACTTGCACACATTAGAATATACCCCATTCCTTATACTAGACAGGCTTGGATCAGAAAAGATCAAGTGACAGCATATCTTCAACAACAGAACTACTCTCGACATCGGAAACAACAATAGAATAAGATTGAAAGTCACGTTGGACACCTAGGTCCACAAAGGATTGCTAGAGTATGGATTCTGAAGAAGGTGATAGCCGCCCAGCCGGCCCAAATGCAAATATGGATTCCCAAATCATGTGCCCAAGTGATAATCATTAAAAAGGACAGGTCAAGACACAAGGAAAATCAGTACGATCTGAAGGCGAAGCAATAGAAAACAAACATCTACAAGACATTACGTAAGCAGAAATACGAAACAAACCACACTCAAGGAGGCAAAAAGTGGACGAATCCGAGGTACAACATGAGAAGCACTACATTGACTAGGAATGCTGGAGATACAGTTTGTCCCAGTGGAGTAAAGCAGATTTGGATGTCGACAGACAAAACAATCTGTACACATCGACCAAATAATTCAGTTTGCACACATCTAGAGTTAGAAGGGTCCAAAGTATGCATAATAGGGCCACATTACAAGGCCAATCATTCGGCACATTCTTCTTCTACTTTTGGATAGGGAAGCACATTTCCCTCTTGGGAAATAGGAGAGCACTTGTAAAATAATCCAAAAGAAAATAACTAATGATTCGATAACAGCTTCAGCTATGAACTAACATTTTTGTTTTCTTTCAGACACAAACATAAAAACATATATATAAGTATGAAAAAATCCCAGGTATTACCTTTCTCACACCCACTGGGAAGGGACGACACAATTCACTCGGAGAGTTGCCAAATTTATGAAGGTTATGTGAAGAATAACTCTTAATACCAGCTTTCCACTGATTACTGGTATGTATTGAGTGCAGATGGCATCTTCTAATTCGGAGGCTATGCAAGAGGAAGAGGTCCTACTTCTTCCCTTGGAATCAATCACTAAGGCAAGAGGTCATTGGTTTCTTGATGATCAACCAGTGGCACAGCTCCTTTTCATGGCCACCATTAAAATTATGGATAGAGACCACTACTTTCCAATTATGTCTCAAGATTTCCACACTATCATACAAGGATTACCACGCATTACAGATGTCTGGACAAGGGCTGGCATTGATGCATTCCTGCAGCTTCCAATATACCTGCCAGATTTTCAGAGATGCACCCAAGTTATGAATACACTCCAGTCTGCATCAGATAAGCCGTCAATCCCGGAAGCAAGAGTGCTCGACTAAGTGGGTACATGGAAAACAATTCGATTCACTCATGAAGTAATCAACAAAGCTTTTGGATGGAGCCAAGATGGCCTCACTAATGTCAAAGATGAATGTCATGATCCAAAAAAGAGAACCTTTTTGGAAATAAACAGGATAGATATAGAAGAAGCGGTTCAATTGGTGCATCAACATTTTTTCTTTCCTAGTATGCACAGGTATACAGTGCCTCAGAAAATCGTAGTACAATTGCTTTCCCATGCAATGAGGCAAGTTGGAAATAAAGTAAATACGACTCCATGTATTCAAGACCGCCTATTTGAAGCCAAGAAGAAGTGGAGTCAGAAGAAGTTTTTGAATGGAAGTTCGACACAGATCTTACTAATTTATGAGGCACTCGAGATGAAAGACTATCTAAGTGTAATGCCAACCTCCACCAAAACGGAAAAATATGTAAAGTCAGCAACTGTCCCAAAGAAAAAGAAAACAGTTATTTCCATCGAAGAAGTGGGAACCAGTTCCAAGAAACCCATGTGAGGAACTAAGCACACTAGAGAGGAATCAGCACAAGAAACACCACAGTCCAAGAGGATACATGTATTACCAAAGATTCGGCTGACACAACAACCAATCACAAAAAGGGACCTATCAACAGCCTTAGAAGAAACACATACGTATATGCAGGGTCAAGTGAACCTAAATGTTCAAGGACATCAATATAGGCAAGCAAGACAAGGGCAACAACAAAAGAATAAAGAACATACCCCAGAAAAACCGCCAGATATAAAGAACTAGGATTAGAAGATTCGAGCTCTAATGAGAAATCCAGCCCTGAGAAAGACACCTTAATAATCAAACGTACAGAACCAAGAAGTATCGACTAAAGAGGCCCAACTCATTCAATTGAACGATAAGTCAAAAATCAGCATAAAGGAAGCTCCAATCACACATAAAGTTGTAGTGCCACCTGTCAAAGAGAAAATACAAACACACATGGAAAAAGAAAGGTGTTTACCACAAAATATGGAGCAAATTATGATTGAAGTCCTTGATGATACACCACATGGCAAGACTGAACACAGGGAGGCTGAGCCACAGATACAACTTCATATTCGGCAGCCCCATGACACTACGCTACATGTGGCACAAGGAAAAGATGTTACCACAAGTGAAGAACCTAACATACCGACCACATGGTTAAATGTAGATGTTACTCAACTAAAACCGGTAGTCAAGCAAATGATCCAAACAGCCATGGATACCGAACAATAGATGATGGAAACAGATGCAGATTATGACAAGGCCATGCAGGAAAAGAATCAATTTCAAGAGATGAGTGAACAATCATCTACGTAGTTCATCCAAATTCAACAAGTGGTTTCAGCAAAAGAAAAAGAAATACTTGAAGTCAAAGGACAATGCACTACATTAATGGAGCAGAATGACAAACTCCAGGAAAAACTGATAGAATCACAGAGACAACATGAAGCAAGTGAAGCAGACAAAGAGAGGGTAAAAGCTAGAAGCAATCTACTAGAAACACAGCTCAAAGTATATATGGAGGAAAACGATAATCTACGCAATAGGAATAAAGAGCTGATGAAAGCACTGCTTTATGATCAACCACTGAAAAACAAGAGACATCAACTACTGACCAGAAGGAACTAAGAGATCAGATTGAGAAATATGATAATTTGCTGAAACATGAACAAGCCCTAAAAGAAGAATGAGAACACAGGTATATTAACAAAACCAATGAGCTCAAGAAACAACTATACACGACCAACGCAAAACTTGCAGTGAGCTATAGTGAAAATATGGATCAGATAGCAGAGATTGGTAATGAGCTACTTGCGGCCAAAGATGCACTCCGGGCAGCTCTTCAAGAAGTTAAAGAGAAGATTGAATGTCTTGCACAATTAGAAACTAAAGCAGAACAAAAAGTATCCATCGGGGCACCAATAGAGCCACGACAAGAAAGTCCTACTGATGAGGTAGAGGTACGTCCTCTATCTCCCCCGATCTATCATTCTCCAATAAGAGAGCAGATGGCGGAACCATGTGATGATCATCCCATGCCATATACTGCAAACATAGGTCAGAAGGAACGGGCACTATTGGTGTCCCGATTGATAGAAAATTTTGAAAATGAAGTGGTCAAAATCATGAAAGAGGCCAAGATAAAAGGGAAAGATCTGGATGCAATAATGAAGCCTTTCAACATTCCTTATGGACTATTGAAAGAGAAAACAAGGCAATACATAAAGAAGATCACACAGAAGGATCCAGATGAGCATTTGTACTTCAAAGATAATACATTCAATTATACTCAAGAGGAATTTGAGGCTACATAACCTATATGGAGAAGAAAATTTTTGGAGAAAAATCCTACTTTGTGGGTGCACTAGCAAGCAGCACCATATTTATTACAGGTAAATCCTTCATTTTGCCCAACATCACGTCGCAGAGAAGCAAGAGAATTTTTGGATATGCAAAAGAATGGTGTGATCAATAAACAGTGGCTGAATTATCCGCTACTTCCAAGTCCACCTCATAGTTATTTACCGACGGAGGATTATATGATAAAAACCATTGAATTTTGGCTGCATTGTTATGCAACAGTCCCCGATTTAACTATCAAGATGACAAATAAAATCCTTAGCATGCTACTTATAGTTTTGAAAGTGTTCAAACACGTGGCTTATATGTTTTTAAATTTCATCGGTATTAATCAAGGCACGGATATCCTCATTTTTTATCTGTCTGTTATGCCCAACCGACCCACAATAATGGCGTATTATTCTAGGCTAATGTTCTTACCAAGTACATATATGCAAACCTTCAAGGAAGCCTTTTTCACAGGATTTTTTGAAATTGATTCAGAAATTTTCTTAAAAATGTCATCGAACTTGAATGCCAGATTAGTAGCATATGAGTTAAGCTTCTTCGACGATCACAGACAGCCACCACATGACGGTGTGAAGGTAGAACAATGGAAGCAAATCATGATACATGAAGCAAATCTGCTTAATGAGACAGAGCAAAAAGTTTACAGAACATACTCCCGCTGACTTCCAAAGCCTGCCGGGGACAACAGAGTTCACGAGGGGGGCAGTGTCGAAGGAGAATCTAGCAAGAAGAAAAGAAGAAGAAAACCAAGAAAGAATCTTCACTGAAAGGATTATAACTGAAGACATATCTCTTCAAGAAGCCCCACAGGGGCATGCAACACCCATCTCTACACAGAGCCCCGCAGGGGCACACATCAAGGAAAAGCACATAAGAGGGAAGGACGGACCAGGGCCAGGAAGTATCCATGAAGAAGTGCAAGAAGATACTTGGCAGGTAATAATCCTCCCACTGATAGTGTGTGATGGCAGAAAATAAACAGGCTCAAAGCAATACAACAAGTCAGATGTGTGAAGACAAAGAAAAATCAAAAGACCAAAAGCTAGAAAGAGGGAGACGCTGAAAAGTTGAAGAGGGTGACTAAGAATATCACATTCTTAGCCACTAATGGCGTGCGTGGCAGCCCGACTTAATACAGCCAACCTGACATATGAAAGAGCCTTAGAAAAGCGGCAGATATAAAAGTAAAGCATGTCAAGGGATGACAGAGACAAAGAGGGGGAGAGTGTTGCAGAGCTAAGAAGAGCAAAAGGCAGAGAAAAAGACGGGCCCCAAAATTTTTCCGATTCGGACACTTTATTTTTGTATCATAACCATTTTGTAACATATTTTCCGATGTAAATGCACTAGAGGAGTCCTCTAGATCCATACCCTTGGAGATTAGTATCTTACCCATGTAAATTAGTAGGAAATTAACCTGTTAGTGAATAAAGTGCCGGTCTATTGTGTGAAAGGACCATTTTTAGGGCACATGTATATAAGTCAAATTGTGACTCTTTGTAAAGACTTTTTGCCATTGTGAGAATCAAGAGCACAGAATTTCGAATTTGTGTCTTCTCCTCTCTGTATCTTCTTCTTTGTGAGCTTGTATGCATGTGTGATGCTTTAAAAGAGTGTTTGGAAGTGTTGTCTATCCATGAAAGTGCTTGTTTGTTGTTGTTAAGGTGTGTGGGAAGTGTAGGAAGTGCTGAAGTGTAGGAAGATCATAACTTGAAGCAAAAGTGTCAGAATTGAGTGAAAAGAGTGCGATTGGATGTGTCTTCTCGAGAGCTTCGAAAGGAACCCGTTATTCACTATATTTGGAGTTCACAGCTGAGAGAAAAGCTTGATTTACTGTTGGCTACTGCTCCAAGTATCGTGGCATCTCCACAGATTCTTGACACTTGTTTGGAATAGGCTTAGACTTATTTGCACTCTTTGGAAGCTCATTTGCATTGACCATCATTTGAATGCATGTCTTCATACACTCGGCTAGGTTTTGATACTCCTCGGATTGATAAATAAAGCGTGAATCCCCACTATATGCACTTGAGGGGGATCGAGATATAGTCTCTTTCTCCACAAGTCCCTAAGTTGGTACTTAGGTACACACTAATCCTACTTTTTGCCACACTAGGCATAGTGCTTCTGCATTCTGTAACTTCTCAAACTCCCTTGTGAAAAAATGGTACTTTCCCCACTTTCCATTGAATTCTAGCTCTACCTTTGTTGTAGTATACCCTTGGGAGCCAAGACCCACACCACCTTGCATGGAAGCAAGTAGGAGGCCCAAGAATGACTCTCCTTTCATCCACCCCATCCTCCAACATGTTCAAGCCATTGGCCATCAGCCCGCAGCTATGCCACATGCTTGAAAATATGGAGCAATGGGAGTCAAGGATCCTAGTCACATATGTAAAATACAAGACAATTGCAACACTCTACTTACACACAAAGGAAATGCTAGCATGCACACACACCTCACTCTCACACACTCCAAAACTAAATACACATATGTACAAAGCCTTAAGAGAAAGGAGAGTTCTTCCATTGAAAGGATTTTACATGAGAGCACGACCAAAAGCTCTCCCATTACAAGAAATAAGCCTCTATATATAGGCTAGACACATTCCCCCATGTGCTCCTTTTGACTAGTCAAAAAGGAGCACATGCCTAACTAACATATCTCAAAAAGATCTTGGAAAATATTCTTTCTAACAACCATATCTTCCAAGAATACGTGCGTGGGGATTTTTCTACATTTCTACAAAAAGTATGGGTATTTTTACATGCTTCCAAAAGCCTTACTTTAGGAGAAATATTAAAAAGTGTCTAAGAGGGAGTTTTCATGTAAACTCTAGGTAGATACAAAAAGAGGGTTCAAATAAGATGTGTGCATACCCAATACTCAACACCCTCCTCTCCCTAGACTTTGTCGTCCTCGACAAAGCTAAGAAAGAAGAAGCATACATTGCAGTACTGTCCAGGTTTGGGTCTTCAAGTCTTCGAATCTGCAGCACTTCAAGTCTTCAAATTTGCAAGTCTTCAGTCTTCAGGTCTTTAGTGTTTGAGTGACACAATCCCCCTAAGGGGCAGTCAGCCCAACCATGTACACAGCCGCCTGTGTTGCCAAATATGCAGCAATTCTTCTGAGCAATTGTTTAGAGGACCTGAAAACTGCAAGTCCAAAGACACAATGTGCATACACAACCATTGCAAACAGGACAGAGCAAGAAAGGGCACATCACACTTAGGATAGCAGTCCTGGCATCAAAGATGTACCAAGCTTCCCACAAGATGGCTGGGGAAGTGAACCTAGTCCCTAAAATAGGGCAGTCACATTCAAGACAGCAAGTTCCCTGATCATCCTCTTTTTTTCTATTTCATGAAAACCATGCTTGTTCTTTGTAGCTCAAGTCTAATATCTAACAGCACATCCTGAGTAAGAGTTAGGTTTACAGGGCACCACCAGCTTTGGCATCCAACAAGCTTCCTCAACCCCGGCCATATGAGTAGACAAGATCAAACCAGAGTGGAGGACCCACTCTGAGAATCTGAGAGACAACAATCTGTATGCTGCAAAGCAATATCATTTAATGTAGATCTTTGTCTCCAAGAGAGGACAAGGGCAATGGACACAATCCCCACTTGGGATAGCCAATATCTTCTGAATATTCATATATAAACAATAAACCAAGGAGCTTGAACCATTTAATAGACACAGGCACTTCAACACATTAAGCTTAGTTTTTTGGATCCAAGCAACTTGGTGAGGAGCAGCCTGCAACATATTGACCAGAAGACTATCAGTAGTCATTAAAGCCCCGGAGCCGCCTCATGAAGATGCCTCATGATGAGTTGTACAGGAACCAAACCCAACATTAGCTACAGATGTGATCGAAGCATAAGCACAGACAATGTAGAATTGATCACCATAGTAGACTGAGATACCCCAGCTTTCATATGCATCCATAACTGATGGCACAAGTACCTTTGTTACATTAATCACTAGGTGCATCATAAACAGGAACATAACGATAAGTGAGTCATGGCATATTGTCCATATCCAAGGACAATTTACTTCCCCCATGCTCATAAGTATTCGAAGAATAGGCTTTATAGCATCCAAGGGAGCAGAAGAAGATCAAGTCTGAGTAATCTCGGCATCAACTTTATCTCAAGTAGCATGTCACTTTGCATAGCATTCCATCAGCTAGCACAAAAGATAGATATGTTCCATTTTGATAAAAGTTCAGCAACCGCCTCTAGAACGTGCAAATAATAGGCAGCAAAAAAAGGGATATCAAGACAACATCTTTCATCATCCTACTCTGTGGATTTTCCAGCTTCAACAAAATTTGTTTCAGGAGGGTGAAGATCTTTGAAGGCTTGATCAGGAGTTGTAAATGTCTGATGAGCAATATTTGTCACTTCTTCAAAGTGTACAGATGAACCTGCTCATGTCATCTGGTAACTGCTAGCTTTGAGGAAGGCAACCGTAGCTTGACATCATATCACAATTAAGGAGATAACCTGATGTGGTACTTAACATCACCCATATTTGGAACTCAACAGCAATGCAACAGGTCCAGCATGGCATTGAATGGATTATAAGCAAGCTTTGAACACACCAATCGATGGTGTTCATCTAATACTAGTTTGCTTTAGCTGTTGTGTTACAGCTAAAACGATCATATTAATACCTGAGCCATCAACAACAACCTTGGAGGCTTCCAGTCTGTTCTGCACATGATGCTCTAACCACAAAAGTGCCAAACTCACCATACAAACAGAAGGAGACTAACAATCTAGCATTTTTAAGTGCACACATAATCCTCAGTTGGCTCAACAGGGGGTCAATCCTTGACCTGAGTTTTCTGAATATCAAGTGAATAGGCCGCCAACCATGCCTGCTCCTACTCGTCAAAAGTTGAACAGCTCTAACCGAGATTTGAGGAAGCAATGCTTGGCCTAAACTGTTGTCCTGAGAATTTCAGCCATTCAAGCCAACCATAGCATTTGCATGCCCCAACCATATCTTGCGGACTTTGGTTACTGATACAAGTGTATCTGCAGTCCAGCCACCTAGATTTGCAGATATGGGCATCATAAGCCATGGTAGCAAGCTGAAAAGCCCAGATTCCATGAATCTTCAACACACTGGAGCCTTAGACAAATGTAGCATCCAAGGAATCTCTTCAACTGGCACTGTCTTGATTTTGTTCCTCAAAATCAACTTTTGTTTTGCAACAGATATCCTTGGATCTTAGTGATTGCATCTTTGAGGCTGCTATCTGTCAGATCTAGAACCTGCAAGTTTTCACAAGAACTACAAAGTTCGTCAAAGCCATGCACTTGTCTGTGACCCTAGATGAAGGGTCAGCAGGTCTTTGAGTTTCCAAAACCTTTGTATAATTCGATCAAATACCAATTGACATGACCATTTGCTATAAAGGGAAGTCCTCACTTGCAGGCTCCATGCAATTTCCAGCCTTGGCAGACCCTCCATGTATGAATCTCACCGATTAAGTCATAATTGAGCAGCCTTCACATTTTGTGTTGCAGATAACCAGTAGAACTTGCTTACCAGTGCAGCACACTCGGTTAATGATAGAAATAGCACACAATCAGTACCCACACTGGAGCCTTTGACAGAAGCAGCCCCCATTTTTTTTTTCTTCAGCAGACATCTTTGGATCTTATTCCTCTGTACACAACAGTCAAGGACCTGCTCAAATTCCTCCAGAAATCTGAGTAAGAGGATATCCCCAGCAAAATGAAGATTGCACTAGCTCAATAGTCATATGGTCCCAGCAGACATGTAGAAATGTGCACATTCTAGTGCTGGAGATATCAATACGTGAAGGATTGATCTTTTTAAATTTGGAGGAGTTACCTAGTGTGATTTACGACAGTAGCTATGTCGATTGTGAGTTTTAGTTATCTCCGAGGTATCCTTGCTGGGAAAGGACTTATTGTCTTCAGCCATAAAAATAACCTTGTATTTAGCCTCAAATAAGGATCCTCCAGATGCAGCATTCATAGCAGCCTTGATGTCTTCATATGAAGCCTCCTTCGCCAATCTTCCTCTTAGCCACATCTGCACAGCTAAAACTGATTTTTGGAATAGCACCTCAGCCATCTCTCCCATCCTTGCTAGATGGTACATCCACCAAGCATGCCCACATGCCAATAGTCCTTGAAGAGTCCCTACTTCTTCATGCATCACCTGCACAAGAGGTGCAAAGCAGTTTGTAGTGCAAGTTGTACAATCATATGCACCTGGTTTGTATGCCTTCTCATAACATTTATTTCCACATTTTTGCCACATGCCATGTACAAGGCATTAATGAAAGTGGCCTTCAGAGCAGCTTATTCTTCAAGAAAAAGTAGTCCATGCACGTGTATCATAGCTCAAAGCCTGGCTTCCTGGGGTGTAGTCATATAGCATTAATTGTAGAAGGATGATTCCATCCTCGACGGCAAACAATCACATCCATCTTCGAAAAGTATCCCATTGCTCTTTGGTGAGCATCCAACACAGGAGAAACATCTGTTTACTTTGAAATTCAGGCTGCAAAAGGCGGACAGATCTTATCTTCTTCAGCTTTTGGCTGAGCACAAGCAAATAACTTAAAAATGCCTCTCCCTTTGTAGCAACAATTCTGCATCAAGCTCTTGTGCTTCGTCTGCAATGAGTTTTCTTGTGTTCAACAGAGTGAAAGATAGAGTAGCTATCTCAAGAGAGTTCTCCCATCCTTGTAGTCATATGTGTTAGGAATGGAAAACCTAGGTCCTTATAGAACCCTTGTCAGCATAAATTTGGACCAAACGCATGCATCCCTTGCCAAGACAACTGTTGAGCTTTTAAATTCATGGGAGGGATAAACATCTGCAAACATGGACTTTTGTAGCAAGAAGGCAGTTGAAGCTTCAAACCCGAGCATCCTTTTAATCTTCCTTATGACTTGCATCATAAAAACACCACAAGCAGCATGATTCATGGAGAATGGTGGAGCAGCATGCTCAACCGTTTGCAATATCAAGAGGTAGGAAAGCCTCTTCACAGGAGAAGTTTCGGAGTGGTTGCTGCAGCAAATGGCTGTGTAGCTGTCTTCAACACCAGGAGTGGCCCAAGATTGCTTGATCCAGTTTATCGTCCTTAGTAACAGCTTGTCACATCGTTGATTTGCTAAAGAAAACCTTGAAAGGATGAGAAGCACAGGCTTTCCAAAGTGTGCCCGAGAGATCAGTCCTCCTCCACCCATATGTAGTCATGGTCACACAATAATTTGGACACATTCCCTCATGGATAGTCACATGAAGTCTTTCTTATAAGAAGTTCAAACTAAGAGTCTGCAATCCTGTGATACACCATAGAATAGAAAGCAAAAGAGCTTGAAGAAATAAGGGCATACAGAGCTTTCAACATGATATAAGTCCTAGTCGCATTACACTCGATAAGTAAAAGCATCTTCAATATGGTAAACAATTATCCGTCCTTGACATCCAGAAATTCCTTGATCATGGCTTCGGCAGATAACTTTTCCAAAACAGACTAGCTCCAAATTTCCCAAGTCTCTGCGGTATAAGAATGTCTTCAGATATCTGTGTCATGACTATCAGTACCGCAGAATCGAAACATAGCTTCTTTGGAGTTTTCAGCCACCAGTTATAGCCCTGTTTGGGAAGAGATGAAGAGCCACCGACTGGGCTGGGAGAAGGATTAGGTGAGAGAAGCCAAGTGCTACCCCCAACCCAACATATTTCCACTTGGAGCAACTTAGACATGGGATTTGGACAAAACCCCCATCCAAGATGTACGAGGAAAATCCGTGAAGCAAGCAGCTTTTGAGACAGCACCTGTCAACTTTTAGAAAAGGGCAATGACAAGGTGAGTATACCTTCAGACCCAATGAAGAGATAGATACAATATCGGGTAAGTATTGCAGTAGCTTCGAAAATGAAGGGGTTTGGATCTTCACAAACTCCGCATATCAGGGGGCATCAATATGCTTAAATATAGGGGGTACTCCGAGTGATTTGAAGCTCCCAACTTGTCTTGCCCAAGACATGGAGAGGAAAGAAGTTCGTAGTGAACCCGATGAGGGGAGTTCCAAGCTCGTATGTGGAGATAGAATCACTAGGAACGACACAGCCCTGCTCGAATGGCACCTTGTGGAGGAGTCTTCAAAGTGGACTCGGTGGGACACCAGTTAGAATGGCCAGAGAAGTTGGGCACAGGAGGAGTACAAACTTAACGAGCAGATGATGAAAGGGGAGACTTTTAGTTGTGCCAGAGTAGCCCCAAAACTCATTTTCCCCAAATTCATCTGCCTAAAGCCTCCAACCTCTGAGACTCCACAACTATTCTCCTCCTGGGAGGTCGTTGCTGTGGGATCATGTGCAAGAGGGGTATCCCAACACATTGAGACATGGGGTGGCTTCATAAGGGAGGAGAGTCACTGATTTGGGTGCGCATCAGCGAGGCCTGGAGAATTCCGAAAAGAGTTGGGACATGGGCACGAACTTGCTTTGAGCTCTGAGAAGCACAATAGTGCCTGCACGCAAGGCCATTGATAGTCACCTTGAAGGTCTCTGCACGCGAAGTTAGAGGGAGAAGTACTCAATAGATTTTCAACGTGGCCACATAGTAGTCGTGGAGGGAAGCCAGAAAGAGAGACGCCAAGCTCTTGTGCAGTCAGGAATTAGAGGACCGCAGCATTTCCACTACCATGGGACGAGAATCACCGGATCATATTGCTCATGCTTCAGCAGTTGGATGGCCACGAACAGGATTGTTGGCCCGCCATCAACGCAGAGGGGAGCTCCGAATGAGCTTTCCCCAGAGAATGGGCTCAAACCATAGGAGAGGGGCAAAATGTGTTGTGGCCTATCCTTTCCACCTACCTCGCACGATATAAGGTGGAGTTTAATGCGGTTCATGTAGGGTTTCATCGTTCAAGCATTCACGCGAACAAGACTTCATTTTTTTCTCTTTTTTTTAAGTGTTCTTGAAGTTGAAGAGAGAGAAGGGAGCAGATAGGTACTACCCCTCTCCCTTTTCCAGGCTATCACTGAAATCAAGAAATGGAGGAGAGATGGATGGTGATGCCTCAGTGAGTGTGTGGGAGTGTTTGTGTATGTGAGAAAGAAAGAGAGAAGGGGGTTAGGGGATGTTTTTGTGAAACATTCAAATTGAACTAAAACTACCCTAACAAAACAAGAACATAGGGAGCTAGTGGCCTAATGGAAGGGTGAAAGTGCCATGCCAACACACATATCCTACGTGAATAAGCAGAAACATTGCAAATCAATATCTTACCACATGCTCTTGAGCACTCCAAGTGATGAAAGGCCGTTCATCCCCGGCAACGGCGCCAAATTTGTTGTTGTAGTATGCCCTTGGGAGCCAAGACCCACACCACCTTGCATGGAAGCAAGTAGGAGGCCCAAGAATGACTCTCCTTTCATCCAACCCATCCTCCAACATGTTCAAGCCATTGGCCATCAGCCCGCAGCTATGCCACATGCTTGAAAATATGGAGCAATGGGAGTCAAGGATCCTAGTCACATATGTAAAATACAAGACAATTGCAACACTCTACTTACACACAAAGGAAATGATAGCATGCACACACACCTCACTCTCACACACTCCAAGACTGATGGAGAGTGTTAATCTCCAAAAGAACAACCTACTCTTGAATTTAGAACACCTCTATATCAAGAGTAAGTCAAAACCTTCACCAAATTAGAGGTCCAATCTCCAAATTATCAAAAGTTAAGAAATTTTGTGAAGAAGGTAAAACACAGAAAGTCTGTTGCACAATTTCTTCTCATTGACCTATCAAACATGTAAAGTTTTCTATGAAATTTTGTATGGAGTGTCGCCTAGAGATTGCGCACCTCCTCGAAGTTAAAGTTCTTCAAAAGGTTTAGTATAACTTGAGAAATCAACTTCACAAGTTACCTATGTCTGAATCTTCACTTCTGAGAAGTCGATTTAGACACCCCTAACTTCTTAACTTCAATTCTCTCAGTACAAAACCCGTTTAAGCAAATGCTTCTAGACACGAGTAGATTACCTTCCAACTTAAAGATTAAGTGCTTGCTTGCACAAAACTTTAAACTATGGAGTGAGAACTAACCAAAAGATTAAGATCGAGATTTGTGCCTGTTTCAAAGAACTGTGAACACTCAACACATATGAATGTTCCTACTAACAATTCTCCTAGCCTGTTTGCAATTAGACTATGAAACTCAGGTCACAGACTCATTAACTACCAGCTTAGATATCCTCAAAAGGATTTTACAATTGAACAAACACAGATGGAGCAGACACGAAAAGATCGGGCGCAATATTTCTTCATTTACTCAGAAAGTTACAGTTGAGCGATGAGAGAAAACTCAACTAACTTTTTCATGTCTCATGACATCTCTCTTCCTCTTTCTTGACTTCTATCTATTCTTACATATGCTCTCATATCACGCCTTGACATTTTCAAGGTATTTATAGATAAATTTGTACAAGTCTATGACTAATCAAAGATCTAAGTGAACTATGTACATATGTGTACATTCCTCATATATTCTGAATGTATCCTTCTTCCAAGCTTTAAGAATTGATCTCATCCTTCATTCTTTAGTCTTCAAACATTCAATTGGTGATTGATCTGCACCAACAGCTCCCCCTCAATCATCAATTGAGGTTTCTCCTTTCTTCTTTATACCTGCCATGTCTTTAAACTTCTGTAGCTTTGGTCCATCCAAGCTCTTTGTAAGCATATCAGCTATCTGATCTTTAGTTGAGGTATGTATGACTTCAATCTCCTTATCCATCACTTTCTCTCTTAGAAAGTGATACTGAATCTCAATGTTTTTGGTCCTGGCATGAAAAACAGGATTAGCAGCTAAATACAATGAACTCATGTTATCTCCATATATAATTGGTACCCCATGCACAATGTCAAAACTCTTCATCAAAGTCTTGAGCCAAATCACTTCCTTTGCAGCTTCAACCATGCCTTTGTACTCTGCTTTTGTAGAAGACAAAGCAACTGTATGCTTCTTCTCGGAACACCATGAGATAAGTTTATCTCCCACATAACACATATATCCTAAAGTTGACCTTCTATCATCTGGATTACCTGCCCAATCTGCATCACTATAAATTTTGATATTTGTATCTGAGGTAAACCCATAATACAAACCTTCATTGAGTGTACCCTTAATGTACCTCAACACTCTTTGACCTGCAATCCAATGTTCTTTCCCTGGGCAATGCATGAATTGAGACAAAACCCCTACTGCATATGATAAATCAGGTCTAGTTAAAGTAGCATAGATAAGACTACCAACTAAACTCTGATATTGTCTCATGTCCTTGAATTCTTCACCTCCAAACTTACTCAATTTGTGATTCACCTCCATTGGTGTAGGTGCTACCCTGCAATCATCCATTTTAAACTTGATTAACAAGTTCTTCAAATACCTTTCTTGGGTCACAAATACTCCATGTTGAGTATATGTAATCTCCATGCCCAAGAAGTATGACAAGTCTCCCAAGTCACTTATCTTGAACTCCTTTTCATTTGCTTCTTGAGTCTTTGTATTCCTTCTTCATCTCTACCTGTAAGGATTATATCATCAACATATATGCACATGTATATGAAACCATTATCACTTGCTTTGACAAGCAAGCTACTATCTGCTTTAGACACCTGAAATCCAAGTTCTTTCAAGAACTTTACAAGTCTATAGTTCCATGCCCTTGGGGCCTGCTTCAAGCCATACAAAGCTCTCTTGAGCTTGCACACATGATCTGGATACTTTTTATCTCTGAACCCTTGAGGTTGCTCCATGAACACATCATCTGAAATATAACCATTCAAAAAAGCATTTTTCACATCAAGTTGACATAACTTCCAACCTTTACATGCAGCAATAGCTATAAGTGTCCTGATGGTTGTCATCTTTGCCACAGGACTATAAGTCGCATCATAGTCAACACCATAAGTCTGAGCAAACCCTTTGACAACAAGTCTAGCTTTGTATCTAGACACACTTCCATCTGCAAACCTCTTGGTCTTGTAAACCCATTTGCATCTAATGATTTTCTGACTATTTGGTTTTGGAACCAAATCCCATGTTTGATTCTCCAATAGTGCATCATATTCTTCCTACATAGCTTTCTCCCATTTTTCCTTACCTTTTGCCTCTTCATATGTAGAAGGGTCTTCATCTGTTTTCATCATAACTATACCTTGTAGGTTGCCATTTATTCCTTGTAGACCTCCTAAGCTCTCCACTTCTTGAGGTTTCTGGTTCTTCATATTCAGGATCAAATCTTGGGGTTTCTTCCACTTCAACTTGCACTTCATTATTCTCTTGTTCATCAAATATTTGAACCTTTGATTTACCTTTCCTTTGACTCACTTCTTCTTCATCTCCTGTATTGATATTGATTGTACCTGCATACCAAGTGCTTTGCTCATCAAATGTAACATCTTTAGAAACCATAAATTGTTTTGTAGATGGACTCCACAATCTATAGCCCATCTGCTTATCATCATAACCAATGAAAACATATTTTTCAGCTTTAGGCTCCAACTTGTGCCTTAATTGTGATGGCACATATGCATATGCCACACATCCAAAAACTCTGCAATGATCCAAGGTAGGTCTCTTACCCCACCAAGCCTCATATGGTGTCATACCCTGCAAGGCTTTACATGGTAACCTATTGACCAAATAAGTGGCTGTATTTACAGCCTCAACCCACAAATAATTAGGGCAATTTTTCTCCTTCATCATGGATCTTGCAAACTCAACAAGTGTTCTATTTCTCCTTTCTGCTACACCATTTTGTTGAGGAGAGTACCTGCAAGTAACCTCCCTTTTTATACCTGCATTCCATAAGTAATCACTGAACTCATTAGAGAAATACTCTCCCCCTCCATCTGACCTTAATCTCTTCAACTTATGACCTGTAATTCTTTCTGCATATGCATGATAGTGTTTGAATGTATTAAACACTTCTGACTTATCTTTGATCACATAGATAGTGATCCATCTAGTAGCATCATCAACATAAATCACATAATACCTTGACCCATTTATACTGAAATCCTTTGATGGTCCCCACACATCTGTGTGTACCAATTCAAGCTTCTCTGAGTACATAAAACCATGCTTGGAGTAAGAATTCTTATGAGCCTTACCTAATTGACATGCCTCACATTTGTATGTCATATGTTGACCTACAACATTAGGCAATCCAAGCACTGAACCATTGTTAATCATATCTTTAATACCTCTTTCATTGAAATGTCCAAGCCTCTTGTGCCAAAGATCTAACTCAGAGATCTTATGTCCTCCATATGTGAACATAGCATGACCAATATTGCCTTGAATCTTCAATGTAAATAATCTTCCTTCCTTTTTCCCTAAAACAATCTGTTTATACCCTTGGCTAGGGTCTTCCACATATACTCCATCATTAGTGAACCTTACTTCATATCCCTTTTCAACAATTTGTCCTACACTTATCAAATTCTTAGGAATTGTAGGAACATACAAGACCTTACTCAATAAGGTGCTACCATCCTTGGCCTTCACTGATCCAATTGACTTCACATTGTGCTTTGTGTTGTCACCTGTTTGAACAACATGATTAAAAACATTATTCTCCAAATCAGTCATCAAGGATATATTACCACTCAGGTGATTGCTACACCCTGAGTCAATGTAGAAAACTCTTTGATCTTCACTCTGCCTTTCACAAGTTGCATTCATTATCAATGTTGAATCCTCCTTTTGATCTGAAGCATAATTGTAGTAGGTGTTGTTATATTGTTGACTTTGGAATCCTCTACCTGCATTTCTTCCAAAGTAACTCCTACCACCTCTGCCTCTGAAATTACCTCTTTGACTTCTACCACCTCTTCCTCTTGAGTTATAATTTTGATTGTATCCACCATTACTCTGATTATTATGCCAACAATCATTAGCTAAGTGATTTGTCTTACCACAAATCCAGCAGGCTTTGCCTCCATCTTTGTTATTCCTGCCTCTTCCTCTACCTTTGCCACCTCCTCTTCCTCTTAGGAAGTTGGCTTGACTAGTTGTACCTTCATCTTCACCTGCTTGTTGCTTTCCTTTGCTATTCTTCTTCTTGTCCTTTGAGTACATTGCATGACCTGCACTCTTGTCACCATCTCCTTTAACATCCTGCTCAAATGTTAGCATATGACCTAGCAACTGATTTAAATCAGGAGTGAAATGGTCAAGTGATAACTCTGTAGACAAAATGAATGGCTTCCATTTGTCATCACCTCTCAAACCTGTAAGAATTTGCCTTACCAATTTATCCTCCTCAATGTCTTCATCAACAGCTCCTAATGCATCTGCAATGTCTTTCATCCTTGTCACATAGTCTGAAATAGATTGAGAAGCCTTCTTCTTGAAGGTTGTAAACTTTGCCCATAAGGATGCCTTCCTTGACTTTGTAGTATTCTGGAAATGCTCCTCCAAAGCATTCCAAATATCAGTTGCACTTTCAAGACCTTGAATATGAGGTAACAAGTAATCATTGACTCCCATATAGATAATGCTCCTAGCTTGAGCATCTTTCTTCATCCAATTTTTCAAATCTGCTAACTCTTCCCTAGTTGGAACACTAGGATCTCTGAACTGTGGCTTTTCTTCTTCTCCTGTGATGTAGGCTATTAAATCTTTGCTCATAAGATGAGCTTCCATCCTCATTGACCATGCAGGATAGTTTTCCCTATCCAATTTCTCTATCTGTAGAGAATCTCCCATCTTGTGTCTACCTGTGTATTGAAATCTTCAAGCTTTATGAACAATATATGTACCTTTACTTCGAATTAGACTCCTTTTGTCCTTCTTGATGTCGTATGGTCTCCTCCTCAAGCTTTGCCTTCAAACTTTCACCTTTTAGTTCTTCAATTGTTGAATTTCTTGAATCTGCAGCAGTCGGGACCCTCCTTTCCTTGATTTGATGTCTCCTGCTCTGATACCACTGATGGAGAGTGTTAATCTCCAAAAGAACAACCTACTCTTGAATTTAGAACACCTCTATATCAAGAGTAAGTCAAAACCTTCACCAAATTAGAGGTCCAATCTCCAAATTATCAAAAGTTAAGAAATTTTGTGAAGAAGGTGAAACACAGAAAGTCTGTTGCACAATTTCTTCTCATTGACCTATCAAACATGTAAAGTTTTCTATGAAATTTTGTATGGAGTGTTGCCTAGAGATTGCGCACCTCCTCGAAGTTAAATTTCTTCAAAAGGTTTAGTATAACTTGAGAAATCAACTTCACAAGTTACCTATGTCTGAATCTGCACTTCTGAGAAGTCGATTTAGACACCCCTAACTTCTTAACTTCAATTCTCTCAGTACAAAACCCGTTTAAGCAAATGCTTCTAGCCACGAGTAGATTACCTTCCAACTTAAAGATTAAGTGCTTGCTTGCACAAAACGTTAAACTATGGAGTGAGAAGTAACCAAAAGATTAAGATCGAGATTTGCGCCTGTTTCAGAGAACAATGAACACTCAACACATATGAATGTTCCTACTAACAATTCTCCTAGCCTGTTTGCAATTAGACTATGAAACTCAGGTCACAGACTCATTAACTAACAACTTAGATATCCTCAAAAGGATTTTACAATTGATCAAATACAGATGGAGCAGACACGAAAAGATCGGGCGCAATATTTCTTCATTTACTCAGAAAGTTACAATTGAGTGATGAGAGAAAAATCAACTAACTTTTTCATGTCTCATGACATCTCTCTTCCTCTTTCTTGACTTCTATCTATTCTTACATATGCTCTCATATCACGCCTCGACATTTTCAAGGTATTTATAGATAAATTTGTACAAGTCTATGACTAATCAAAGATCTAAGTGAACTATGTACATATGTGTACATTCCTCATATATTTTGAATGTATCCTTCTTCCAAGCTTTAAGAATTGATCTCATCCTTCATTCTTTAGTCTTCAAACATTCAATTGGTGATTGATCTGCACCAACAAAGACTAAATACACATATGTACAAAGCCTTAAGAGAAAGGAGAGTTCTTCCATTGAAAGGATTTTACATGAGAGCACGACCAAAAGCTCTCCCATTACAAGAAATAAGCCTCTATATATAGGCTAGACACATTCCCCCATGTGCTCCTTTTGACTAGTAAAAAAGGAGCACATGCCTAACTAACATATCTCAAAAAGATCTTGGAAAATATTCTTTCTAACAACCATATCTTCCAAGAATACGTGCGTGGGGATTTTTCTACATTTCTACAAAAAGTATGGGTATTTTTACATGCTTCCAAAAGCCTTACTTTAGGAGAAATATTAAAAAGTGTCTAAGAGGGAGTTTTCATGTAAACTCTAGGTAGATACAAAAAGAGGGTTCAAATAAGATGTGTGCATACCCAATACTCAACAACCTTCTAGAGGCATGAGCCCTCCCCAATGGTCCTCCTACTTCACTAAACCAATGGGAGGTATTCTCGACTGGTGTAGTGTGGCCACTCGGGGGGTCTTGTATTGGTATGATCTGTATGGCCTAAAATTCCTTCACTCTTGGTTTCTGCCATGTTAGCCAAGGCTAATGATTGCTTATCTGCTAGAAGAAGAAAATCATATAAGCATTGTGTAGGAAACATGATAACACCATGTTCCCTCTAAAGATCAGAGCTCCCACAATATTGGTAAGAAATGAAGACTCAGTGGTTCCAAGGAACACCGATGTCGTGAAGAACACTAAGGTTCAATGTCATCTCACTATAGAAGAGCTGCTCAAAGCAAAACTCGAGCTATGGAACCATGTGAAGGATGAGGTCCCAGAACTTGATTCCAATGTTCCAAAAGGTGGCTCTAAGCAAAAAGTACCAGACATACCGCTAGACAAAATAGGGGACATGTGTGAGGGTGAAGAAGGTAATACTTATCTTCCAATCACCTACCAAGGTTACACAACCAAAGCAATCATAGATTCAGGTGCTGGTGTGGTTATTGCGACCACCTCATTGTGGAAGCAATGGGGAAAACCCACATTAAGACCAACTAGAAGGAAGCTTGAGATGGCAGACGGTCATTTTGAAAGACCTCTAGGATTGCTAGAAGGGATAACTCTAACCACCTATGGTGTAGAGTTTGAGCACACATTTGCTATATGCAATAAAGGGAATGGTTGAGACCTGGGTTGAAAAGTTCTAGCAAGAAAGGCATGGAGGGATTGGAGAAGTGGGGGGATGGGGGTTGGGGGTTGAGGTCGTAGAGGCGGGGAGGTCATGAAGGGTGGTGTGGTGGTAGGGAATCCCAAGAATATGGATCTAGAGTCAGGATGACCCATGGCTGAGGGTATGGGGGATGGTTGTGCTAGGACAGGCTCTATGAGCGATTCGGTGGATTGGGTTGTGATGGTGGTGGCTTCATAGATTGGGTTGTCACCGGTGGAGAACAGGGTTGAACTCGAGGTGGGAGTGCGGAAGATGAAGGTTTGCTCGGTGGGTTGGGTGGTCAAGGTGATCTCCACGGCTTCTGTTCTAGGAAGCGATGGTGGGGGTGTGGGTGGTAGTGGTTCAGTTGACTCTTCATGGATGATTGTATGCTCTTGGCTAGCGGTTACTACTGCTTGGGAGGTTGTCTCAATGGGTTCGGATGTAATAATCGGCCCTTCTACCGTTGTAATGGGGATCTGGATGTTTTTACGTGACCGTGGTTGTGTTTGGAATCTTCGTGGATCATATTGAACTGAAGACCTCCTAATGGCAGTCCGAACTGCTTCTACTACCCCATATGTTTCTGCCATTAATAAGAGACCTTCATTGTATTCCGAGTCAATGCCTGCTTCTTCCAAAAGTTGAGCCATGAGCACCCTACTACTCTGTTCGGTGAGCAACTGTTGCGACCTTACTCGTTCCATTATTTGGTATAGCCTCCGGAGTTCTGCTGTATAAGATGGGGCTTCAGTTGTTTCCTCTTCTTCTGCTTCTGAATGTTCCTGTTGTTGCGACAAAGTTCTCTGTTGTTCCTCATCCCAATGTACATGGCGGCCTTCTGTGGATTTCCTTCTCCTTTGAGAAGAGGTGCCCTGTTCTTCTACATCTGAATAGAACTCCACATCAGAGAATTGTGTATTTTGTAAGAATGATTCGAAGTCGAAAATGCCCATCCCTTCAGTGCCCCTAATTGCAAGAAATTCGAATTCAGGAGGGACAGGAGGAGCGGAGGGGGCAGCTTGAGTTGTAGCTTCAGATCCAGACCTGGGTATTCTAATGGTAAAGGGAGGTACGGTGGTCTCTCCTCGTGGCGATACTTCAGGAGTAGTCAGAACTTCACGTGTCTGGACACAAGGGATCGAACCCCTCATGCGCTTGGATTGATGTGTGGACGTCTTGAGCCTCTTAAACATTTGTAATTGTGCCCAAGTTAAAGCACGTTCAATGGGTACATCGTATGCTAAGCACCGGTAGATAATGTGTGTGATTGCACAGCAACCATTCACCACTAATTTCCTAGATGACCTTTTATTTGCTTCATATAACTGCTCCACAATCCATACAGGAAGCTTAATTGGTAATGCACCCGTCTCCTCCAAGTAGAGAGCGAACCAAATTCTTTTGTGCGGTTGTGTGAAGCGGTCTTGACCAGGGAAAGCAAAATGTTGCATGCACATACGGAGAGGGATGGACACGTTTGGTGTGAGTGCTACAATATCTTTAAGCTTCAGTAGTTTCCTATCCTTCATGTTAGTAGGAATGAGAGCATCCTTCTCCAAAGGTACATGTGTACCGTGCATATTCAAAGCAGGGCTCACCAATTCTAGTGTAAGTTCAAACCTTTTCAACTCGTTGTTTCCCAACAAGGAAGGAAGTACGAATGTTCCTGGTTTGTCCTTTTCTTCGTTAGCTTGTAATGTGGAGACCAAATAATAGCATCGGAGGATATCTGGTTTAGGTAGTGGTGCTTCAAAGTATTCGGCTAGCCCTGCACGTTGCCATATGGTCTAGAGATCTTCTGTGTTCTGTAGAGTCTCAAACTCCTTGGAGAAAAATTGGAATCGGACCCATGATCTTTCATACTCGCACTTAGACTCCCATATATACTTGGCCTCTCCTAATGGACCTAGCATGCCATTGAACCAATGAGAATTGGCATGGACTCTCTCTGTGATCCCTGTGGGTGGATCCGGTACCGGGATCTGCTGAAGGTGTTGCAGCTCCACAGGTTGTTCAGTTGGTGGCACATCAACAGGTAGACTATCCACATCAATTCCTGGAGTACTTACTCCTGCCTGTGAGCTCGGACCTGCTACTTCTACCATGAGATTGCTTGTAGTTGTTGATGCTTATCTGCTAGAAGAAGAGAGAGGCACATTAGCATTGCATAGGAAACAGGATGTTATGGTGTTCCCTCCACAATACCAACATGACATTCCGAGTGGTTAGAGGTTAGTGGGTGAAGTGTTCGTGATGTGTGTACATGTGGGTTAGTAGGTTAGGGTTCACTCTCGATGCATGCTTTGGATGTGCAATGTTCTCAGAATGCACCTACATCAGAGGGGAAGGATTTACAGAGGTGGGTCAGGGGGTTTGATATGGGGTTTAGGTCTCCAAACTTTGATGCTGGAATTGTTGCTTTTATTGGCGATGATGTGTGAAGGTTTGCGTACTGGAGTGTGTTGGGTTTGGGACCTTTTGGGTACCCATTTCCAAACATTCTGAGGCGTGACCGAGAGTGTGGTGGTGTGGAGTGTAGATGTTTGCCTTTGGATGGGAGCCAATAGGACTCGTGAGTGTTGGTTTGGTCTTGTGATTGGAGGTGAAGTTATTTGAGCTAGGAAGCAGGTCTTGGGCACCCATATTTGTCTAGCTTTTGGGATCGCCTTCATTGACTGCTTTGGAACCCAAATAGAAATGGTTTGTCTAGATTGATGCCTAGGGTACTCCTTCGCAGTAGTCCTCGACACTGTAGCTTGCTTGATGCTTCTTTGGAATCCTGTCTCCAAAGCCG
Source organism: Ceratopteris richardii (assembly GCA_020310875.1). Classification (NCBI taxonomy): domain Eukaryota; kingdom Viridiplantae; phylum Streptophyta; class Polypodiopsida; order Polypodiales; family Pteridaceae; genus Ceratopteris; species Ceratopteris richardii. The sequence goes on from CM035415.1 coordinate 158,436,221, forward strand.
AGGGTTGTTCACCTTTGCGTATCGAGATCTGCTTCATGCCATGGGGTATTCTGTATTGTACTGGTTGGTGTTCATTCTTCTTGGTCCTCGGGCTCCTCTGTATCTTGTATTTTCCGGCTTGCTTTCTTTGAATTCTCTTTGGAAAAGAAGGGAACTCCTTGTTGACTTCTGTACCTTCGTCATGAGTGGCAATCTTTTGCACCATAGAACTTTGGTCAAGAGTAGCATGGTTCATTTCACGTGGACTCCTGGAAGGACCAGGATTCGGTGCCTCTTCTAGCGGCCTATGTGCTTGATTTTCTAATTCAACCGTTATGTAGTTTTGGCCTTCCCATGCCTGAAGAAGTCCACTTCATAGGTTGAGGCTAACTACATGATCATAAATCCAGTCTTGGCCGAGGACAACAGGTTCGGTAAGATCCTCGTCTTCACACACTAGCACTTTGACTGCCATTAGCACCTCTTAAATGTAGAGGGGAAGTTCCACCTCACCAATGCAAGGGGTTTCCACACCTCCCAATCCTATGAGATATGCCTCTATAAGATTGATTTGTAATTGCAGCTCTTGGCAGTAAGAAAGTCGAACTGCACTAGTGGCTGCCCCTGAGTCAATTAAAGCTCTCACTGTCCTTACACTCTCTCCTTGTCATACTTCTAGGGTTACAAAACGCCGTCGGTCAATTATGTTGCGAACATTTGTTTTATGTAGGGTACAAGTTTCAAATTATGTAAATACCTTTAGGAAGTCTTCAAATACTTCAAGAAGGCTCATATTATTCATAAAATGTAGCAAAAATACCACATGAGTTCTAGAACATGGTGAGTCAAATTAGTGAGTCACAAGGGAGCTTCAGTGGTGTTCTAGTGGAAGGTCGATGTGGCTAGTTCTCAAAGTCCATCAATACTTTGCTTATTTGAGCACTTGAGTCATGTAATACCTCCATCCAAGTGTCTACCACGAATTTAGATGTATTAGGAAGGTTTTAGATTAGTTTCCCATGCTATAAAAAGAGGAGAAAAGTCGTGATCTTGTGGGATGTCCAAGAGAGTCATATGTGTATCTCTACACTGCTCTAGTTTTGTATTCAGAGATTGCAGAGCTTGCATCTCCCTCATTATATATTCAAATTACATGTTTGATAGCTCATTGGAAAGCTCGTACTGTCTACTTTCTTCCTCTAATTTTTCATAATCATTGGATTTGTGAGCTGAGAGCAATACTCTCTGCAAGTAGTGTGTGTCCTCTGTTTTTTATCACTGCTGAAGGTCTCCATTAAACCTCAAACTTGCAGAGGTCATATCTCCTTGTGTATGTATCCAAATCATGTGTTCTTTGGCTTGTTAGAAAGCTCTTTAAGTCTACTTGTAGTTTGCAAAGTTTCAAAGTCATTGGAGTTGTGAGTTAAGAGCAGTAGTCTCTGCAAGTGATGTGTATCCTCAAGTTCATCTCTGTTTCAAGGTCTCCATTAAAGCTGCATATTGCAGAGGTCATAGCTCATTGTGTATTTATCCATTTGAGGTGTTCTATATCTTGTTGGAAAGATCTTAGAGTCTAGTTTATGTGTGTGAAACAGTTTTGGAAAATTCCAAGTGAGTAAAGAGAAATTTGCTCTGCAAGAAAATTGGTCTGTGCATACAAGTTTGTGAAAAACTCAACTAGGTCCTGTTGGGTTTCACCTACTTCTAGCTGTACTTTGGAGATCAATAAACTCCAACATTGGTATCAGAGCAAGTACTTGGAGGCTTGGAGAAGGTTATCATACCTTGACGAAGAATTTGAAGCTATCAAAGAAGCAGTTCATCATCAACACTACACAAAGGTAGAAGAAGATTGCAAGGAGGCATCTGAAGCAACATCCAAGCAAAGAAAGGTGCACATACCTCATTTACAAGGTAAATATTATTTTCTTCTCATCACACACATTGGAAAGGAGGCTTAAAGGAGGAAGCTTAGCATTTGTATTATGGGAGACCAACATGCACAAATAGAGAAGCTTGATAAGACCAATTATCAGGCATGGAAGTTTAGAATCACAGCATACTTGCAAGGTAGAGGCTTGTATGGTTTGATTGACGGCACAGATATCAAACCCACATTACCAGAGGACCCAAATCAGCAACAATTGAGGGAGTTTAGACTTTGGAATGAGAGAGACAAAAGGGTTATATTCATTTTATCACAAAATATTCAAGATTCAATGCTAGGACACATACAAGATCTAGACACAAGTAGAGATGTTTGGCTTGCATTGGAAAGGTTGTATGCTACAGGTACAAGAGCAAGGAAGATTCAACTCAAAAATGAGTTGAATAACATAAAGAAAGATACAAGGACATCGGTCAATGATTACATATTGAAAGTTAAAGAGATTGCAGATCAACTAGGATCAATTCAAGCTCATGTGGAGGACGACGACTTGGTTGCACATACTCTCAACGGACTCAAAGATGATGAGAGATGGAAACCCTTCATTACTTCAGTTTATGTCAGAGAAGAATTACCAGATTTTGATCAACTTATTGCCCTCATGGTCACGGAGGAGATGAATCTAAATGGTTCTACTTCAAATCAAAAAGGATCTCAAGGACAAGCTCTTTATGTAGGATCATCAAGAGGTGGAAACAGAGGTGGAAGAGGTTCAAATAGAGGTCGAGGAAGAAGGAGCGATGATCAAAGGACTTCAAGTGGCTTCTTCAACACAAGAGGAAGAGGAAGATCAAGCGCTAGAGGTACGAGAGGCTACTACAACTACAACCAAAGACAAAGGAGTGAAGATAATAAGAACAATTGCTATATATGTGGAAGGTATGGACACTATGCCAAAGATTGTTATCAAAATGAAAATAATCAAGGTGGTAATCGTAGAGGAGGCTATTCAAGAAGAGGTAAACAACAAGGAAATTATGCAGTTGAAGGTAAAAGTGATGATTATGATTCTCTTCTTATGATGAATGTAGAAACTAAGATGAATTGCAATGGCGATGTATGGTATGTAGATAGTGGTTGTTCTAATCACATGTCTCATGATGCTTCATGGTTTTCTAATATGCATAATCCGTCATGCAAAGGTCATGTTGAAATAGGAGATGATACAACACATAAGATTATGCAGGTTGGAGATGTTTTTATGCAGGATAAGAGCAAGAAAAATTGCTTGAAGGATGTACTTTATGTGCCAACGATCACTAAGAATTTGATGTCGGTTGGTCAAATGGTAGAAAAAGGTCTACAAGTGAGATTTAATCATGCAAGTTGCTTCATTGAGGATCCAAAGCAAAGGAGGTTAATTGCTAGAGGTCAAAAACAAGGTAGATTTTTTACATTCAAGGTAAACCCAAATCATACAAACTATTTCTCTTATGGTATGCATCGAATAGCAGAGCTTGATCTATGGCACAAAAGGATTGGACACATGAATGTACACAGGTTAAAGGAGCTATCAAAGAAGAGGATTGTTGAAGGATTACCTAATCTTACTAAGCAAAATATGGTGCATCTTTGTGAAGCATGTCAAATGGGTAAGCAGAGTAGACAACCTTTCAAGCATTCAAGCTATGTAAGTGATGGTTTGCTAGATCTCATACACACAGATGTGTGGGGACCTACTAAAGAGGCATCCTTGGTTGGTAATAAGTACTATGTATCATTCATTGATGATCATAGTAGAATGACATTTGTGTATTTTATTAAACATAAGAGTGAGGTCTTTGATTGTTTCAAGAAGTTCAAATCATATGTCGAAAAGCAAACAGGAAGGTATATTAAGAAGCTAAGATCCGATGGAGGAGGAGAGTATTTCTCTCAAGCTTTTACTGATTTTTTGTATGATGAAGGTATCAAAAGAGAAGTTACATGGAGGTATACTCCACAACAAAATGGAGTCGCAAAAAGAAGAAACAGAATCATAGCAGAAGCATCTAGAAGCATGCTTAATGATATGTGTTTGCCTAATTATTTTTGGGCTGAAGCTGTTAGCACAAGTGTTTACATTATGAATAGAGTTCCGACTGCTGGAGTTCATCATTTGAGACCATATGAGGTATGGCATGGAAGGAAACCAAGTGTAAGTCATTTGAAAGTATTTGGCTGTGTATGTTATGTACATGTACCTAGTGAGGTGAGATCTAAACTTGATGCGAAATCAAAAAAATATATATTTATTGGTTATGCAGATACTCAAAGAGGATATAGATGTTATAATCCTCATACCAATAAGGTTGTTGTGTCAAGAGATGTAAACTTTGATGAATCACTTTCATGGTATGCAGATAAGAATTGTTTGTAGGTCATGGATGAAAATGAAGAAGGTGTGGTTGAAGGAGATGAATGCATAGTTCAGCCATCAGGAAGTTTAAATGATGAAAGGAGTGGTTTAGATGAAGAAAGAGGATCACCTTTCAATGGAAGATTAAGGCAAGAGTCACCTCCAAGTGTTAAAAGTAAAGGTAAACTCAAACTTGTTGAAGTTAATGATGAAGGAGAGGAAATTAGTGATGTATGTGAGTATGGAGAATCATCAAAGGTTCCTAATAAGAAAAGAAGAGCATCTACATTGGAGGTAAGAAGAACTTCAAGAGTAAGTAAGCAACCTCAAAGGTATACTTATGAATCTTTCATGAATACTCATTATGCTTTTATGACAAAAGTTGAGCAGGAAAATGAACCCACATGTTATGATGAGGCCAAAGGAGATGAAAAGTGGGAGAAAGCAATGAGAGAAGAAATGGAAGCACTATAGGATAACAAGACTTGGAATTTAGTTCCAAGTACACCAAAGCAAAAGGTAATTGGTTGCAAGTGGGTTTTTAAGATTAAAAGAAATAGTGATGGTAGTGTGTCTAGATATAAGGCTAGACTTGTAGCAAAAGGATATAATCAAACTCAAGGTGTGGACTATGAGGAAACATTTAGTCCAGTAGCAAATATGGCAACGGTGAGAACTTTGTTGGCTTTAGCTGCAAGTAAAAGGTGGAATATATATCAACTCGATATAAAGAATGCCTTTCTTAATGGTGAGTTAAATGAAGAAGTGTATATGTCACAACCAGATGGTTATGTGGATGCAAAATGTCCTAATCATGTATGCAGGTTAAAGAAGGCATTGTATGGTCTTAAGCAGGCATCAAGGGCATGGAATGCAAGGTTGGTAAAGTATCTTATGCTGCAAGGATACACAGCGAGTCATGCTGATCCTTCACTTTATGTAAAACATGTAGATGGCATGTGTGTCTATGTATGCATTTATGTGGATGAGTTGTTGATTACAGGGAATGATGCAAAAGCAATTGATGAGATAAAAGGTAATTTGGGAAAGGAATTTAAAATTTCAGATCTTGGTTTGCTCAGATACTTTCTTGGGATTGAAATTGTGTATAGCGATGAAGGTATGTGGTTGATACAAAGAAAGTATATATGTGATATGCTGAAAAGGTTTGGTATGCAGGAATGTAAATTTGTTTCTACTCCAATGGAATGTAATGTAAAGCTAAGTGCAAAGGAAGGTGATGAGTTGCATGATATGAATGTATATAGATCCATGGTAGGATCTTTGATTTATGCAACAAAAACTAGACCTGATATATGTTATGCAGTGGGAGTATTGTCACAGTTTATGCATGAACCTAAAGTACCTCATATGCATGCAGCGAAAAGAGTGCTTAGGTATTTGAAAGGTACCATGAACGAAGGATTATTTTATAGTCATGATGCTGATCTAACTCTTAAAGTCTTTAGTGATGCAGATTGGGCTGGAAGCAAAGATGACAGAAGATCCACAAGTGGATATGTGGTAATAGCAGGAAACAAGACATTAACATGGAGTTCAAAGAAACAGCCTACAGTTGCTTTATCTTCTACAGAGGCTGAGTATAGAGGTTTAGCATTGGCTACTACTGAGGTTATGTGGTTTAAAAAGTTGTTTCATGACTTGAATGTGCAGGTTGATGTACCACTGATATATGGGGATAACTTGAGCAGCATTCATATGACCTCAAATCCTATTTTTCATGCTAGAACAAAGCATATAGAGGTTCACTATCATTATGTTCGAGAGAAGGCCATGAACAATGAAGTGCAGGTTTCTTTTGTTGGAACAAAGGATCAAGTTGTAGATATCTTCACCAAATCCTTGGATGGACCAAAGCTTCAAAGATTCAACTATATTCTTGGCATGAAGGAAATACCTTTGAAACTTGAGGGGGAGAATGTTGCGAACATTTGTTTTATGTAGGGTACAAGTTTCAAATTATGTAAATACCTTAAGGAAGTCTTCAAATACTTCAAGAAGGCTCATATTATTCATAAAATGTAGCAAAAATACCATGTGAGTTCTAAAACATGGTGAGTCAAATTAGTGAGTCACAAGGGAGCTTCAGTGGTGTTCTAGTGGAAGGTCAATGTGGCTAGTTCTCAAAGTCCATCAATACTTTGCTTATTTGAGCACTTGAGTCATGTAATACCTCCATCCAAGTGTCTACCACGAATTTAGATGTATTAGGAAGGTTTTAGATTAGTTTCCCATGCTATAAAAAGAGGAGAAAAGTCGTGATCTTGTGGGATGTCCAAGAGAGTCATATGTGTATCTCTACACTGCTCTAGTTTTGTATTCAGAGATTGCAGAGCTTTTATCTCCCTCATTATATATCCAAATTACATGTTTGATAGCTCATTGGAAAGCCTGTACTGTCTAATTTCTTCCTGTAAATTTTCATAATCATTGGATTTGTGAGCTGAGAGCAATACTCTCTGCAAGTAGTATGTGTCCTCTGTTTTTTTATCCCTGCTGAAGGTCTCCATTAAACCTCAAACTTGCAGAGGTCATATCTCCTTGTGTATGTATCCAAATCATGTGTTCTTTGGCTTGTTAGAAAGCTCTTTAAGTCTAATTGTATTCTAGAAAGTTTCAAAGTCATTGGAGTTGTGCGTTAAGAGCAGTAGTCTCTGCAAGTGATGTGTATCCTCAGGTTCATCTCTGTTTCAAGGTCTCCACTAAAGCTGCATATTGCAGAGGTCATAGCTCATTGTGTATTTATCCATTTGAGGTGTTCTATATCTTGTTGGAAAGCTCTTAGAGTCTAGTTTATGTGTGTGAAACAGTTTTGGAAAATTCCAAGTGAGTAAAGAGAAATTTGCTCTGCAAGAAAATTAGTCTGTGCATACAAGTTTGTGAAAAAGTCAACTAGGTCCTGTTGGGTTTCATCTACTTCTAGCTGTACTTTGGAGATCAATAAACTCCAACAAATTATTCTATGGGAATGTCCATCTGAAGCCTCGCACATGGCCATGGGATAGCCTAGAGATTCTTGAGTGTCAGGCATAGGCTGGTCTCTACCTTGCCTCCTCAATTTCATTCATCGGATGCGTTCTAAAGCTTCTTCCTGTGCTTCTTTCGAATTCGTTTCTCTTCTTCTTTACGTTTCTTGGCAGTGTTGAGTCGATTTAGCATCTCTTCAGTCAGGGGTTCTTGATATAACTTGACTCTGCATCCACTTATATAACTTGGTAGAATATCACCCTCTAGAGTGGCTAGTTGAACTCCTCCACTTGTGGAGATCCTATTGATAATCATTGGCCCATAACCTCTCCTCTCTAACTTCCGTGCATGTTGCTTCAAGGTGTAGACTAGGACTAGGTCTCCTACTTTCAAGCCCTTATCCTTCACGTGTGCATCGAAATATGCCTTTTGCCTCTTCTTGGCTGCATAAATTCCTGCTGCAGCCCTCAATCGTGTTTCACCTAATCGTTCAATATCGAAGATTCTAGAGGACAACTCATGGCCTGTCCAATCATGCTCTTGTGCTACTTTCAAGGTTGGTATCAAAAAATCCAATGGTAGCACTGCATTCTGGCCGAAAACCATCTGAAAGGGTGTGGCTTGGAGTACCATTTTATAGGCAACTCTGTATGCCCAAATAGCATGGTGTAGTTGTTTGTCCCAGTCAGAGCGTGTGTTATTCACTAATTTGGTTAGCACATTGCATAGAATCTTATTTGTGCTTTCGGGATGACTTGTACTAGAGCCGTGTGGTGTAGCTCAGTGATGAGTAGCACCTCCTTTAATGTCAATCCGGGAAGACGTGAGGATGGTATGAAGACCTCAAGCAAGTGGAGGCACAAGTGCGTGAGTGAGAAGCACACAAGCATGCACACACATACACGCACACGCGCACACACGGCAAGACAAAGAGTGGGAATCAATGGAGTTCTTAGATTACTTTCAAAAAGCTCTTACAAGTTCATTTCAATTACAATGTAACCTCAAAAATGAGCTCTCTAGCTCTTTTTATAGTTTTTGACTAGGTTTTGGCCCTATCCAGACCTAGTGTCCGGCCTAGTTAAAAATTAGGTTCCAGGGCCAATTTGAGGGCTTAAACGGAGTCTAAAAAATATGAAAATTGATATGTAGGTACTTCTAAGGCTCCTCAAGCTCAAGGACTCCTTGGCTTGCACAAAATGGAGCTAAAAAAATATGAAATGGTATTTACAATGATTGTTAGTGATAAGAATCACTGTTATAAAGATGTTGATTTGGAAAAATTTGAAGGGCCTATCTGCCAGATTTGCGTCGACTGCTTTGTCTACTTACTCCTTCACCTCGCTCTAACTCTCTCCGCTGGCTTCCTTGTCTAGTCAGTCCTTGGGTGCCCATACTGCTCTCAACACCCCCCCCTCTCTCGCGTCTGTCGTCCATGACAGACCCTTGTTGCTGGGAGTGTTGGATGTAATATTCCATAACCTGAGTGGCAAGCTGATGTTCTTGTATGCGTAGTCCTCTGGCCAAATCTGTCATCATACGATCCCAATCAATTGGTCTTGGAATGTCCGGGTGTGGCAGACGTAACTGATCTGCATGGACCGCTTGTTCTACTACGAATAGATGTAGCAAATGTGTGGGTCTGGGAATGAAGATTTCGGAATGATATTCCCAGAATCCCGTAGAGAACATTTCCTCAAATGTCTGCTTGAAGCATGCGGGTAAGTACTTTATTCGTGCATGCCAGGCAAAGATTATAGTGACCGAGGGAGTCAGGCTCATGTCGTAGACTAAATCCTTGTTACCTTGAGAGAATCCAGGGGCAGAGATGTATGGAGCTTGTACATTTCGAAAGGTTTTGAAGACAATGGTCATGAGCTCGAATATCTTCATACACATTTTTGCTGCTATGTCGGGTACATTATTTAGACGTGTAGACCAGTGCTGAATTGTTGATATCATGTAGGCTACGGTTGGGGTCCCTTGAGGTGGAGCAAAATATGGATAGTTAACCCAAGCCGAGCATTCTTTATTGTTGCGTACCTTGATTGCAAATGCTTGCCAGGATCTGCAACGTACCACTGGGCAATAGCATGGATTATACTTGATATATAGTGGCATGGTTTCCCAGGTGCTCATCATCTCTAGGTAATCGGTTAGTAGACGTGCACGCCAATTAGGTTGGAAGATCGAGCCAGCACGTGCATCTGTCGGTAAATCCCCTATCTCAAATTGAGTGGCGAATGTGGGCTCCTTCCCTGTATGTCTTTTGACTTCTGCATTATAATCATGTAGTAAGACAAAATAAGGCATGTATTGCGACTCTGATGTTGTGATTAACCGTTGATGGGATAAGTTTTGAAAGTAGGAAGACCGAAGGACAGTTTCTTCCAGATTTGTGAGAGATTGCATTTGTACGGCCACACGATCATCATGTGTCTTACCCACTTTCTCGACCCTTTTGACCCAATCTGGAACTTGAATTTCTAAAGTGTCTTGTCCTTCCTCTGTAGTTCGACCACCGGGTGTCGGCATCGGCTCATATGGCTCTTCATAGCTGTCATCGACGGGGATTTCCACTACTGTTTCAGGTTCTGGTTCTTCAATGGGCGAGGGTGGCCTTTCATATGGTAAGAGGCGTGCTTGGAGTTCTGCCACCTGTTTCCGGAGGGTCTCTACTTCTTCTGTAGAGTGTTGCAAGATTACCGGCTCCTGTTGAGCTGTGGGGGCACTGGCTATCTGTTTCTTTAGGTCTGCACATTCAGTCTCTAACTTTTCATATGACTCCAAAAAATTTGCATGCTCCTCAAGTAAGATGCGAATGTCTTCCGATGGGACTGCTCCATATCTGGTAGGGCTAATGGTTGCTCCTACAGTTCCTTCCATATCCGCTTCAAAGTTGTCTTGGTTTTGTTGTTGAAGTCTCTTGTTCTCTTCTAGTGCTGCTGCCATATGCTTCCTTAATAGCCCAATGTTGCGTCTGAGTGTAGCATTAGATATCATTTGCGCTTGGAGCACTGTTTCTAATTCCTTGACTGCTTGGTCATCCACTGTTGATGTCTTTGATTCCAGTTCGGAGTGAGCCTGCTGTAAGGTGGTATGCTCGGTTAGGAGCGTTTGGTAGTCAGCTTCAAGAGTGGTGACCCTAGCTTGCAGATGTTGAGATTCTGCCTGGAGGGCCGTAGTGCGTTCTTCCAATTGATGGTATTCTTGTTGTAGTTGATGTGCACACTGAAGTAAGGTGTTGAACGTGCTATTTACATTATGAGATGCAAGGGGAAAAGTTTGAAGTGCAGGGGAGGTGGGATTGGGTAGGGGGGTAGTGAATGTTGTGTGTGCCAATGATGTGAGTGGTGAGGTGGGGGGTAACGGAGGGGGAGATGGTGGAATCGTGGGGAGAGGTGCTGTGGTTGGTGAAATGTCCATTCGGTCAGACAAAGTGGTGTGTATAGGCGCTACCATGTAGGTGGGTATGGTAGGTGAAGTGAGTGTGGTGTTCGTGTAAATTGATGTCGTTGCGAACATCGGGGAAATGTGCCTCTGAAACATTGGGGAGCGGATGAACTACTCCACAAAGGATGGGTATTGGGGTGGTGAGGTCAGGTTGAAAGAGGGGTAGGGGCTAGATGGGAAGTGAGGGTCGTGGAATGGAGGTGCCCGTAGTGGGGAATAGGCTGGGAAACACAGGGTGCCTTCGGTGGGTGCTGGGTTTCCAACTACACTTGGAATTATGGGATGGCCAGTCATGGGTTCGGAGGATAGAAGGGATGAAGTGTACAAGGGATTGGTGACGAAGGAGAAGAGGGTGTCTTGTGAGGTGGGTTCTCGAAATGAGAATGATTTGAATGAGGATGGGTTATAAGTGAAGGTAGAGGTGATGACTGTCGTTTCTTCCATGGTGGGAGGTGGTGGTGGGGGTGAAGAAGGTGGTGATGGAGGATGCTGGGGTGAGATGGGTGATGTCTGAATGAAGGTTTCGGCAGAGAGGTCAGTGGTGGTTGTGGGGGTAGTTGTTGTTTCAATGGGTACTTCTTGTTCTGTGACGGGTATGCTGATAGTCTTACCTGCTCGTGGTAACGTGTCAACTCTGCGTTTGTCATACCTTACGAACTGGCGGACTGCAGTGTGGACAGCCTCCGGAACTCCTAAAGATTCTGACACTAATTTGAGGGTGTCAATGAAATGTTGGTCCACCCCCTCATCTGATAGCATTTCTTGCATCAAAGCTTGACCGGATACAAGAGAGAGTTGATGCCTTTCTTGTACTGCTTTGATTGTGTCGTATAACCTTCGTAGTTGAGTTGTGTATGATGGTGCACCTACAAGTTCTGGCACTTCTTGTTGCTCCTCCTGATGCTCTTGATCATAATCCTCCTCATCTTCCTCCTATTCTTCATCTCCGTCATCCTCTTCATCCACTTCAACTGGTGTGACAGGTGCTTGGGAGGTTGTGGCCTGCGTTTGCACGTTTTCCGCTTGTTGTGCCTCTTCTGCCTCCAGCTCTACATCTTGTAATAATTGTTCGAAATCTTCATTAGTGAGTTCTTCCAAAGGTGCACCACTAGGAAATTCAAGATCGGTAGGGATAGGAGGGAATATCAAGGTGGAGCCATCGGTGCTGCGTCTTGGAAGTCGGAGTGTGAATGGTCGGACTCTTCGGGGTGGAGGGGTGACATCTGGTGTTAGGGTGGCTCCACGTGGTTGAGCACACGGGACTTGGACAGTGCCTCTCATCTTCTTAGAAGGGGGTCCAGTGGATGTCCTGCCTCTAAACTGCTCTACACGATTCCACATTAGGGCCCGTTGAATAGGAATGTCATAAGCCAAACACCTATAAATGATTCTCGTCAGAGCACAGCAACCATATAAAACCTGTTTCCGCGGCCATCGTTTGTGAGCTAGGTGTATCTGATCAATTATCTAGTGGGGTAAGTTGATGGTGAGGCTCTGTGTCTCTGCCAGATACAAACTAAACCAAATCTTTTTGGGAGGCATGGTGAATCTATCTTGTGCAGGAAAAGCAAAGTGTTGCATGCACATGCGAAGGTGTATTGCAATATTAGGCATCATGGATACCATGTCCTTGAGTTTGGTGAGACTTCGATTCTTCATGTAATCCGGTACTAGGGTTTCCTTTTCTGTAGGAATATGCATTCCGCGCATATCTAGAGCCTCTCTCACCAAATTGTTTGATAGCCTGAACCTCTTGAGCTCATTCCCCTTTGTCAGAGATGGAATCACAAATGAGCTTGCACCTTTTGGGTTCTGGTTTGGAGTCAAGGTGTTGATGAGATAGTAGCATCGCATGAAGTCAGGCTTTGGGAGCCGTGCACTGAAATATGCATTCAAGCCTGCCTTTTCCCATATCGAACGTAGACCTTCTGCATTTTGTAATTTCTCGAATTCTCTTGTAAAGAAATGGTATCTGCCTTGCTTCCCATTGAAGTCCAGCTCTGATTCCCATAAGTGCGTTCCTTCACCCAAGGGTCCTGCCACCTCAGTAAACTAGTGGGAAGTCTTTCCTACGGGCATGGTGTGGCCACGCGGAGGGTCCGCCATAGGTATGATTTTGATGGCCTGCAATTCTTCTGGTCTTTCATTTGTCTCAGGCAAAACGGGTAAACTGTCTAAGTCCACCACTTGCGGGCTTGTTTCTGTGTGAGAGCTAGTTCCTGCTGCCTCAGCCATGTTGAAAGCTTCGCAGCTGGTTCTGTGAGAATATATGAATAAATGTTAACATTGCAATGGACACAAAAATGACACGGTGTCCCCTGTTACAACATTAACTTAAAGTTCGGGAGAGGTTAGGGGTTAATAAGTGCTCGGTGCTAGTGTGTGTAGTTAGGAATTAGGTAGACCTAAGAGCTAAGCGGAATGATGTGATATGAGAGTGAAGCGGTTAGTAGGTGGTCATGGATTTACAATTGGGGTCCGGGGGTTTGTTACAAGTCTTAGGTTGCCAAATGCAACGGATAGGTTTTGAGTTTGACTTTGTGGAGGCTCTGGAAAGTGTGATAGGGTATTTACTTGAAAAAGGGAGCTGTTTAAGGACCCATCTACGAGTGAGTCCGTGCGTGCTTCTAGGTGGCAGTGTGTTCGAGTGTATCAAACAAGAGTGGGTGGCGACTGCTTGAGCGAGTGAACCCTGTCGTGTATGATGTGAATTGTGTGGGGTTATTTGAGCCCGCAAGCAAGCCTTAGGCACCCAAATTTGTCTTCATTGTGGGTCAGCCTTCATCGACTTCTTGGGTACCCAAATGGACTTCACTTTCTCAAGAGAGGTTTTAGGAGTCCTCTTATTAGCATCAAGTCGTTGATTACTAATAGGAAGTTGAGACCGTTGTTGCGACTTAGTTACGGTCGGCAGCTCGTCTTTCCGCACCCTCATTTGTTTCATCGGCTGAGTTGTTCTGCTTCGCGCGTTCTTTTGGTCTCTTGCCTGGAGAGTCTTCAGTGATTGATCTGCCCTTAGTTGCTGCCTCCTTCTGGCCTTTGGAAAAGAAGAGAGTTCCCTTGTGGTTCTGACTCCTTCTTTGAGATCTTCATTCTTCTGCATCACATAGCCTTGGACAAGAACAGCATGGTCAACTTCATGTGCACCCCTGGAGGGACCAGGAGTCCGTGTCTTTTCTAGTTCCTTGAGTGCTCCATTATTTAACTCAATTGTAATTCTAGTCTGATTCACCCATACCTGAAGAAGTCCACTTCTTAGGTTTAGGTTGATTGCTTGGTTATAGATCCAGTCTTGACCCAAGACAAGGGGTTCAGTGAGGTCCTCATCTTGACACACTAGTACTTTAACTGTCATTGCCTCATCATGAATATAGAGGGGAAGTTCCACCTCACCCATGCAAGGGGTTTCCACGCCTCCCAATCCTATGAGATATGCTTCCACAGGATTGACAGTTAACTGCAACTCTTGACAGTAAGACAATTTAACAGCACTAGTGGCTGCGCCTGAGTCAATCAAGGCTCTTACAGTCCTTGCACTCTTTCCTTGTCCCATATCTAAGGTTATGAAAGGACGTCGATCAGTTATCCTATGTGAGCTAACACCTGAAACTTCACACATAGCCACGTGATATCCTTGATCTGCATATGCATCTTGCCTAGGGTGCTCTCTACCTTGTCTTCTTAAATTCAATCTCCGTATGCGCTCTAGGGCTTCTGCTTGAGCCTCTTCTCAAATTCGCTTTTCTTCCTCTTTGCGTTTCTTAGCAGTGTTGAGTCGACTTAGCATTTCCTCTGTGAGAGGTTCTTGATACAACTTGACTCTGCATCCGCTAATATAGTTTGGGAGAACATCACCCTCTAAAGTGGCTAGTTGTACTGCTCCACTCGTGGAGATCCTATTGATGATCATAGGTCCGTAGCCTCTCTTCTCCAGCTTCCTTGCATGTTGCTTCAATGTGTAGACTAAAACTAAGTCGCCTGCCTTTAAACCTTTATCCTTAACGTGGGCATCAAAGTATGCCTTCTGTCGTTTCTTAGCTGCATATATCCCTGCAGCTGCTCTCAGTCTTGTTTCTCCTAATCGTTCAAGGACAAAAAGTCTAGAGGAGAGTTCATGACCCGTCCATTCATGCTCTTGTGCCACTTTCAATGTAGGTATCAAGAAGTTTAAAGGTAGCACAACATTTTGACCAAACACCATTTGAAAGGGAGTGGCTTGGAGTACCGTTTTGTAGGCAACTCGGTATGCCCAAACAACATGGTGTAGCTGTTTGTCCCAATCAGAGCGTTTATTGTTCACTAATTTCGTCAATACATTGCATAAGATCTTGTTGGTGCTCTCAGCCTGGCCATTTGCTTGAGGGTGATAGGGGGCAGACTTCTTATGTATTACCAAGAATTCTTGGAGCAGATTTTCAATCACTTCATTCAAGAAGTGAGTGCCTCTATCACTAACTAGCTCTATGGGTAGCCCGTATCTAGTGAACACATTCTCAAACAAGAATTTAGCAGTTGTCTGAGCGTCGTTCTTTGTCGTAGCCTTTACCTCCACCCACTTGGTGAGATAATCCGTGGCCACAATGATATATTCAGCATGTGAACCCTTAGCTGGGGGATTAATAGGGCCTACAAAGTCTATTCCCCACTTAGAGAATGCACGTCCACCCATCATAGGGGGCAGTGTTCCTAAGGGTCAGACCAAAGGCATTGTACTGCGTGAATAGATCCTCCACTTGTTCAGCTCTCAGGACTTGCCTAAACTCAGCCACATGATCGTATGGATCTCCGGTGCCATCGAAGTAGTTCTTCATGGACTTAACTAGCTGAGTCGGTCTCAAAGTCCTTGTGTGCTCTCTAGGTCGGGGTAGAGGGAACTCATCCGCATTTCTTTGATTCGTGTGAGCTCTAAGTATCTCAGGTTCTACTCTATTTGTTTCCGTCCTCGTTCTTTCTCTGCCCACTGGGTTGGCAAAGCTTACTTCTGGTCTATCTCTACTTCTGTCTCTTTGCATTCCATGAGCTTGGGATGTTCCAGCTCCAGGGTGACCATAGGATACATTCGATCTTGGTTGGGGAAAAACGAATTCACCCTTCCAAGTGTAAGCATGCCTATCATTTTCTGTCACCACAAAGATCCTCTCCTAAGCGTGATCTAAGTAGGTCACTCTACCTGGGCTATCAGGATCCTTAAACTCATAGATCATGATTGTTCCTATATCATTTGGCTGATCAGGTTTGTACCTCCAAAAGGCTTCGTCAGTCTCTCGATTGAGGAGAAAATATATGCTCTTATTATCCTGGGGAATCCACTCCGGTGTGATAATCCTGGTGAGAACCGATTTACCTCGAGGGGTTCTAGGTTCTGCACCCATGTTTCCTTGCTCCAAGTCACCTAAGTCTGCTTCTGGGATCACATTTCCAAATTCGTCCGTCCTATCTGGGTGACTGGTGACTACGTATATGGTTCCTTCTTTGTCCAAGTATGCTCCATTTTCAAACTTGACAGCTGGGTGCTCTAATCCAATGGATTGATCAGGATTCTTAATCTGTACCACAGATCTTCCTAGGCCGTCCTCATAAATGCTAGCACCTAATCGGTTGGTCCTAAGGTATTCCAACTGCGTTTTGTAAGGGCCTTCTACCCTGTGCAAGTATGGCACTCCTGAACTTCCTGTAGGTCTCTCCATACCTTGAGACATCTCTGATTCACTGGTCTCAGAGCTAGGGTAGTATGTGTGGTGACTCAACTGCTGGGCCCAAGACCTAGCAGTGTGGTTGACACTAGCCTCTGAAGACCTAAGGCTTTGTCTATCCCTTACTAGATGTCGTCCTGATCTAAGGTTCATATGCCTATTTAAGTAGCCCAATTTTTTGCCCAGAGTACAACCTCGTTGCCGATCAATTGGTATTAGTCACTTGATTCTTTTTTAGTGTGTTATCATGTTTATGATCTTGTTTGATAGTGCGTTGTCAGGAATACTTGAGTAGTTTTCGTACTTGGAGTTGATTGTTCCACGTTAGGTTTTTTTCCTTTATGTTGTCGTTCACACACACAGGTTATCTCTTGTCTTGAACTTGATTTCTTAGATAGTCTTTGATTTATCTCGTGCCTATCGTTGCCTGGAATTACTTCTAACACTACCCGCACTTAGCCTAAACTAAGAATTGACAGAGAGTGTTGCGGGTTTTCCAACCTTGAGTTCCTTTCCTTGTGTTGTTGCGCTGGTGTGCCCAGGACGCGCGTTCCCAAGCCTGCACTTACTCTTGCTTTGTGTACCCTTCGATGCTCTCAAAGGACCTGTAAAAGGCCCACTGTTAGCTCAAGACTTAAATTCAAAAGACAGAACCAATCACTTTCATTCATGTAACACCACCAATTTGCACTATGGCTTTTTGGACACAACTCTAGAGATCCCTGAATTTTGTTCCCCGTGAGTTTTCTAACAAAACAAAAATCACAGCAAACGGATTTCGTATGAGAAAGTTATGACCGTTCAGGGTTCTAGGGTTAAGACAGGGTTCAAACAGGATCACTGTGCAACAGGTTTTCCCCAAGTTGTTTTCCTAAGGCCTCCTTATGTGCTCTAGAGTAACATGTTTATGCCCAAAATTAGCCCAACTCTTCAATTAAAAAACCCTAAAAAAATTTGGCTAAAATTGGTTGTCAATCGCGATGGACAGGGCTGTCAATCGCGATGGACAGGGCTGTCAATCGCGATGGACAGAGTATCAATCGCGATGGACAGGGGGTCAGTCAATCGCGATGGACAGGAGTCAGTCAATCGCGATGGACAGAGTATCAATCGCGATGGACAGGGGGTCAGTCAATTGCGATGGACAGGCAATCAATCGCGATGGACAGGGGTTCAGTCAATCGCGATGGACAGGCAGTCAATCGCGATGGACAGGGGTTCAGTCAATCGCGATGGACAGGCAGTCAATCGCGATGGACAGGGGTTCAGTCAATCGCGATGGACAGGCAATCAATCGCGATGGACAGGGGTTCAGTCAATCGCGATGGACAGGCAGTCAATCGCGATGGATAGGGGTTCAGTCAATCGCGATGGACAGGCAGTCAATCGCGATGGACAGGGGTTCAGTCAATCGCGATGGACAGAGCTGTCAATTGCGATGGACACAGCTGTCAATCGTGATGGACTGAAATTTTGCAAAATTTTCAAAAATTTTTGTGGAAATGTGATGTGCAGGGTCTCTAGTCCACTGTGGTGCACTCAGATTTACCAAAAGGTGAAAATTTCTGTCAATCACGATCGACAGGAGTCGGCGACTACGAGACAGTTCTGCACATTTCCGTACCTGCGCGGCGTGCTGGAGGGGATGATGAAGCTGAAACCTGCAAGAAACTCCAAAAGCATGCAGAAAATAGCACACAACAGTTCGCTCTCTCGCTCTCTCTCACAAGTGAAATGAGGGAAATGAGGTGGAGAAGGTGATATAATAAAAAAACTGAAATTTTCGTGATGATGGAAGTGGAGGTGGAAGATGGTGATGATAGTGGTAAGGTAAGAAAGAGAAAAATAGGAAAAGTAGAGAAATTACCTACAACGCCAACGTCTCCAATCTACGTCTTACCATCAAACGCTCGTCCTCAAAGCTCGATCCCCGGCAACGGCGCCAAAATTTGGTGTAGCTCAGTGATGAGTAGCACCTCCTTTAATGTCAATCCGGGAAGACGTGAGGATGGTATGAAGACCTCGAGCAAGTGGAGGCACAAGTGCGTGAGTGAGAAGCACACAAGCATGCACACACATACATGCACACGCGCACACACGGCAAGACAAAGAGTGGGAATCAATGGACTTCTTAGATTACTTTCAAAAAGCTCTTACAAGTTCATTTCAATTACAATGTAACCTCAAAAATGAGCTCTCTAGCTCTTTTTATAGTTTTTGACTAGGTTTTGGCCCTGTCCAGACCTAGTGTCCGGCCTAGTTAAAAATTAGGTTCCAGGGCCAATTTGAGGGCTTAAACGGAGTCTAAAAAATACGAAAATTGATATGTAGGTACTTCTAAGGCTCCTCAAGCTCAAGGAATCCTTGGCTTGCACAAAATGGAGCTACAAAAATATGAAATGGTATTCACAATGATTGTTAGTGATAAGAATCACTGTTATAAAGATGTTGATTTGGAAAAATTTGAAGGGCCTATCTGCCAGATTTGCGTCGACTGCTTTCTCTACTTACTCCTTCACCTCGCTCTGACTCTCTCCGCTGGCTTCCTTGTCTAGTGAGTCCTTGGGTGCCCATACTGCTCTCAACACCGTGGAAGTCACACTTCCCGTGGAGTCCACCACTAGCCCGATGACATTGATAGGAGCAACTTTTGGCATATTGGCAGGATTGTTGGGACACTCTCGTAACAAATGCTCCTTTCCACAATCCGGACAAAAGCCTTGAATTATCACGGATTGGGTTTGTGTAGGTGCAGGTAGAGGGCAATCACGAATGAGGTGATCTCCTTGACAGCGATAGCATGGCCCTCTAGGAAATGGAGGTCTCATCGGCCTAGGTTGGGATCTCGTGTTGGGGTTTGCGTACATGACATTTGCGTATTCTGGCTCCCAACTAGATTCACTCGGTTCTTCATAATAATATGACTCACTATGCTCTGGTGATTGCATGTAGTAGGCCTGGGGGCTCTCAACATGGGTGGAGTCAAAACTATGATCACTTGGATCACTTTCTGAAAGCGAGGATGTCACTGGCACTAAAGCTCTATTTAGATTTTCTTCTGTCGTTGCATACTTCACTGGAATCACGTTGGTGGGGGTAGGGGGTTGTTGCGCTAGGACTGCTTGCGGTCTTTGTTGCCCTTGGTAGGGTGGTTGATACATTTGCTGAGGCCTAGCATACTGTTGTTGTGGGTACTGATTAGAGTACTTTCCTGGTTGTGAATATGGCTGAGGATAATTTTGTCTAACAACTTGTTTTTTGTATGGGCAGTCTTGTGCAGTGTGATTGGTGTATCACCTTTCTATGGTGCAATATTGGCTGTTAGGGTTCACCTGGGGTTGGGCCATGATAGGGCACACATTAGCCATATGGTCTCCTCCACAAGTATAGCATCGTTTTCCGGGGGCAAATCTAGGAATCTGCTTGCTAGAGACACCTATTTTCAGAGCTACCTTTTCTGCTAGATCCTCAATTGATGTGGATTGTGAGGAAATGAGGCTACTAGAACTATCTGAATCTTTATAGATTTTTGAGAGCTCTAATTCCTCCCCTAGATTATCCTCAATGTCTATGCACATGCGTACACATTCTTCTATGGATCTAGGGTCCTTCAAGTACACATATGATCTCAGTTTGGTGCTTAACAATCCATCTAAAAATAAGGCCACTTGCTTGGCTGGAGTGGGTAACTCTGGAGCAGGGCATCTCTCTAGGTATTGCCTAAACCTTCTTCCTGCGAGCCTTACTGTCTCTTGAGGTGTTTGCTTGAAGCTGTATATCAGGGAGGATGTGTTATGCCTAATACCGATTTTGGAAAATTCAGTGATGAATGCTTCAAGAAGTTGGTCTATATTTCTGTACTGATCCTGGTGAAGTGGTTGAAACCACGTCAAGGCAGTGTTCTTGAGTGTTAGGCCAAAAGCATTGTATTGAGTGAACAAATCTTCCACTTGTTCAGCTCTCAAAACTTGCCTAAACTCCACTACGTGGTCATACGGGTCTCCTGTGCCATCGAAGCAGTTCTTCATGGACTTTACTAATTGTGTGGGTCTTAGGGTTCTAGCGTGTTCTCTAGGCCTTGGGAGAGGGAATTGGTCTGCATTTCTTAGATTCCTAGGTTCCCTATATCTCTCCCTGTCCATTCTATCCGTCTCAGTCCTTGTTCTTTCTCTCCCAAGTGGGTTAGCAAAGCTCACCTCAGGTCTATCCCTACTCCGTTCTCTTTGAGTCCCATGAGCTTGAGATGTTCCAACTCCTTGGTGACTATAAGACACAGTGGATCGAGGTTGGGGAAAAACAAATTGCACCTTTCCAGGTGTATTGATTAAAATCACTTGAGTTGTGAATGGTCCATGGAAAAAAATGATTAGGCCTTGTTGCCGTATTGTGCATGACCGCTCTGTTCTGCTGGTATGCTCTTCATCTGACTTGTATGCCAACAGAGGGAGACCTAGTGTTGGTTTACACACTAAAGCAACATGCCCATAAGTTGGAAAAACGAGGATATGGACCCATGATCATTAACAAAATTTCCACTAGCGATGCAGTTCAATTGGCCACTCTAGAAGGAGATATCTTGCCAAACTATATTAGTGGATGTAGAGTCAAGCTATATCAAGAACCTCTTACTGAGGATATACTAATGAGACTCAACACGACTAAGAAGCGAAAAGAAGAAGAGTTAAGAGTGAGAGAAGAAGCACAAGCAGAGGCCAGAGAGCGTGTTAGGCGAAATAAGTTAAGGCGACTAGGCCTAGATGTCAACTCAAAAGCCCCAAAATATCACATGGATATGTGCCAAAAATCAGGCATAATTACTTCTCAAGTCATTGACCGACGTCCCCTTGTGACCATAGAGATAGGACAAGGAAAAGGTGCAAGGAGTGTGAAAACATTGATTGACTCAGGTGCAACAAGTAGTGCAGTTAGACTGTCCTACTGCCAAGACTTGCAGCTGAACATCAATCCCATAGAAGCTTATCTCATAGGATTGGGAGGTGTGGAAACCCCTTGTGTGGGTGAGGTGGAACTTCCCATCTACCTTCAAGATGTTCCAATGAAAGTCAAAGTGCTAGTGTGTCAAGATGAGAACCTTACAGAACCACTTGTCTTGGGTCAATATTGGATCTATGACCATGCTATTAACTTAAACCTAAGAGGTCAAATCATTCAAGTTTGGGTACAGGAACAATGCATTACAATAGAATTGGAGAACTGCATGCTTGCAAATCCAGATGTCCCACATTCTCATAGTCTTTCTAAGACTAATCATATGGAAGAAGATGTTGTATGTGTCAAAATCTCTATGATGCAGAGGGAGTCAATCGTGGAAGAACAGGTTCGAAGACAGGTGGATCTTTCTTCTTCTCCAAAGACTCAGGTGGCCACAGTAGTTCCACCACAAAGACAAACACAAATGTTCACGACAACCACTAAATCAAATAGAAAGACACCATTCAACAAGAAAGCAGTTTCGGGCATGAAGTAGATCTGAGTATGCAAAGGAGGGCAACCACCAGTGTTTCCCCCACAAATCCCCTCCAAGCAAGCCCACCAGGCTAGCAGATGAACGAAGAAGCTAGGGGAAGCTCAACCAAAAGGTATCCAACAAATTTGGGTGCCCAAGAAATTAATTGCAGCTCAACAAGCGCGATTACACATGTGGCTTCCCAAAGGACTCTTATATGCACATAGGCCTATGCTCTCCACCATGCAAAAGGTCTCAATTAAGAAGCCAAGGAGAGATAAGGGGAAGAACCGAGCACAGAAACCAAAGGGAGATAAACTCACCTCTTCAACAAGAGTTAGAAGACCACCAACAATGGTATGGGTATGGAAGCCAAAAGCACCGGTAGGCCCCACAGAACTAAATAGCCAACCACAAAGGATCAAAGACTCAAGAAACCATCCAAACATGGAGCAGCCAAAGGAGATCACTAAACAGTCAAAGACCATTCTCAAATGGATCCCTACAAGGAGAAAGGATCAATTGTCATCTCGAGATCCAATGGATACCTCCAAGAAAGATGGCATCAACATCTGCAAATAATCTCGAAAGCCTCGACAGGCGACAACCATGTGCTCCTTGCACAACCCTATCTTTTGCACCATTCAGGTCATGCATTTCCAAAGTATGCATTAATATAGGGCCACATTACATGGCCGTTCATTGACACATTTGCGAGTCCCATGCACAAGAGCACATTGACATATGTTAACTATTTTTGCTGATACTAACATCTCTCTTCTTGTTTGGTGACATTGTTCCTCAAAAAAAAAACAAAAAAAAACAAAAAGAAAAAAAAAAGAGAGAGGAAGCACTTGTTCCCAGGTTTGGCTCATGAAACATGAATGAGTCATGCTTAGTTGAAGGTGGAACTGTTGATTACTGGGCATTTATTAGTTTGCATAGAAGTGTGTCTTGGCTAGCAGATGATATAATTGCTGTCTTATCTAGTAGATGTCAAGCACTTGGCATGAACATGGCATCCACAACTATGGTTTCCTCTTACCATGGTAGGAGTGAAGAGCTGGAAGGTCCGCAACTTGAGTGATACTTAACTAGTGCATGTACGAGAGCATCCAGGGAGATATCTGCAAGGGGTAGTTCTGGTACCCTGCAAATCTTTGTATGTATATTGGATGAGAAGACTCCTGCTTTTGACAGGATCAGCCACTCAAAGGATCTCATCAGTGGACCATCAACACGGACATTCATCAACAATGTTCCATCCTAAAGGCCGAGTGTACAACACGAAGGGATGAACATCGATCAACCTTCTCCATGGTAAGTATCTTTACTTTGGAAACATCATAACCATGATAGCTTAGGAAACCTCTTCGTCGGCATACCCTTGAGCACTTAGCTCAAGAACCCCAATGTTTGCACCATACTTCTTCCGATGCATTTTCCAAGTAAGCATGCATAGGGCTACATTACAAGGCCGTGCACAAGGCACATATTTTCCTCAACCCATGCACGAACACACTGACCCATCATCCATTATGGGTTATGAGTACTTGGCATGAATACTATGAACATCAACTTTGGAAGATCTAGAGGACATCGATAGAGACTCACAATGACACAGTCATGCTGGAATCCAACGAAGATGTGCATACCAAGGCACTACAACTAGCAAAGGCTCGCAATGACAGAGGAAGAACCGGACAATCAACCCTGCCACATCTGGAAGCCAGACGACTTTTGTTCATACAGAAGGGACACTCGCTCTCAAAGCACTACTTGGAACAACCACTACAACAAGGGTATGTCAGGGACGACAGGCTCGAGAGGGGGGGAGTGTTGGAACTCAAGGTCAAGCACAAGCATGGAAGCACATCAGAAAGGTGGACACACACAAGAAGAAGGAGCAAGTAGGGAGCTCCAAGAAGTACCTGTCAAATTTTTAGAAGAATCCCCTACAAAAATAGTGATTTCCATCACTAAAAACCATTGTAAATACCATTTTCTATTTTTGTAACTCCATTTTGTTCAAGCTGAGGAGTCCTCAAGCTTGAGGAGTATTAGAAGTATCATCCTATCAATTTTCATAATTTTTAGACTTCGTTTGAGCCCTCAAATAAGCCCTGGAACCTAATTTTTAATTACGCCAGACACTAGGTCTGGACAGGGCCAAAACTAGTCAAAAAACTATAAAACGAGCTAGAGAGCTCATTTTGGAGGTTAGCTTGTTAGAGAATAGAGCTTTTGTAAGAGAACTCTTTTGCAATCAAAGCTTTCCATTGTTCCTCTCTTTGATCTTACTTTGTGCACGTGTGTGTGTGTGTATGTGTGTGCATGTTTGTGTGCTTTCACTCACGCACTTGTGCCTTCACTTGCTCGTGGTCTTCATACCGGTCCTCACATCTCCACAGATTGACAAGTAAAGGAGGTGGTGCTTACGCTTGAGCTACAACCATCAATGAATGTGATTGGTTCAAGATGGATTTATAAAGTTAAGAAGAATCCAGATGGTAGTATCAATAGGCATAAGGCAAGGTTAGTAGCTAAAGGGTTTGCTCAAACCCATGGGATAGACTATGAAGAAACATTCTCACCTGTATCTAAAATGCCTACCATTAGAGTGCTTGTTAGCATTTTTGCATCTAGGAATTGGAAGTTATATCAATTAGATGAAAAAAATGCATTTTTGAATTGCTGGATTTCAAAGGAAGTCTATATGGCACAACCTCTTGGTTATGAAGATGCACATCATCCTAATTATGTGTGCAAAGTGAGGAAAGCTCTGTATGGATTGAAACAAGCTCCAAAATCTTGGAATCACAGGTTGGTAACCTATTTGCAGGATCAAGGCTTCAAAACTAGCAAGGTAGATATATCATTATTCATAAAAAGAAATGGGTTAGAAGTAATATATCTCTGTGTATATGTAGATGATATAATAATTATAGGGAATGAAATCAATGGAATCAAGTAGGTAAAGGCTGGAATGAAGGATGAATTCAAGATTAGTGATCTTGGACCTCTAACATATTTCCTTGGACTATAACTCATTTATACAAATTTTGGCATCTACATCACTCAGAGGAACTATGTACTTGACATGCTTTCTAAATTCATAGTGGAAAATACTAAGTGTGCATGTATACCCATGGAGATGAATCATAAGCTAAGTGCTTATGAAGGAGAATTCATTGAAGACATCACAAGCTATCAAATCTTACTACGAAGCTTGAACTATGCTACTCTCACAAGAATGGATATATGCTATAGTGTTAGCATACTCACTCAATTTATGCATAAGCCAAGGAAGCCACATATGGAAGCAGCCAAGAGAGTGCTCAAATACTTGAAGGGCACAATTAATAAAGGACTATTTTATCCTTATACCTTAGAAATTGATCTCAGAATTTACTGAGATTCAGATTGGGCTGGATCTAAGGATGACATGAAGAGTACATCAGGATATTTTTCTTTTGTAGGTTCAAAGTTAAGCTCATGGTCTTCAAAGAAGCAACTAACTACATCATCTCAAGCTGAATACAAAGGATTGCCAAATGCAACCCAAGAAGCAATGTGGTTGAAGTGTTTATACTTAGAGTTGGGATTACGTACCTCAACACCTCACATCTTTGGTGATAATACTAGTCCTCTTCACTTAGTAGCTAATCATGTTTACCAACTCAGGTATATGTGTTTGTCTAATGTTTGAATGAGCACATAAACCATCAACATAGACTTCCAAGGCTTTATGCAACAACTCTTTGAATACATGAGAGCTTTAAAAGGTAGTTGGTGCATTGGTAAGATCAAATGGCATTACTCGAAAGGAAAACATGCCCCACTCTATGGAAAAAGCCGTCTTATGCTGATCTTTTGGAGCAATGGCCACTTTTTTGTAGCCAAAGAATCTGTTGAGGAAGTTGTAAACTTCCTTGCCTACCACTCTTTCTAATAGATGCTCAGTGATAGGAAGCGGAAAACTATTTCTAATAGTGGTTGTGTTGACCTTCTTCAAGTTGATGCATATACGTAACTTGCCATTCTTCTTGGGCACCACTACAATGGGGGAAACCCACTCAATGTGCTCAATTTCATAGATAAATCTTGCTTCTACCAATAGATCTATCTCTTCCTTGATCTTGATAGCATAATTTTATGGCTTCTCCTTGGACGGTTTGGCTTCTGAGGTCATGGGGATCATATGTGAGCAAGGGTCTACTCCTTTCAAGTCCTTATAACTCCATGCAAACACATCTCTGTATTCTCTCAATAGTTCAATCAACTTCTTTCTTCTTCCTCATTCAGGTCATGTCCTATGTATGTGCATTGTTTTTCGCCTTCTTCTATGGTCACAATAATCTTTTTAGTTATTTCTTTGTTATCATAGGCCACCCCTCTAGGTGCTTCATGTTTAGGCATCCTTATCATGACTCTCCTATCTTTTATCTCATACTTTTTAAAAATTTCAAGGACCTCAAATAAAGATTCATCCTCTTCTTGTGGGAGTTCTCTCTTCTTCCTTTTCTTTCCTTCACTCTTTGTGGTTACCTGTGTGGTTAATCTCACATCATTCGTAAGCTCTTCTCATCTTGGAGGGTGAGATTCTACTACGTAGAGGTAGTCCTCTTATGAAGCACAAAAAGGATCCATAATAATTGATTCTAACTATGAGTTACTTTCTTGTTCTATTTCTTCCGTGCTAGGCTCACATTCTCCTATAACCGAATCACACATTATTGGTTCTATCGTGGAAACCAAAATGTCATAGCCATCTTCATCATAGTGTGGTGTCCATTGTTCTTTATTGATGGCTACATCCATTGTCACTAGGATTTTTTCCCAACCATGAGGTTCAAATTCTTCATTTGGAAATACTATAGGTGCATAGGTTTGGTCTCTAATTGATCTATGAGTTTCCTTCACACCTACCTCTCTATCCTTCTCTTCTCTTCTCGTATTGAAACTTTGCATATCCATAAGTAGGTGTCTTCATGCATCCATGAGGATCCTGATCCTATGGAGTACACTAGCTCTGTATCATTTGTGGCTCTATGGATGTGATTCCACTAAATAGGGGACATGTCTCTATGAGAGTATTCCTTGAGATTGACTTTAGTTGTAACTCCTAAGTGTTGTAGGTACAATTATTTAATTCCCCAATCTTGTACTACTTACAACTATCCCATGAATGATCTTTCCAGAATCATCTCATAAGCCTGATTTTTGCTAAATTCACATATAGCAAAATTATCTTGGAACTCTACACCACAAGTACTGAGAGTTATCCCTTCTAGCAAGGCACATCTCTATGAGGTCCTTGAGATTGACTTTAGTTGTAACTCCTAAGTGTTGTAGATACAATGAATTAATTCCCCAATCTAGTACCACTTGCAA
This sequence comes from Ceratopteris richardii, assembly GCA_020310875.1. NCBI lineage: Eukaryota > Viridiplantae > Streptophyta > Polypodiopsida > Polypodiales > Pteridaceae > Ceratopteris > Ceratopteris richardii. Next base: position 158,463,481 of record CM035415.1, read on the forward strand.
CTGTCCCATGAATTATCTTTCCAAAATCATCTCATAGGCCTGATTTTTGCTAAATCCATATATAGCAAAAAGTATGTTGGAAATCTATACCACAAATAGTGAGAGTTATCCCTTCTAGAAATCCTAAAGGTTTCTCTATGTGACCATCAACCATTTGTGGTTTCATTCTCGTTGGCTTGATTGCTAGTTTGCCCCAACACTTCCATAGGCAAGTGGTAACAATTGCAACTCCTGCACCAGAGTCCAAAAATAGCCTTGGTTGTGAAACCCTAATGAGTGATAGGAAGATAGGTGTTTCCTTCTTCTCCTTCACTCATGTCACCTATCTTGTTCAAGGGTATTTCAGGAACTATTCAATATGATCCTACCTAGGAATGAGTTTTCGCTACTTCAGGTACTTGATTGGCTACATGTTTCCATAGTTCTGGCTAACCCTTGAGTAGATCTTCTAAAGTGAGATTGCACTACACTTTAGTGTTCTTTACTACCTCCATATTCCTAGGTGTGAGTGAGTCTTCGTTCCTTATCATGATAGTGTGTGCTCTGATACAGGTAGATTTTGCTCCCCATGGATCTGTGAAATGCGGTAGTTCTTATAAGGAATTAGAATCAAAGTCTAATCATTCACTAGACTGGTTATCCTCTTGTTCTCTATAAATAGAAGGAATATCTTGTGGGAATCAATCATGTAAGTCATCCAAAATTCCAATGGGAGTAGGATTTTCACTTTCTTTTTTCCATTTTTCTTCTTGAATTTCTCTTAGGAATTTGGGTGAGTACTGATTTACAGAAGCTGAGGTTCTAGACTCGGTGGAGTTGGGAATGTAAGCATCCTTGGGTGGAAGGCTTATCCTTTCCATTCTGATGTTACTCACTTGTGATGTCATTTGCTTTCTCGACTCAACTATCATCTTTTCCAATCTTTCTAATAGTCCATCAAAGTGTAACTGAGTTTTGGCTCAGTCGGTACAATTTAACAAACAACTAGTGTTGGGGTTTGAAGATCAACACATCACAAATTAACTTTCAAATTGATCAACCTACTCACACTGGTCTTCATCAACAGAGAATCTACCTTCAAACAGGCTTTTATTCTCATATTTCTTATACTGTGTCAAAAATCCTTAACTTCATCGAACACACATTACAGAGTGAATGGAATTACATGCTACAAATCTACACATGTCTACGCAAATACTTTCATCAACATTCCTCATGCATTACACAAAATATATAAGAAACATCTGCCAAAAGCTTTCAATTACAGAGATTTTATAATCGCGAATACAAATATCTACTTCAAAGTTTCATTCTTCATAGAACAAGCATCATGCTACTCTTGATTTCATAAGGCGCACTTGCTCCTGCAGTTCTCCTTCATTCTTCCTTCGACCACTTCTTGTCTTCTCCACCCCTTGTCTAGTGTAACGTCTTTTTCCCCCTTATGACATCCACGCAAACTTTGATATAACCGTCTGTTAAAAATCCTAATAAGCAACATCCGAGTTAGAAAAAATCTTATTCAGTAACAATCTGATTGAGTATTCTCCAAATTAGCAGAGTTTCAAAATTCAAATTAACTATATATCTTCAGGATTCCTCTACCCTTAGCACCTGGCACTCCCCGGTGGGGGATTTTTAACAAAAATCTAACTCGATATCCCTTGATTAAATAATATTATCTGCATTGACTGCTTAAGTTCTTCAACTTCCACTTCTCCAACCTTTCGACTCTGCAGCATATTGAAATCCTCCTCATAACAATCCTGCTTTTCTTGAAAGTCCCTATCAATAATGAATTGTTGCTTTTCAATTATCATATCCACCTTTTCTTCTAGATTCTTCTGTAACAACTGTTCTTGTAACTCTTTAATTATTTGTGTCTGTTCTTCAATTTGCTTCTCTTGTTTTTCAATAATATGGAGTAAATCTTTTTCATACTTTGACACAAAGCATGCCTGCACCTGATCATTCTGAATCTGTACATACTTTGCCAACGACTGTGAAATACAGTCCAAATATCTTAAATATACTTATGCAGCTGCTGCTTCCATAATCCAATATCTGACCCTGTCATTAATACTGCATCCAGCTCCACATCTTTGTTTTTTAACATCTGCTTCTCTAGCACCTATAATATCTGCATCCTAGAGTGAAGAATCACTTGTTTGTTCTGCAGAGTAGCATTAAGTGCTGAAAAATCCATCATCTCTTTTTGAATTTGTTCTTGTATAGACCTATGCCATTCTTCAAATTCCTGCATGGTCCGCTTTATTCTAGACAACTCTATTACTTGTTGCATCTTGCTCTGTTGAATATATTTCTCTAATGTTTGTGCCTTCTTATTCAATTCTTCCTGAAGTGTTTCAACCTGCCTCTATAAAGACTGATAATCCTCCATGTTAATAGATACTTTTGTCTATTTGTACCTAGTTAATTTCTCCTCTTGCAAGACTAAAAAATTGGAAATTTCGTGCAACTTTTCCTTCATTCTTAGTACATCATATATTTCTTATTGATTGGTGCATAACATCCTCTGGCAACGTATCCCCTACTGCTTGCACTTGTTCTTCCAATCTTCTCTTTTTAGACAACTTAAAGACCTTTCCTAGTACTTTTGGGTGCTCATCCTCATCTACCACCTGCAGGAGATTATCCTCCTTTATCACTTCTTTTCCTAAATCAGTTTGAATTATCTGCATAACCGGCTCCAATTCTTGTACGTTATAACCTGCTTTCAGAAGATCCTTACACGTCTCTAAAGGTCTGCCCACCTCTCTCATAGCTAGCTGTTCCTCATTTTTACCCATCAGCTCATCACTATGAATGTTTATCTCCTTTGGCCATGACAACTTCTGACTGTCCACCAGCTGCAAAAACTCGAACAATGCCACCAAATATGCTGACATCCTACTATTCGATTGTGTTTTACGTCTATCCCCTACAAATATCTCACTGTGCATGTGATCATGAAACCAATGAGCCCAACTGGCCTGTCCACTTGCCTCTGCATAAGCCAAAGGTGCAAAATTTTCTTTAGACATGTAATCATATTTGATGATGAAACACAACCTCTCCAAGTACCATTTTAACTGCTTTCATCGAATATAACCTGCATTCTTCATCATGTAATACTGTCGTCCCCCTTCCTTGGACCCAAAGTCTTTCTTCAAGACGTCCTCAGAGCACTTCGGAATGACCACATCATTGTAAATAGGTAACTTAAATATTTTTGCAACTAGTTTAGGTGAAAATTTTACCTGTAATGCCAGCTGATCTTTTGTTTTTCTAATGATTTCCAGCTGACTCTTTGCATAGTAGTTGCATTGCCATCTCGCCCATGGCAAAGTAGCAAATTGAAATAAACCAATCTTACGGAGCCAATTCTCATTTTGTGGTGGACTGTGTATGAATTTCCACCTTGAAGTCTGTAAATGGTTCCATGAGAGTTTGCACATATTTGGTAGTCGCTGATGGTGTCAATATCTCCTCCTCGTCATCCTGAAGCAAGCTATTACTTTCCTGAGTTGTGGTTTCTTCTTTGCGCAACACAGTTTCTCTCTTTCTCATACATCCCCGCATGACTTTAGGTTCAGGCACCAACACAGTAGACAAAGGAAGAGACGTTACTTTCAGGGCCATAAAATAGGACTGATAACACAAGTTCTGTGAGTGCGAATGTTCTACTTGCCACTGACGGAAATGTTTGGTGTACCTACTCACATACCAGTTCATGCCATTGAATAATATTTTAGTATGGGTCACTTTAAAAATCATTAGCAGCTTGTTTCCCCGCATTACCATAGCACGCCTAAAAGATCTTTTACGCGTGCCTTGATAATCATTAAAACTAATGCGCACCTCAAGAATACCAAACTGATACTTAAATTCATTAACACTCCCTTTTTTGGTGCACGACCTTCCCACCACAACATTCCGACTAATCTTACTTTGCAAGATAATATCTAGCTGAGCACTATCCTTCTGTTCATGTTCCCCCTGATACACCTGTTCTTCATATCTCTGACCACTTGCAACCCTTGTTGTACGTGTCTCCAGAACTTCATTACTTGTTGCCTCAGAATATCCCTTTGAATCTGCAATCGGATCCAGTAATACCTCCTTCTCAATTTTTGGTTGTGGAATAACCCTTAGCAAAATGTTATACTGCAGCTTTGGACATGGAGCCCATTGTAATCGTAAGAAAGTACTTAATGTAATTTTGGACCAACAAGAATCAAGAAAACATTTAACCACGGATGAAAATGCAGAGAAATAAGCCTTCTTACTACGATGATCACAAACGTTGTTGATTTGATTTTCAGGATGATGGATCACTTGCGCAACATTAGAAGATAACCAATCCAAATGTGGCGGCTTCCCCTGAAATAGTTTCAGCCTAAATCCATTGATTGGTTTTTCCATCCTGTGCCAAACACATCTGCCACTCGAAAAGTTCCTTGTCCTAAATCCTGCACAATCTGATATGGGCCTTTGTATCTCAATGTAAGCTTTCCTGGATGAGGTCCGAGCTTAGAATTATACACCATCACCCAATCCCCTTATTTAAATAACTTAAACTTCACATTCTGATTCACCGAAGCTTGTCTCCGCCTTTGAATTACCTCGGTAATATATGCACTTACCAAATGATCCTCCTCCATCTGAAGAAGTTATTTGCTCCTGTGTTTAACTGATAGCTCAAGAGACATCTTTTCTGTTGTGATTCGCAAACTTGGAACAACAAACTCCACAGGTACTACTGCCTCCAAACCATATACCAATCGAAATGATGTCATTCCTGTTGTCACTTTAAATGATGTTCTGAATGATCACAAAGCTGAGTCAAGTAACAAGTCCCAATTTTTCTGATTGTCATGCACTAACTTTTTAAGAATACGCATCAAGGTTTTATTCGTACTTTCCGCTTGACCATTTTCTTATGGATGATATGCTGTAGTCTTTTTGTGCATGATTAAATGAATTCTTGTTAACTCTGAAATCACCTCATTAAGGAAATGAGTACCTCTAGCACTTACCAACTCTATCGGACACCCAAACCTGGTCATAATATTATGATAAAGAAATTTCTCCACACTTGCTGCCTTATTATCCTTCAATGCCACTGCTTCCACCCATTTCATACAATAGTTTTGTTGCTACATGTATATATGTACTTCCCCGCTGAGTAGTAGGTGTTAGAAGAAGCATTTTTTGAAGAGAAATATTTGTAAAATGTAAAAAAATTGTAGAAATATTTATGCAAATGATGTAAAAATGAGGAAGAGTCTTCCTCATGTAAATTAGAATCATATGTATTTTTTCTAGAATTTTTGGAAACTCTTTGATAGCATATTTTTAGATTAGAAAGGAAAAGGACCAAAATTCAAGTGTGAAAAAGGACACTTGAAAATGTATAGAAGATAATTTCCTCTATTTTGAGAGGGTTGGGTAATTGTATTTGGTGCTATCCAAGTAATGAGAAGAGTTTCTTGCAGCAAATCGTGATTCTTCCTTTCATGTGATTTTCTTTGATTTGTTGAGTCTATTCTATGTGTGATCCATGGAATTTGTGAGCTTCAGTTGTGTATTTCTGATTAATGTGTATGAAGAGAGGTGAATCTTAGAGTATTGAGTAAGGAAGTGCTAAAGAATAAAGCTGGAGATGGAAATCGTCAGTTTTCACAGAATCGCAATTGTCTCGTCTGAGGGGATTTGACTTCATAATTGTGTTCTGTTGAGAAAATAACACACTTTAGACACCAAGATCATTGAAAATACTGTTGTTTAGCTCAAGATAATCAAAACCCTAGAAATTTCTCTTCATCCTCATCATTTCTCAAAAATCCAGTCATTTTCCTCTTATTCTTGGATTCCATTAACTAGAAGGGGTTGTGGTCTTTGTATACTTCCTCGATTGACAAATGTAAGATGTATTGTTGATTCTTTATGCTAAAATGATCAGAGAGGACAACTCCAAAGGGTAACAACAAACAGTAGGTTTAATGGGCCCCACAAAATCCATGCCCCATTTTTGGAAGGGATCCAATGGTAAAACTAGATGATCAAACATCCGATTTGAATTATTAGGTTGGCCCAACTTTTGGCAAATCACACATCCTTTAGCATACTCATGTGCATCCTTTAAAATAGTCGACCACCATAACCCAACTTGTAAAAATTTCTTCCCTGTAATATCCCCTGACAAATGACCTCCTGCTAGACCTGAATGTGCTTCTTGTAACACAACTGGTTGTTCAAATTTTGGTACACACCTCCTTATGACCTGATCCATCCCTTTTTTGTATAATGCCCCAGCTATAACCAAATACGGCCTACTTTTAAGTGCAAACTTCTTCCTTTGATCAGGTGTAAAGTATTATGGTAATGAACCATCAGTTAAAAAAGCTAATAATTGGTCATACCAAGAATCTGCTTCCACCACTGTGCATTAAACAACTCAGCATCCGGAAATTCATGAATTACACCTGTAGGTGCTTCTCCTGAATCCAATCTACTAAAGTAATTTGCCATTGCATGCTCTTTTCCTGGAGTATGCATAATCACAAAATCAAATTCCTATAATAAAAGCATCCACCTGGCTAATCGTCCTGTTAATAAGGGTTTCTTGATTAAATAGACCAAAGCCTAATGATCCACATGAAAAACAACCTTATTGGCCAACAAATAATGTCAAAATTTGTTAAGAGCATATACCATTGCCAAAGCTTCCCTTTTGCATCAAAACTGCTCCTACAGCCACATCCAATGCATCAACAAATATGTGAAATGGCAATGACCAATCATGTGGTTGCAAAATTGGTGCTACCTACACCATCTTCTTTAACAATTGAAATGCTTTCTCTTGAGCATCTACCCATACGAATGGAACATCCTTTTTGGTCAAGTGCGTAAGTGGTAGAGAGATATTTGCTAAATACCGTAAATATCTAGCATGCCACTTAATCTGACCAACAAACCGCATTACTTCTTTCACGTTGGTCGGTGCTTTAGCTGTGCTAATAGCTTCAATCTTCTTAACATCAATAGACATCCCTTCTTGCGAAATGACATGGCCCAATAAAATACCACTTCTGACTGCAATAACACTTTTAAACGGATTCAACACCATCCTAAACTGCCGACATCTGTCAAATTTCAGGTGCAACAGATGTTGTACCTTCTTACCAAAGACCGAGAAATCATCTACAAACACCTGCATAAAATCCTGCAGATAAGGTTCAAACACTTTGTGCGCCATGTAACTACTTCTTCATCTTGGTCATCAGAGTCAGAATCCGTTGAACCTTTGTCTGACTCCGTTTCGGAATCAGATTCAGTCTCTGAACCAGAATCAGAATGTCTCTTTTTAGTCCTTCCAAACCTTCTTTCCACGCGTGTAGCTGCTGACACTAATACATTAAATCCATTAGCAATATCTACACTTGCCACTGCGTGTCTGATAGCACTTCTTAGTCCTTTTAGAAAGTAACTTGCTAACATCTCATCAGTAGGTCTCTCGTTCCCCTGTAACCTTGTTGGTGCAAATCAAGCCTACACATTTGGCTTGGAATCCTTGAAGAAGATTTCACATGAAGCAAGTAGCATAGAAACACTAGCTTATGAGTTATTACTTCTCTACCTCTTGTAAAAGTCTAAAATGACTTGGCATTTTTATGTAATCACTTACCTAATAGATTCGTGGAATTAGATGGTATGAGTTGAGAGAATATCTCCCTACTTTTAGAGGAGTGATTATAGGGAGCCTTAGATTTGAATTTGAAATTCAAATCAACCTCCAACTCATATAAAAGTGAGAAGAAAACTTGTGGGCGTAGAGTACATCCGAGATTCATTACACTATCATTGAGTGTGTGTGAGTGCTACACCATAGCCCACAACACTCAAACTCATTAGGCTACACTTATGATGCCAATGAGGTTGTATATCATTGTGAATTAATACAAGTCTTTACATTCATCATCTCTGTGATTCTCTGAGTTACCATATCAAGTCTGTCAACTTCAACAAGGCATATCTCAGTGCCTACTGCACCAAACCAAGTGATTCAAAGCTTGGTAGATCCAGCTTGCTAGATCCAGCTCAAAGCATACTACAAGCATACAAAGTTTGAAGCAACTTGGTTCAGCCAATTTCGAGAAATCGCAATCGAAGTGCTCACTGGTATTTGTCTGCATACTTCCTAAAAAGTCGGGGGTGTCCATAATTTTGCTAAAGTGATTTCTCCTAGTATAGTTTATCATTTTGAATGATTTCACTTGCAAATGGTAGCTTACTAAGCTAATAGAATACCTCTAGAAGGAATTTTGCCAATTGTAAGTGTACTGGTCATACTGAGTATAACTCTGAGCAGGTGTCAATATCACAATAGCAAGTTTTCTTGGATTTGTGAAGTATCAAGTAGTCTGTTTTGATTTGATCAATACACACATCATTTGCAAAGTACATATATGATCTCTTGGTATCATTTGGAAGCTAAGGGTGTCTACTAATCATATCTGGAGTCACTGAGGGCTGGTGTAAAGCAGGATTAGCAGCACCTACTCAATCTTCTGGAGGATCCATCCATCTTTCCTAATAGTGGTATCAGAGCAAACAAGGTAACATGGGAGATGGTTTTCTTTCATTCATTGAAAAATTGGATAGGAACAATTATCAAGCTTGGTCTCTGAGGATGAAGACCTATCTACAAGGAAGAAGTCTATTTGGATTCATCTCAGGAGATGAGGAATTGCCCTCATTCAAAGCAAGGGGTCTATCCACCAAGGAAGAACAAGAAAGGCTTAATACATGGTGTGCAAAAGATGCATTGGCAAGGTCTTATCTTCTTAACTCTATATCTGATTTCCTTTTACCTCACATCAGGAATTGTAAGACATCCCAAGAAACCTGGGAAACCTTGTCATCATACTTTTCATCTAATACAAGGGCCAGGAAGAATCAATTGTGGATTGAATTCACAACCCTTAGGAAGCAACCAAAGCAATCAGTCTCAGAATTTGTGACCAAGATCAAGGATGTGGCAGACCAATTAGCAAGCATAGGAGAGGAGATTGAAGAGGAACAAATAGTAAGGCAAGTAACCAATGGACTAAAGGCAGATGATAAGTGGGAAAGTTTCACCACTGCATTGGATCTCTACATGGACATGCATACCCCAGACCTCACAACTCTGATGGGCCAACTATTCACACATGAAGCAAAGTTCACAAAGGTTGGAGATACATCTAAAGGTAACACTCCTTCTGCCCTATATACTGATAAAAACGTTAAAGACAAAGGTAAAGGAAAAAAGCAAGAGGATGAAGGGTCTACCTCCCAAGCCAACTATGCAGGGAGAGGTAGATCTTCAAGAGGCAGGGGCAGAGGAGGTAAGCAAGGTAGGGGGAGACCCTACAATGTTGGAAGTGATGGCTGGATGCACTCAGAAGATCAGTTGGTGCTGCAAAACCTGCTTCACACCTTGTAGCTCAGTGATGAGTAGCACCTCCTTTAATGTCAATCCGGGAAGACGTGAGGATGGTATGAAGACCTTGAGCAAGTGGCGGTACAAGTGCGTGAGTGAGAAGCACACAAGCATGCACACACATACACACACACGCGCACACACGGCAAGACAAAGAGAGAGAATCAATGGAGTTCTTCGATTACTCTTCAAAAAGCTCTTACAAGTTTGTTTCTATTACAATCTACCTCAAAAATGAGCTCTCTAGCTCCTTTTATAGTTTTTGACTAGCTTTGGCCCTGTTCAGACCTAGTGTCCGGCCTAGTTAAAAATTAGGTTCCAGGGCTTATTTGGGGGCTCAAACGAGATCCAAAAATTACAAAAATTGGCAGGTAGATACTTCTAATGCTCCTCAAGCTCAAGGACTCCTTGGCTTGCACAAAATGGAGCTACAAAAAGATGAAATGATATTTACAATGGTGCTTAGTGATGAGAATCACTTTTAATTGGTGTAGAGGTTTTGAAAAATTAAGGTTGCCTTAGTGCTAAATCTACGTGAATGTTCATAAGTGCTTCTTCCTGAAGAAAATTGTTGGCCTACTTGCCAGATCTTCGTTGACTCCCTTGTCTGCTTGTGCCTTCTCTCCCTTGTCCACTGCTAACACCCCCCCTCTCTCGCGTCTGTCGTCCCTGACAGACCCTTGTTGAGAGGGTTTCTGGATGTAGTACTCGACGACGTCCTGCGCTAAATGATGTTCAGCAATTCGCAACCCTTTAGCCAAATCTATCAGAAGAGCATCCCAGTCTACCGGCCCAGGAACCTCTGGATGTGGCATACGTAGCTTTTCGGAGTGGAGAGCTTGTTCCACTGCAAACAACTGCAAGAGATGGGATGGTCTGGGAATGAATATCTCGAAATGATATTCCCAGAATCCCGTGACAAACATCTCTTCAAACGTTTGTTTGAAGCAGGCCGGTAGATATTTGATGCGAGCGTGCCATGCATACACAACATTGATCGATGGAGTTGTGCTCATGTCGTATACAAGGTCCTGGTTCCCTTCATTAAATCCAAGTGCTGAGAGATGCGGTTCCTTGACATTTTTGAAGGTCTTGAAGGTGACCAGCATAAGTTCGAAAATTTTCAGGCACATCTGAGTCATGATATCAGGAACATTCTTGAAACGGACCCCCCAATGCCGAATCGTTGAAATCATATATCCAATTGTAGGTGCGCCCTTAGGGGGTGCGAAGTACACGTAATTTAGCCACTTCTCACATCCTTTGATCGTCAGCACTGTATGTGTGTACTCCGGCCATGATCTCCATTTCCGGGTAGGTTTCGAGCAGCCGAATTCTCCACGTTGGTTGGCGAATATGTCCTTGCTTGGCACTCTCTGGGATGTCATCGGGTGCAAATTGGGTGGCAGAGGTGGGTTCCCTTGAGGTGTGGCGCTTGATCTCCGCATTATAATCCGCCATTAGCACGCAAAAAGGTACATACAGATCATCCGATGGGCTGATCCACCTATGGTGTGAAAGATTCTGAAAATACTCAGATTTTATTACCACCTCTTCCAATTTTGACATCAATGCGATTTGGACTGCCACCCTATCATCATGCGTCGTGGCTACTTTCTCTAACTTTTGCATCCATTCCGGTGCCTCAATCTCAATTGTGTCCAAGCCCTGTTCTGTGCGCTTACCGCCGGGTGTTGGCATTGGTACATAGGGATCCTCGAATGTTTCTTCTACTTCAATTGGCACCAGATCGTCAGGCTCAGGCTCTACCAGAGGGGAGGGCTGACGCTCATATTGCATGACCTTGCTGCGTAATTCCTTAAGTTCGGCCCGGAGTTTAGTGACCTCTTCAGCTGTTTCTTCTGTGGTTATGCTCTGGCTGGGTTCTGTCTGTCGGGTGGCCAACTGTCTTCGTAACTCATCTCTTTCTTTTTCTAAAGCGGCATGGGCTTCCATTAGATCTGCATGAGTTTCTAACACCACCTGCATATTCTCAGAGGGAATTGCCTTGAATCGTTCTGGGTCAATCTCCTGTGGGGAACCCTCCATGGTCGCCTCTAGATTTTCTTCGTTCTGTTTCTGTAATCTTCTATTCTCCTCTAGCGCTGTAGACATATGCTTGCGGAGAAGGCCCAAGTTCGGACGAAGTTTCAGGTTTTCCGTGATCTGAGAATGTAGCAGCTCGTCCATGTGTCGTCGTTCGTCGTCATCTGCTTGGGGTGGGTTGGCTTCTAATTGTGCGTATTTCTCCTGTAATGTCACGTGCTGCTGTTCTAGTAGCTGCTTCTGCTCTTCAAGATCCCTACATCTTGCTTGGAGATCCTCGTGGCTTCGGAAGAGCCTTGTATGTTGGTTGTCCAAGTGTTGGTAGTGTTGCTCAAGTTGGGCCATGCATTGATGCATATTATTAAATAAGTTACTAAGGGGAATGGTGTTGAATGCAGAGGGGAAGGGAAAGGGAAAGGGGGTTGTGGATGCAGTATTGGGGACGGGGGAGGGGGGAGGTGGGGGAATGGGAGATTGTGGGTAAATGGGGGGTGGGAGAGGTGCAGAGGTGGGTGACACCTCCATGAAAGTGGGAGTCGTGGTGGGAGTGACTGTGAACAAGGGGATTGTGGTAGCGGTGAGGGTTGTGAATGTGTATAGAGGTGTGTGTAATTGTGAACTCCTAGGAAGTGCGCTCGGGGTAGTGAGGTGTACCGTGGCTGTAGTTAGACTTGTGCTTTCAGTGGAAGTAGAGTGTGTGGGTTCCCTAATGGTTTGTGCGTTAGTGTGTGTAGTGGTTTCAGAGGTGGTGACCGTGGAGGTTACAGTGGTAGAGGGAGGTGAGTGAGGTGGATGTGGGGGAGAAGGTGGCAAGGGAGGTGATGGGGGTGCACTCGATGTGTGGGCTTCCTCGGTGTCGTGAACTGTGTGTGCTGTGCCCGTGGTTGTGGGGATGCCTTGTGGTCCTGATCCTAATACATTCATTCGTTTTCCCGATCGTGGGGGGCGTCTTCCATATCTTCTCTCTGTTCTTCGTGAGTGCACTAGTGCGGTGTGCACCGTTTCCGGTACTCCTAAAGCATCTGATATCATTTCCAAGGTGGCACGGTATTGCTCGTCCACACCTTCCTCCTCCAGAATCTGGTTCATGAGAGCTTTACCTGCAGCTAATGAGAGCCTGTGTTGCTCTTGAACTCGGTTCATTGTATCGTAAAGCTTCTTTAATGCGCTAGTATAGGCGGGAGCACCTTCCAGTACTTGTAGGGCTTCTTGATCATACTCTTGTTCTTCGGCTTCTGATTGTCCACCCTGTGCCTCCTCCTGAGCTTCTTCTTCATCGTCCACGTTGACTACGTCCGGTTGGCTGGGCTGGGCTTGTTCTTCTTCAACTTCCGTGTTTACGGCCTCGATGATTCTTGCCACTTCTTCGTCCGTTAGATCCTCCAGAGTGAATCCATGCGGGAATTCCAGATCAGTCGGTACTGGTGGAAATACAAGATTAGGGCCATCTGTGCTGTGCCTGGGTAACCTGATAGTAAATGGTTGTACTCGTCGTGGAAGTCTTGGGGTTGTCTCAGGCGTCAGGGTTGCACCGCGAGCTTGTGCACAAGGCATCTGGACGGCGCCTCTCATCTTCTTTGAGGGAGGCCCTACAGCTGACAATCTTCGTTGAAATTCCTGTGCTCTGGACCAGATCAGAGCCCTCTGCACCGGTACATCATATGCGAGACATCTGTATACAATTCTTGTGAGTGCACAACAACCATACAACACAGATTTTTGCTTTTTATACCATCTCTGATGGGCCATATGAATCTGGTCGATAATCCAGTGGGGCATATTGATGGTCAACTCAAAAGCATCCGCCAGGTAGAGGCTAAACCAGATCTTTTTGGGAGGCATTGTGAACCTCTCCTGCGCGGGGAAGGCGAAATGTTACATGACCATACGTAAGTGGATGGCGATCGTGGGTGTCATTGCAACCATGTCCTTCAGCTTCGTCAGATTCCTGTTCTTCATGTTGTCTGGAACCATTGTCTCTTTCTCTGTTGGAATGTGCATACCCGGCATGTCGAGTGCTTCTCTTACCAGGTTGATAGTCAAGCGGAAACGCTTCAGCTCGTTGCCCCTTGTAAGTGATGGGAGCACAAAGGAGCTGTATCCTTTCTTGTCTTTGCTGGGGGTGAGGGTACTAATTAGATATGAGCATCTTAGGAAATCTGGCTTTGGTAGTTGGGACTTGAAGTAGTCATAAAGCCCTGCCTTCTTCCAGATCCGCTTCAGTCCTTCGTTATTCTGTAGCCTTTCAAACTCCCTGGTAAAGAAATGGTATCTGCCCCATCGTCCGTTGAATTCGACCTCGGACTCCCACATATATGTGCCTTCACCCAGAGGTCCAGCAACGTCACTGAACCAATGTGAGGTTTTGCCCACCGGCATTGTGTGACCCTGCGGAGGATTCTGAATTGGTATGGCGTGCAATGCCCGTAATGCCACTGGTCTTTCCTTTAATTCTTCCTCGACTGGAAGGCTTTCGATGTCCACCACTTGTGGGCTGGTGCCTGCCTGGGAGCTAGTTCCTACTGTATCTGCCATTTTACTTCTTGCTGTCTGTCTCTGTGAGAATATACAAACATGTGTTAATATTGTACAGGACAAGGGAGGACCGTTGTTGTTCCCATCACAATATTAACATGAGGGTTGGGAGCGAATAATGGGTTAGTAAGTGTTCGGTGCACGTGCGTGTAGTTACTGCTAGGGTAGTCCTAGGAGACTAATGAAGTTAGTAAGTGGGGATGAATTTACAAATTGGGGTGGGGGGGTTTATTACAGGTCTTAGGCTGCCAAATGCAGTGGATGGGCTTTGCTTTCGGTTTCGTAGAGACTCTAGAGAGCTTTTTCGGTGTCGCGGTTTGAAAATGGGGCCTTTTAGGGACCCATTTACAAGTGATTACATGCGTGCTCTTGGGTCTTGGGGTGTTCCTGAGTGTTGAGAACGAGTGAATACTGGCAGTATGCGTAGCTGGGTTATACTGTTTAGGTTGTGGCCTCGGCCTAGCTACTTGTGCCCTCAAGCAAGCCTTAGGCACCCAAATTTGTCTTGATTGTGGGCTAGCCTTCATCGACTTCTTGGGCACCCAAATAGATGTCACTCTAGCAGAAGAATTTCTGAAAGACTTCTTATTGGTTTCGTGTTGTTGGTTGCTAGTGAGAGGCTTTGCCCGTGTGGTTGTCGTGAGTGCAACCGGGTGTTCGCCTTTCCGCACCCACACTTGGTTTACTTTCTGGGACATTCTGCTGCGCAGGTACTTTTGATCTCGGACACAGGTAGTACTCTGCTTCTTCTGCCTTTGATCCACCTTGGGTTGCTGCCTCCTTCTGGCCTTTGGAAAAGAAGGGAGTTCCGTTGCATAGCTGACTCCTTTTTTGCGAATATCATTCCTCTGCAATACATAGTTTTGGACAAGAACAGCATGGTCATCTTCATGTGTACCCCTGGAAGGACCAGGATTCTGTGCCTTTCCTAGTTCCTTGAGTGCTCCATTATCCAACTCTAAAGTAATTCGACTATGATTGACCCAAACCTGAAGAAGTCCACTTCTTAGGTTTAAGTTGACTGCTTGGTCATAGATCCAGTCTCGACCCAAAACAAGAGGTTCAGTGAGATCCTCGTCGTGACACACTAGCACTTTAACTGTCATTGCCTCATCATGAATGTAGAGAGGAAGTTCCACCTCGCCCATGCAAGGGGTTTCCACGCCTCCCAATCCTATGAGATATGCTTCCACAAGATTGACAATTAACTGCAACTCTTGACAGTAAGACATTCTAACAGCACTAGTAGCTGCACCTGAGTCAATCAAGGCTCTTACGGTCCTTGCACTCTTTCCTTGTCCTATATCTAAGGTTACGAAAGGACATCGATCAGTTATCCTATGTGAGCATGTTCCCGCGGCTGCACACATTGCCATATGATATCCTTGATCTGCATAGTCATTTGTTCTAGGTTGATCTCTACCTTGCCTTCGTAATTTCATCCTTCTGATGCGTTCTAAAGCTTCTGCTTGAGCTTCTTCTCTAATTCGCTTTTCTTCCTCTTTGCGTTTCTTAGCAGTGTTGAGTCGATTAAGCATTTCCTCCGTGAGGGGTTCTTGATACAACTTGACTCTGCAACCACTAATATAGTTAGGGAGAACATCACCCTCTAATGTGGCCAATTATACCGCTCCACTCGTGGAGATCCTGTTGATGATCATAGGTCCGTAGCCTCTCTTTTCTAGCTTCCTTGCGTGTTGTTTCAGTGTATAGACTAAAACTAGATCGCCTGCTTTCAAACCTTTATCCTTCACATGGGCATCGAAATATGCTTTCTGTCTCTTCTTGGCTGCATATATTCCTGCAGCGGCTCTCAGTCTTGTTTCTCCTAATCGTTCAAGGTCAAAGATCCTAGAGGAGAGCTCATGACCTGTCCATTCGTACTCTTGTGCTACTTTCAACGTAGGAATCAGGAAATCCAAGGGTAGCACAACGTTTTGGCCGAATACCATCTGAAAGGGGGTGGCTTGAAGTACCGTTTTGTAGGCGACTCGGTGTGCCCAAACAGCATGGTGTAGCTGTTTGTCCCAATCAGAGCGTTTCGTGTTCACTAATTTCGTCAGTACATTGCATAAAATCTTATAAGTGCTCTCAGCTTGTCCATTAGCTTGAGGGTGATAGGGGGCAGACTTCTTGTGTATTACCAAGAATTCTTGGAGTAGATTTTCAATCACTTCGTTCAAGAAATGAGTGCCTCTATCACTTACAAGCTCTATCGGTAGCCCATATCTCGTGAATACATTCTCAAACAAGAATTTAGCAGTTGTTTGAGCATCGTTCTTTGTCGTAGCCTTTACCTCTACCCACTTAGTTAGATAGTCTGTTGCAACAATGATGTATTCCGCATGAGAACCCTTAGCTGGGGGATTAATAGGACCTACAAAGTCTATTCCCCACTTAGAGAACGCACGTCCACCCATCATAGGTTTCAGTGGCATCTCATCTTTGCGTATAGGATACTGAGTCCTCTGACAGACATCACACCGTTTCACATAGGTATGTGCATCCATGTGAAGGGTAGGCCACCAGAAGCCCGCAAATAGTATTGCCTTGATCACCCGATCTGGTCCAAAGTGTCCTCCTGCTACACCTTGGTGAGCAGTTTCCAAGATCTTAAGATATTCACTCTCATGGACACACAGTCTCAGGTAACCATCTTTACCGCGTTTGTATAGATTATCACCAATGAGTGAGTAATCCAAGGCTTCTTGTTCTAAACTCCTTTTCCTAGCCAGAGTCATGTCTGGAGGGAATGTGTTTGTCCTCAAGAATAATACTAGAGGTTCACTCCAATCTGGCACAATGGATACTTGATACAGAGTGGCGTGTTCCATTGGTGGTTTAGTGCAACAGATTGGGCATTCCTTGCACAACTTTTGGACATCCGCTTCCATAGTTGGCCAATGCACTCCGAATCTCTTTAGAGTCTGTAAAGTTCGTTGCTTTGAATGGTGTTGCTCTAACGCACCTACATGTGCTAATTGCAACCATTTAGCGTACTCATCCTCTTCTACGCAACAAGCCAAGATCCCTTGATCTGTGTGCTTGTACATGCTTCCTGCCATGATGTGGTACTTTTGGGCTTTTACGACCTCTCTATTCCGTGTGTTTACCACTGGATGGTTAGGCCCGTATGTCAATACTGGTACCAATGGCTTAGCCCACTGCGGTACAACTTCCAAATTAAACAAGTAAGCATCAGGAAGGTCATCTGACACTCCTTGTGGGGCTTCTCCCGATGTGAGCCTAGAGAGATGATCGGCTCTCAAATGAGTCCTACCTTTCCTTACCACCACTTCAAAGTCATATTCAATGAGCAAGAGAAACCATCTTACTAATCTTCCTGTATTGCATGGCTTATTTACGAGGTATAGCAATGCCTGATGATCAGTAAAAAATTTAAACTTATTTGCAAGCAAATAGTGTCTGAATTTCTTAACTGCATATACCATGCCTAAGCCTTCTCTCTCCGTAGTGGTGTAATTCCGTTCAGCCGCATTCAATTGTCTACTGGCATAGGCAATTGGAAGATCCATATTACCTCACCAGTAGGTTGTGCAAGCACACATCCAATAGCATAATTGGATGCATCAACATGAACATGGAATGGCTTATTCCAATCTGGGGTGGTCAAGATTGGTGCTGAACATAATCTTCGTTTAAGCTCCTGGAAGGAATTCTCACATTCATCCGTCCACTCAAAGTTAGTCAGGAGTCCGTACATGGGCTTTGCAATGACAGCATACATGTGTATAAATCGTCGGTAATAACCACAATGCCCCATGAAAGCTTGTACTTCCTTGACATTCTTTGGCCTAGGTAGCTCTGCTATGACTCTCACTTTTTCTTCGTCGGTAGATATGCCATTCTTTGACACTATGTGTCCTAGAATCTTACCTTGCCTGACCATGAAAACACATTTTTCTAGGTTCAGGCAGACTTGATATTCTCTACACTTGTCAAAGATTTGTCTGAGTTCAGGAATATGGGTTTGTCTAATGTTGGAATGAGCACAAAGATCATCAACATAGACTTCTAAATTCTTCCTCAGGAACTCTTTAAACACATGGCACATCAGCCTTTGGAAGGTAGCAGGTGCATTGGTAAGCCCAAATGGCATTACTCTAAAGGCGAAAATGCCCCATTCTGTGGCAAAGGCCGTCTTATGCTGATCCTCTGGAGCTATGGCTACTTGATTGTAGCTCGAAAATCCATCAAGGAAGCTGTACACTTCCTTGCCTGCCACTCTTTCTAAGAGATGTTCTGTGATGGGAAGCGGATATGTACTTTCCTTATACATCAGATATTGACATTAAAGTGTATTCAGATGCAGATTGGGCAGGATGCAAGGATGATAGGAGGAGCACATCACGATACTTATCTTTTGCAGGTGATAAACCTATTTCTTGGTCAGCCAAGAAACAACCAACAGTGGCATTATCATCCACTGAAGCAGAGTATAGAGGGCTAGCCAATGCCACTCAAGAAGCTATTTGGTTAAAGCTTTTGTATACAGAGCTAGGCCTATACACTAGGCCCCCAATTATCTTTGGAGACAACACAAGCTCTCTTCACCTTGCAGCTAATCCAATATATCATGCTAGAACAAAACACATAGAGGTTCATTACCACTATGTGAGAGAGAAGTTGCTAAGCAAGGACATTCAGTTGACCTATGTGTCTACTAATATGCAATGTGCAGATTTACTCACTAAAGCTTTGGATGGAAACAAATTATGCAGATTCAAAAACATGATTGGATTGCAGGACATACATGAAGGATGTAGATGAAGACTTAAGCCAAAATGTTTGACTTGAGGGGGAGCTGTTGGTGCAATTCAAGCCTTCACAATTTGGCTTGGATTACTTCATGAAGACACCACTTGAAGGAAGGACCATAGGAACTTATGCTTATAAGCCCTTACCATTTTACTCCTTGTAAAAGTCTAAAAGACTTGACATGTCTTTAAGTCACACCTACTTGATAGATTTGAAAAAAGGTAGATTACATGATTGAGAGAATATCTCCACCACTTTTAGATGCTTGATTGAAGGGAGTCAAGGATTTGAATTTGAATTTCAAATTCTTAGTCATCATGGATAAAAAGGTGATCAAAAATGTCGCGGGTAAGCGAGTCCTCCCGAGCTTCATTCCTGCTATCATTGCGTGTGTAAGAGAGCTACACCATAGCTCACACATCTCTACCTCATTAGGCAATGCTTGGCATGCCAATGAGTTTGTAAACCAATGTGAATTAATACATACATTTACATCTATCACTTCTGTGTACTCTGAGTTTCTACCTCCAAGTCTGTCAACTTCAAAGAGACATATCTCAGTGCCTACTTCACCAAATGGAGTGATTCAAAGCTTGGTGGATCCAGCTCAAAGCATACTACGAGCATACAAAGTTTGAAGCAACTTGGTTCAGCCAATCGCAAGAAAATGCCGTCGAAGTGCTCATTGGTATTTGTCTGCATACTTCCTGAAAAGTCGGGGATGTCCATAAATTTGCTAAAGTTATTTCTCCTAGTATAGTTTATCATTTTGAATGATTCCACTTGAAAATGGTAGCTTACTAAGCTAATAGAATACCTCTAGAAGGAATTTTGCTAATTGTAAGTGTACTGGTCATATTGAGTGAAAGACTGAGTAGGTATCAACACCAAAATAGAAAGTTTGCTAGCTTTGTGATTCACAAACTGATCTGTTTTGATCAAGTCATTACTCAAACCTTTTCCAAAGTACATATAGCATTTCTTGGTATCACTTGGAAGCTAAGGGTGTCCACTAATGATATCTAGAGTCACTGCGGGCTGGTGCAAAGCAGGATTAGCAACACCTACTTAATCTTCTGAAGGATCCATCCATCTTTCCCAATAAGTAATACTTTGACGTTGTTGCTAGCACGTCAAACATCCATTGACGGACATTGTTCACTCGCCAATCCTCCACAATGGACCTCTTACGCTTTCACTTGAACCCAATTTTATAGCTACAGATGACTTATGATGTAGTTCTAGGGGAGTGATAGTAGATATAGGTAATCGTTATCTCCTCTCCCTTTTGAATATTGATAGAAACATCGTTTCTTTCTTGTCTTTTTGGAGAATAGGAAGTCCTTGCCAAATTCGAGGAGATAAAGAATGGATGTCTTCATCTTCATCATGATGTTCTTTGGATTCTACAAATCCTTCATCATAGCTATAGACTTCTTATTCTTGCATTGGAGCATAGAGCTCATGAACATTTCTTGATGGAACATCCAAAGACAATGATGGCATGCATAATATTTCCCAATCATTGTAATGTATCTTTTCGGCAATCTTCTAGCTAACAATGACTCTGAATGTTAAACTTCTAATAGCTTGAGTAGAGAGCGATCAGAATTGTTAGAATGCCACAAGCCTTGAAGATGAAGGAATATGTTATTTCACAACAAGGAATACCACATTTTCTCATCTGCAAGCATTTCTTATGCTCTCCCAAAAGTCCCAAAGGCATTATATTTGGCATACATATCCACAAGGTTAAGTAGATCCGTTGAAGTCAACCTTGTAGATCCGTTGAAGTCAAAGCCGTAAGAGAAGTCTTGAATTGAGTCCATTTTCTTTATAGTATATGTTTAATTACAAAAGAAACGTGATTTTCAAGTTCCAAAGTAACAGCCACAGATTTTCTATCGAATTTGACTTCATCGAAATTATGTGTAATTTATTAAATAAAAATAAATTTGTTGCGAACTTTATAATATAACATGCGAGCAGTTTATTTTCTAGTTTATTTTCTTGGCAGACTATGAAACACATTTAAGTATTCAAGTATGAAAACAAAACAAGTTAATATTATTCAAAGTTATAGTGAATGACATTCAACGCGACACCTAATGCAAACGTCATGAAACACAAGATGAGAGGAGTATACGTTTAGAGAAGTTTAGAAGAGTTTTTAGAATTTTTCTTAATGTTCTATATAGCTTCTTGTACCTATTCCCTTTCGTTATTCATCAAATCTTGATCATTAGTTAGTTTTTCATTTTTCCTAATATCTTTGTCATCATCAAATTTATTATGTATATTTTTTTTATCATAATTTTGAACCTTTAAATTATAAAATCCATCTTGATCAATAACTTTTTCATTCATCTCAAAGAATTAAGGTTCGCAATCCATATAATATGTATTTTGCTTCTCAAAGTTTATTGATTTTTTAATTTCATTTTCCTTATCCTTTATTCTTGCACTTAGTAATTTATAAATCTTTTGCCTTTCCAATGAAATTTGATTTATCCTTGTATTTCAATAGATTTAAATTGATGTTTGCATTTACTCATAAATGTAGGTTTAGGAAGATTTTGTGCATCATTGATCTCTTTGTCAAAGAATTTACTTTGAATTTCAAATTCGGTCATAGATTCATAAAAATTCTTTATGTCATATCTCTTAAGTTTTGAGTTTGTTTCCTCATCATAGCTCTTAGTTCTCCACTTTCTTTGAATTCTCTTACATGTTTTAGGTCTAAATTTAGTTTGATCAAAGTATTCTCTCATCCCTCCTCTACCTAAGTTTATATGCAAAGGTAGATGAGCTTGGAAATCACAAATC
The DNA here is from genome assembly GCA_020310875.1 of Ceratopteris richardii. Lineage (NCBI taxonomy): Eukaryota > Viridiplantae > Streptophyta > Polypodiopsida > Polypodiales > Pteridaceae > Ceratopteris > Ceratopteris richardii. The sequence continues at coordinate 158,485,154 of CM035415.1, forward strand.
TTATGGTCGATTGTAGTGACTAAGTGTAATTTACATGCATCATTATAAGCAACACAATCATCATACATATGACCTAATAGATCAAACCAAAAGCATCTTGTTGGACGTTTCACTCTCCTATGCATAACCCTATGGATGGATCTCCTATGCTCAAACATATGGTTTTTATCATGCACTTTTGTAGATAAGTTTTGATTTTCATGTTACTGCTTGCACTTGCATCTCAGTAATGTCTCATTTAGTTGCTTAGACAAGTCATCAATTTTGCTCTTTATATTTGTAATAACTTCTTTTAAAATACCACAAATCGCATGACTTGAATTGGAAAAATCACTAAGCTTATCAATTAATAGAAACACTTCCTTAAATTTGGCCTGATTTGATAATTTTAGCCTATCCCCTACTTCTTTAAATTGTGATTGAAATTCCAAAATCCTATTCTTAATTAATTCTTCAATACTAGAGTTTTTATCATGTGTATTTACTTGAACTACCTTCTTCTTGCCCATTGAAATTTTTCAAAAAGTAAGCATTATGAGATAGATCAAATACCTGGAATATGGCTCAAAGAAGAGGCTCATAGTGAATGTGTATAAATTTATACAATTTGATTTGATCAAATTCTAGTACATCAATATCTAATAAATGAATATATGCAAACATCTTCACTTGAAATGTTGATGAGAGAGGTGGCGAGAAGAGGATAACCACTTGCCAATTTTTATGGAGGCACTCAGAATAAATATGATGAGCCCTCAACACCTAGGAAAAATGCAAGGTTTTGGAATCCAGTTCCTGCTCACATGGAAGAAGAAGCCACGATTATTTGCTCACTTTGTCAATGCATATGCAAGAAAATAGAAACTATACATACCTGAGTTGTAGTGTCGTTTCTTCATGTCCGGTTCACCAAATGTCAGTGCTAAAACGACGATTGGAGGATCAAGTCAACCGCCAGATCCAACACTGCACACCACGTGCTTGGAGCAATTTCATGTGTAGTGAAGACTCAAAGGTGAATGGGCATCAATACATGGAAACTCAAGAGATAACTATTCGAAATATGTTATAGATGGCACGATAGAATCTAGTTCAACGATTCACTGTCTATATAGAACAAATCGTAAAACTTGCAGACTACTCTTCACTTAAATTCTATCCACAATTTCAGCAAATCTAAATATGCAAATGACTTTTACTTTCCTGTGTATAAAGTACATCAGAAGCAAGGCGTTAACATAAAAAACACTCGTTCTTCAGTCATGCGCATCAACAGATTTTATGCTCAGTGAGAATCTCACTTTTTCCAACATTTATTCACTACGAAAGAAGATCATAAATGTTATCTCGTTCTACTCCCTGTTTCCATACATCATTGAAAGAAGATCAACGTTATCGTATTCTGACAAAAGATACTCAGGCCAACAAAAATCAAAGAAAAGTGATGCACTAATTCCGAGGCACACTCTTAGCACATATTGAAACAATCGAATAGAAATAGAGTTGTGCCGAATTAGAATGTGCATTAAAACTTTGCATTCATAGGATGCGCAAGCCACACAGTCATCAGAAAGGATGCTTGTAATATGAACATGGTTGACAAGAAGTAGGACGTGATATACCTGCTAAACATCTTTTCCAAAGACTATTCACCACAATGAATCATAGAGGAATCCATTCAAAGCCATAGTACTTTAGCGTTCCTCTTGCATCCAAGCTGAATAATTTGAAGAGATACACAACACGTAGAGATGATCCCTGGTAGATCTTGCATCAAGAGAAAGCCAAGACTTATTCACTACGTCTACTCCATCATTGCAAGAAGATCAACATACTATTCATTATATTCTGACAAAACATACTAGAAGAATAATAGAAGAGTCCATTCAAAGCCATAACAATTGAGTGTTCCGCTTCCATCCAAGCTGAACACTTCGAAGAGATATACCACGTGTAGAGACGATCCCATCAGGACAAAGCGTCCAAAGGCTTCCTATTGATAGCGTTATGCCTTCTTGTCTTTTCTTCTCTGATGCTCAGCTAGACGATTCGGTGCCTCCAGATCTGATTATATTCTACGCTTCTCATGATCAATAATCCCATCATTCAGAAGTTGTTAGCATTTAAAATCAGTTTGCATATTGATGATCAACTTCATAGCATGTGCATGGGTGAAAAAAGAAAGTGCTCATGCAAGGCCGTTTAGTGGGCCCTATTCAATGCACACTTTAAATGCATATATAAAGGATATGGTGCAAATAAGAAGGAAATATCATTTGATGTTGAAGTTGGTGCTCTTTCTTTCATACAATTGATGTGAACATACAAATCCTTGCAAAAACACTCATAGTGCATAGGTAAAAAGAAACCTTGTGCCTTTATGCAAGGTCATGAAATGTGACCCTATCACGTGCATACTTTTCATGCATCAAAAAATGTAATGGTGCATAGATTGGGTAATGGATTTTGCTTAAGAGGTTTCCTCTTGAAATTCTAACTGTGTTCCTAATAATTTCATCATACATTTAATTACATTTAAGATATGTGCAAGTAGTCGTGCACCTAAGGGAGAAAAAACTTATGTGCTCTTTACATTTTTCAAATGCATACTTGGAATGCAAATATAAACTTCATGGTGCAAGAATGAAGATTTGGTTTGGTTTCCTAAACACTATTGCAAGCTCAGTTCTTTATTCTAGCTTCTTTAGTTCTCCTTGAACCAGAACATGCAACTTCAAAAAACTCACAACTTCAATCCTTTTCCCTCAGCTAGAACATATCTCAAACTTCAAAAGATAGTTAATCAAATGATCATAAACATGAAATTCCATTTCATGAACAGATAACTTCTTAAAAGATCTTAGAACGGGCTTTATAAACCTTTTCATCAAACCTGCACAACATCTTGATGGGCCATCCTAAAATCCAATCATATAGCAGTATCAAATCCTTTTAAAAGATCAAAGAAAATCATAGTGTATCGTAATTGCTACATTTGTTTCACAATTATCTTATTCACTTTCTCATAAATATGGTTTCCATCATATCATGTTTTTCGCAATAAGACAATCAAAGTTTTGCATCATTCACTATGAATAAAATTTTTGCATCGTTCACTATGAATAAATCTGTCTCTTATCACGAGAAAATCATAGTCATCAAACAATTTTTTCTTTCATATGTTTTCCCAAAAGTAAATTAAATTTCCATAATATATGTTTCATATTTTTTATCATAATTATCATGAAAATTTTGGTAAAAGAAAAATCATAATGTATTTTTAATGATTAGCACACAAATATTTTGAAAGGAAAGCTTTGCCATAAACTTTTAATAGATTTATCAAGCATCAAAATAGACTTTTAATAAATTTTAATAAAAATTCATCAAGCATTAAATCAAAATTAGGTATAAACTCATCAAATTTGGAAAAATATTTTATGAGAAAATTTCATTAAAAAATCTTCAAGCAGTAACTCAAATATATATATTCATCAAACTTTCTATCTAATTTCATAGATATGAATAGAAACATCACAAGAAAATTATTCCCTCAATTTCTTTTCCCTCTTTTTCATAAGTTTAGAAGAGTTTTTAGTATTTTTCTCAATGTCCAGTATAGCTTCTTGTACCTACTCCATTTCCTTATTCATCAAATCTTAATCATGATTTAGATTTTCATTTTTCCTAATATCTTTGTCATCATCAAATTTATTATGAATATTTTTGTTATCATAATGTTGAATCTTTAAATTATCAAATCTATCTTGATCAAGATCTTTTTCATTCTCAAAGAATTAAGGTTCGCAATCCATATAATATGTATTTTGCTTCTCAAATTTTATTGATTTTTTAATTTCATTTTCCTTACCCTTTATTCTTGCATTTAGTAATTTATAAATATTTTTCTTTTCCAATGAAATTTGATTATATCCTTGTATTTCAATAGATTTAAATTGATTTTTGCATTTAGTCATAAATGTAGGTTTAGGAAGATTTTGCGCATCATTGATCTCTTTGTCAAAGAATTTACTTTGAATTTCAAATTCGGTCATAGATTCATAAAAATTCTTTATGTCATATCTCTTAAGTTTTGAATTTTTTTCCTCATTATAGCTCTTAGGTCTCCACTTTTATGGGGTTGAGTTTGAGGTGGAGTGTTGAGATATCAACATGTGATGATCCAAGATGACACGTATCACTTTTTTGTTTCTCTGACATGTATAGTTGTCACGCGGGTATATGTCGGGGACACTTCATTGAGCTTTATTAGATTTATCCATCGAGAGTGATGACACATTTGTTTCTTTTGAGTTCAGTCATTTGCAGATATTCAGTTTTTCCTTCTATACTAGTCTTTTTGTATTGTAGTAGTTGTATTCTTGTTTTTAAGTCATTCTTGTACATTCCTTTTTATGTAATAGAAGAATAAGAGGAATATCATTCTTCCTTGCATCAATCTGAGTGTGTGCTTGTCTTTGATTGTGAGTGTGTATGTGAGCTCTCTTCCTTATCTCCTTCCTCGTGAAAAAAGTGACCAAGATAGGGAGTCAAGGGTCTCTTGTGCTTGTGATGCTCCTTGTTTCAATAGCAATTCTAGTTGCTGATCCCAATGGTTGGTGCAGTGAGCATGGACTAAGTTGAAGAGGATAAAGTGAAGTTGTGGAAGTGTGTCTACTTGGATGCCAGAGCAATGCTTCCTTTAATGGGATTGCAATAAGAACCTCTATCCTTGGTGATCAACCCTTAAAACCTCCTCGTTAAGAGTGTGATGGACTAACCACTTGCCTCAAAACATATGGTTTAGTATTAATTCTTAATCATCCCTCTTAGGGTGTAGATCAACCATCTCCTATTTATCAAAGGTGTGGTTCAAGACTCTCCTACTTATCATGTTATTATATTTTGTCCCCCTTGGGTTCTTGTTGTCCTCAATGATCTATGCTTGTATCCATCTAGCCCCCATGATCAGCCCTTGAACTTGCTAGGTACCCTTGAATTTATTTTCTCAACCTCCCATGGTTTCTTGAACCTTCATCCCAATATTGATGTCTTGAATTTTGAGATATCAAGCTCAACATGTGATGATCAAGGATGATATATATCACTTTTCATTTATGTAACATGTATAGAGGTTATGCAGATATATTAAGGTTAAGAAATGAAGAAATGACCGAGACTTTCAAGTAGTATGATAGAGAATTCAGAAATGAACAATGTAAAATGTATGTATTAATGAACACTTGTATACAATCCCATTGGCATGAACATCATTGCCTAATGGTGTAGATAGGTGTGGGCTAGAGTATAGGCCTCACATACACTCAGACTTGATAGTAATGAGCTCAGGAATGATGAGTCTTAATCGCGACTTTTTCCATGCTTACTTTTATAATGATTGAGTAAAAATTTGAATTCAAATTCAAACTTTTGGCTCCCTATGATCAAGCTCCTAAATCATAGGAGATATTCCATCAATCAAATCTACCTATTTTCCACGAATCCCTTTTGGTAGGTGTTTACAAAGATTCCAGGTCAAATCCGACTTTTACAAAAGACTAAAGTGGTAATTAACCACTAGCCTTTGTTCCTATGCTTCTCTACATGTGTAGGGTCTTCAAGGTATCTTTCAAGCAAAATGTGTAGGCTTGTGATTTACACCAATAGCTCCCCCTCAAGCCAAACATTTTGGCTTGGTCTCATCTTCAATCTTCATGTATATCATGCAATCCAATCAATGCTTTGAACCTGCAAAGTTTGGTTCCATCCAAATCTTAGTCAACAAATCTGCACATTCATGTTGGTTGATACATAGGTTAGTTGAATGTCCTTGTTTAATAACTTCTCTCTCACATAATGGTAATGGATCTCTATATGTTTGGTCCTATCATGATAGATAGGATTAGCTGCAAGGTGAAGTGATCTTGTATTAGCTCCAAAGATTATTGGTGACCTAGTATAAAAACCCAATTCTGTATACAATAGCTTGATCCATATGGCTTCTTGTGTGGCATTAGTCAATCCTCTATACTCTGCTTCTATAGAAGACAAAGAAAAAGTAGGTTGCTTCTTTGAAGACCTTGATATAGGCTTATCACCTGCAAATGAAATGTATCCTGAAGTGCTCCTCCTATCATCCTTGCATCCTGCCCAATCTGCATCTCAATAAATCTTGATATGGATATTTGAAGTGCATGCAAAATACAAACCATGATTTTGTGTTCCCTTGAGATACGTTAATATTCTCTTAGCAGCTTCTAAGTGAGGTATCCTTGGTTTGTGCATAAACTGACTTAGCACACTAAATCCATATGCAATGTCTATCCTTGTTAAGGTAGCATAGTTCAAGCTACCCACCATACTTTGATAACATGTAATGTCATTAACTTCATCACCTTCATGGGCACTTAGTTTTATGTTTACCTCCATTGAAGTACTTGCCACTTTGGCATCCTACAAATGAAACTTCTTCAACATATCTTGTATGTACTTTTTCTGAGTAATGCATATTCAAGAGTTAGTATAGACTAACTCAAGCCCAAGAAAATACTTTGGTAGACCAAGATCATTGATCTTGAACTCCTTCATCATCTAGCTCTTGATTTGTCTAATTCCATTCTCATCATTACCTGTAAGTATATTGTCATCAACATAAACACATAGGTATATTACCTCTGAACTACTTCTCTTGATGAATAGAGAAGTGTATGCCTTACTCATGACATAACCTTGGTCTTGAAGATAGGTGGTCAATCTGTGATTCCAAGCCCTAGGTGCCTGCTTTAATCCATATAAATCTTTATTCGATTTTCACACATATGATACCTTGTTTCGATCCTCATAGCCAGGAGGTTGTGACATATATACCTCCTCTAAAATCCATCCATTCAAGAAAGCATTTTTGACATCCAATTGGTACATGTTCCAATTTATTGATGTAGCTACACTCACCAACACTCTGATAGTTGGCATCTTGGCCACAGGAGAGAATGTCTCTTCATAGTCAATGCCTTGGTTTTGTGCAAAACCCTTGGCCACCAATCTGGCTTTGTACCTGTTAATTGACCCATCAAAATCCTATTACCTTCGTGGATTCCTTCTTTGGTACTAGCTCCCATGTGTCATGTTCCTTGAGTCCTTCAATTTCTTCATCCATAGCCTCTTTCCATTCTGATTTGGTTATGGCTTCTTCATATGATCCTGATTCTTCAATTGACAAATCTTTCGCAAGGTAAACAAAATGTTTAGTAACAAGAGGTGTATCATACCCATATCTGATAGGTTTTTTGCTCTCTCTATGTGATCTTCTGATTGACTGATTTGAATATTCAGGTATATCTTCAAACTTCCATGCCTTGAGCTCTTCAAGGTTGATAATATCTTCATCTTTTGAAGTTGATTCTTCATTCTGAGTAGGTTCTTCCTTAGCAAGACTTGGAAACTCCTCTTGCAAATCATAGGGTAGTTTAAACTTCCTGCATTGATTCTCATACCAAGAATCATTTTCATCAAAGACAACATCTCCACTAACCATGAATCTCTTATTTGAAGGGTTATAAAACCTTTACCCTTTTTTATTTAGATCATATCCAATAAAGATGCACTTCTTAGCCTTAGGGTCTAGCTTACCTCTTATTTGAGAAGGAATGTGTACATATTCTACACATCCAAATATATTGCAATGGTCTAGTGAGGGTCTCTTACCATGCCCTGCTTCATAGGATGTCATCCCATCAAGGGACTTAGATGATAACCTGTTTATGAGGTAAGTGGCAATAGAAACACTCTCTGCCCATAGATAATTAGGTAATTTTTTCTCATTCAACATAGACCTAGCTGTTTCAACAATCAACCTATTTCTTCTCTCAGCTACCCCATTCTGTTCAGGAGTATACAAACTCATTGGAGAAGTACTCACCTCGTCCATCTCACCTTAGTCTCTTCAAGTTCTTTCCTGTCTGATTTTCAGCAAGTGCAAGTTCTAGGTAGTCCTCATGTACAGTTCATCCTTGTGCTTCATGAAGTACAATACAGTCCAGCTGCTATAATCATCAATAAAAGATACATAGTACCTTGATCCTGAGATTGAGAGGTCTTTGCTTGGTCTCCATACATCTATGTGTACAAGTTCTAGGTAGTCCTCATGCATGTAGCCTTTTCTTGAGAAGGGTAACCTGTGAGACTTCCCAAATTGACAAGCACTACATTTATATATCATGTGTTGTTTGGAAACATTGGGTATTCCAATTGCACATTGATCCTTGCATATCTGCTTCAAGGTTCTTTCTCCTACATGTCCTAATTGTTTGTGCCAAATCTCAAGCTCTAAAAGTGTTTGATCTTTATAACTGTATGGTGCAATATTCTTTGTGTCTTCTAGCTCAAAAGTGAAAAGTATACCTGATTTTTCTCCTTTAGCAATCCTCTTGAACCCCTGCTTAGGATCCTCCACAAATGCTCCAAATTGGTTGAATCTAACCTACAAACCTTTCTCCACAATCTGTCCAACACTCATCAGAATTTTGGTAATGGTTGGTACATAGAGTACCCTACTCAACAAGTTCTGATTTCCATCACAAGTCTTAACATTTCCAACTTTAACTACTAAGTGCTTGGTTTCATCACCAGTTTCTACTTGATGTTTACCTTTTGGTTCCACAAGATCAGAGAGTAGTGCTACATTGCCAACCACATGATTTGAGCATCTTGAGTCAATTTAGAATAGGTGGTCATCATTTGTACCTAGCTTTCAAGTCAAGTTCATGAATAGAAGAGAATCGTCTTGCTCTTCTGAATAGCTTTTGTACTCTTTTTTGGATTTGAATCCTCCTTAGTAGTTGCCATTATAGTTTTTGTTGTAATTGTTGTTGTAGCCTTGGTGATGGTTGAATCTACCTCTTGACTGTGAGTATCCACCTCTTTGGTATCCTCTTCCTCTCTGATTTTTCTAGTTCCTAAAACACTCATCTGTAGTATGATTTGATAAACCACAAATATTGCATGGTGAGGAGTTATAGGATCTCCCCCTACCTTGTTTACCTCTTGTGCCCCTTCCTCTTGATGATCTACCTCTCCCTGCATAGTTAGCTTGGGAGGTAGAGCCTTCATCTTCTCCTTTCTTATTCTTGCCTTTATCTTTAGCTTTACCTTTATCAGTGTATAGGGCAGAAGAGCTATTACCTTTGGATGTATCTCCATTCTTGTTGAGCTTGGCTTCATGAGCGAATAATTGCCCCATGAGAGTGGTAAGGTCTGGAATCTGCATGTCCATGTAAAGGTCCATGGCAGTGGTGAAGCTTTCCCATTTGTCATCAGCTTTGATCCCATTGATCACTTGTCTTACAATCTACGCTTCTTCAATCTCTTGTCCTATGCTTGCTAACTGATCTGCTACATCTTTAATCTTGGTTACAAACTCTGAGAGAGCTTGCTTAGGTTGCTTTCTTAATGTGGTAAACTCAATCCACAACTGAATTTTTCTAGCCCTTGTGTTAGAAGAGAAATAAGATAACAAGGTTTGCCAAGTCTCTTGGGATGTCTTACAGTTGCTAATATGTGGCAAAAGAAAATCAGAGATAGAGTTGAGTAAATAAGACCTTGCTTATGCATCCTTAGCACACCATGTATTGAGCTTTTCATGTTCTTCCTTTGTTGGCAATCCTCTTGTTTTGAATGAGGGCAATTCCTCATCTCCTGAGATGTATCCATAGAGACTCCTTCCCTGTAGGTATGTCTTCACCCTTAGAGACCATGCCTGATAGTTCTTCCTATCCAATTTATCAATAAATGAAGGAAAACAATCTCCCATTTTACCTTAGTTTGCTTTGATACCACTGTTGGGAAAGATGGATGGACACTCGAAGAGATTGAGTAGGTATTGCCAAATCTTGCTTTGTACCAACCCTTGTAAGCTTTAGAGTTGATAAGTGGACCTCCTTAACTTTCTAATGACACCATAAAATATTCTATGTACTTTGGAAATGATGTGCATAATGATTGAACCAAAACAGATAACTTTGAAACTCAAAATCTCAAGAAAACCTTCTATTTATGTCTTGACACCTGCTAGATCTTTTGCTGAGTATGACCATCACAGTAGGAATTGGAAAACTCCATTTAGGGTTATCTAATTAGCTTAGAAAGATAAATATTCCAACTATAATGATGTAAAAAGATTATCTATGCTCAGAGAAATCAATTTAGCAAGTAAATCTTTACCCCCGATTTTTTAGGATTGTAGCAGACAATGACATATGATCACCTCGATGATCTTTTCTGTGAAATGGCTGAATAGAATCTTTGCAAACTTTGGTAGCATGTAGAGAACACTGAGCGTAATCCAACAAGCTTTAGATCTTTGAATTTCGTGAATAAATGACCGAGATATGCTCTCCACAAGTTGATAGACTTTCAAGTAGTATGACAGAGAATTCAGAAATGAACAATGTAAATTGTATGTATTAATGAACACTTGTATACAATCCCATTGGCATGAAGATCATTCCCTAATGGTGTAGACAGATGTGGGTTAGAGTATACGCCCCACACACACACACAGAATTGACAGTAATGAGCTCGGGAATGATGAGTCTTAACTGCGACTTTTTCCATGCTTAGTTTTATAATGAGTGAGTAAAACTTTGAATTCAAATTCAAACTTTTGGCTCCCTATGATCAAGCTCCTAAATCGTAGGAGATATTCCATCAATCAAATCTACCTTTTTTCCACGAGGCCCTTTTGGTAGGTGTTTACAAAGATTCCAAGTCAAATCTTACTTTTACAAAAGATTAAAGTGGTAATTAACCACTAGCCTTTGTTCCTATGCTTCTCTACATGTGTAGGGTCTTCAAGGTATCTTTCAAGCCAAATGTGTAAGCTTGTGATTTACACCAACAGGATGAACATCATGATGAAGATGAAGACATGCATTCTTTATCTCCCCGAATTTGTGAAGGTATTCCTATTTTCATAGAAGAAAAGATGCTACCACCAATATTCAGACGGGAGAGGAGATAATGATTACCTATATATCTATTGACGCTCCCCTAGAACTATGGCATAAGTCATCACTAGCTACGAAATTTGGGTTCAAGTGCAAGTGTAAGAGGTGCATTGGGGAACATTGGTAAGGCAACATTGTGCGTCAACGGATGTTTAACGTGGTGGAAACAACATCCAAGTATTACTTTGCATGCGGCTGAAAGTAACCAACCATTCAAATACGTGTAGAAAACCTTTGTAGCGTTCGTTCAATCCAAATCCACCTCTACTTTCACTTTCACTTGCATAATCCTTCAGTCTATTGTTCATCTGCAAAAAAGCTTTATAGCCACTCTCGACATTTGCAGAAAAGTATCCTAATTGGCATCCCCTCGATCTTAAGTACCTCTTCAATCTACGGTTCAAATGTTGCTTTTCTTCCCCGTCCAGCTACACTCTGAGTACATTTCTTTCCAACCTGAGGAGACACATGAAGATGAAGGCCAACGATGAGAAATCCTTGGCATATTGCAAAAGAAATAGAGACTGCTCACTTCTAAAGCACTCATAAAAAATAATCATTCAATTCACCCTAACCTCGTGTGCTTCCATTGCCAATTCAGCAACCATACTTCTCATGAACTTCCCTCATCCACTACCATCCTCCTCATGCAACAACAAAACAACCATTATTAGAACAAGATTGAGAACTTATTGCAAAGGATCTTCAAAGTCCAAGCATTGGACACCTCCAACGTTCAATAATTCACATTCAAACTTCCATAAGTCGAGAAATGTGTGTATAGAGGATCACAATTAGAGCTATAAGCCATTGAAGGGACTTCCCCCTCTTTCAGTTCAGGCATGCAAAGCAAGTGGAAAAGCGGCTCAGTTTCAAAGTATCTTTGATGGAGTTAGCTCCAAAATTTGTTCAGAGAATGGGCCCGGCTGGGGGGTCCAAGGGGGTCCATGGAATATTCCCTGTCGGAGTCAGAAATCATTTATATTTGTTAGGTCGGTTCAACCAGTCTAAGCCGTGTATGGCAATTACGCGGGCGGTGGCCGCCCATGCTCTACCGCCCATGTATAGTCGTCCATGGCAGGCCACCCATGATCCTATATATACATGACTTCTGCACTACCTGAGACACCGAGTTGAGCCAGCATACCTCTACCTTGTATCTCCCGTTCTAGAGTTGTCTAGATCACCATTTAAGCTCTACCTTGAGAGCACACGGGTGGACAACGCCATCATCTTTGTACTTGGTGCTAGTAGAAAATTATTGAGATTCTCCTATATCTGTTATCTTCTCTGCTATTGCTCCTGTGTTATATTGCGTAACTATTGTCTTACATGGTATCAGAGCCGTAAGGTTTGAATAGCTTGAGAAGTATCACTATTTTAGCCTACTAGCATACTAGAATATCAGTAGATTATTCGAGTGATTACATGATGGCTTCATCGTCCAACACTAGTCTTGGTGCTTCAGCTAATGTTAATGCTGCACCTATTCGAATTCGTCCACCTGCATTCACTGAAGGGAAGCTGGATGGATCCAACTATACACTCTAGAAGTTCAAAATTTCTGCAATTTTGGACTCCTATGAATTACTTGACACTGTATGGGACCGATGGGACTAGATCCAGAGCCTATACCAGTTGCAGATCCAGCTAATTCAAGATTGATGATTCAGCCAGATCCAGATCTTCTACGAGCTTGGAAGAGGTGGAATGCTGATGCATTATGTGCAATTATCACTAGTGTAAGTGATTCTATGCTTACTTTAGTTCAACATACTACTAAAGCACATGAGGCTTGGGGCATATTGGCTCGACAATATGAGACCAAGAACCACACTAGGATACAGAATTTAGAAAATCAGTTGGCAAATAAAAAAGCATTCTGATTCTGAAAAGGCTGAAGATTTTATCAAACGGATAAAACATCTTCAAGACCAATTGGCTGAAGTTGGTGTTGTTATAACACCAGAAGAGCTGGCTTGAAGATGTGTACGTGTTCTTCCGGCAAAGTATGATGGATTAGTAACAGCCCTTAACACTCAGGTACGACCAACTCCCCTCACATTTGAAGAGTTTTGTGCTATGCTTTTAGAAGAAGAGATGTGGTTGAGGAATCGGCAAAGCACAAGTGATGCTGCATTTTCAGCAAATGCAAAAGGTAAAGGCTCTTCTGATGTATCAAAGAAGAAGCCAAAGAAGAAAAAGTTCACAGGAAGTTGCTTCTATTGTGAAAAGAAAGGCCATGCCATCAAGGATTGCAAGAAGAAGCAAGCTGATGAACGGAATGGGACTGTAAAATCATCATGGAAGAACAAAGAGTCTGCAAACAACACAGAGCTGGAACTTTGGGTAGCTATTGAAGAGGTATGTTCATCTGCTCAAGCTCGTGTTGATGAACCATGGATTTTAGATAGTGGAGCTTCTCGCCATATGACCAGTAAAAAGGATTGGTATAGTTCTAGTGCCTTTGCGGGAATCCATCAATGTAGTGGTGGGAAATGACTCCAAGTGTCCAGCCGAAGGAACTGGAACCATCTCTTTTATCACTTCTCCAGGTGTTGAGAAAAAGTTATCCGATGTTCTCTATGTACCTACAGTCAAACGAAATTTGTTGTCAGTTTCTGCAATAACAGATCGTGGACTTGAAGTTCTTTTTAATAAGAGTGGTGCAGAAATCATGGATTCAACAGGTAATGTTGTAGGTAAAGGGATACGACGAGACAACTTGTATGAGTTAAGTGCTTTAACTGCTACAGAAGATAAAGATGTAAGCAGGTTATGGCACCAACGATTTGGGCATCTCGGATTTGCAGTTTTGAAGGAGATGCAAAGAACAGGGATGGTTGCTCATTTGCCTGTATTTTCAGAGTTGCAGGAACCTTGTGAAGCTTGTATGATGGGCAAGCAACAACGAAAGGCATTTCCAAGAGAGACCAGCAATCGATCTCAAGCTCCTCTAGAGTTGGTACATGCTGATCTCTGTGGTAAAATGTCTACACCTGCTTTAGGAGGATCTTTCTACTTTTTGCTGTTAGTCGATGATTATAGTAGAAAGATGTGGGTTTATTTCATTCGAGAGAAGGCTGATGCTTTTGAAAAATTTAAAACGTGGCATAAGTATGTAGAAAATGAATCAGGAAGGAAACTCAAGAAATTTAGAATAGATAGAGGAGGTGAATTCTTGTCAACAGAATTCAACAATTACTGTAAGGAGCATGGTGTGAAAAGGCAACTTACCACAGCTCATACACCTCAACAAAATGGCGTTGTTGAGCGCAGGAACAGGACAGTAGTTGAAATGGCTCGTTGTATGTTGAAGGCTCAAGACATGCCTGATTCATTCTGGGCAAAAGCAGTCAATACAGCAGTCTACATCCTCAATCGAAGCTACACAAAAGCACTGAAGGGGATGACTCCTCAAGAAGCATATTCTGGTAAAAAGCCTTCAATTTTGCATTTCAGAATTTTTGGTTGTTTCTGTTATGCACATATTCCTAATTCAACAAGATCAAAGTTGGATTCAAAAAGCAAAAAGTGTGTCTTCCTAGGATATAGTGAAGAGTCTAAAGCATACAGATTGTGGGATCCTGAGGCAAGGAAGATTTTTGTCAGTCGAGATGTGGTGTTTGATGAACGACTACACTTATGTTGGAGATAGACGTCTGCGGAAGCACGCGAACAGCACAAGGAAGAAGAAGAAGCTTGGAGCACAACACATAAGACTGAATGTATTACTAGAGAATGTACAAAGATAAGTAGCCCATTAGGGCAATCGGCATATATACAAGCCGGGGGAAAAAAACCTCCTAAAGAGGGAAAAAAGTGTCCCGGCGGTCCTAGAGTGTTCACACACATCACTACCTAAATATATCAACAAATCCCCCCTGGGAGTGATGCGGTGAACAAGGAGCTGGCACTCATGTATAAGGAAGTGCCAAGCTATGTGGAAATCACTCCACAAAAGGAAGTAAGCCCAAAGCTTTGTGGAAAGCTTCAAACTTCTCCCTAGGCAGAGCCTTCGTGAAAAGGTCTGCAATGTTCTCCTGCGTGGGCACATATGCCAAGCTGATCTCCCCAGCAGAGAACCTCTCCCTGACATAGTGATAATGCACCTCAATGTGCTTAGTGCGAGCATGGAACATAGGGTTCCTCGCAACTGCCAATGCGCTCTGACTGTCAGTGAAGATGGTGGTGGCAAAAGACTGCCAACACCCAAATCAGCCATAAGGCGTCTGAGCCACACACACTCAACAGTCGCTGTGAAAGCTGCCCTATACTCAGCCTCACAACTGGAAGTGGCCATAGTAGGCTGCTTCTTGCTCAACCAAGATATACATGAGCTACCAAGCATGAAGCAAAAACCATTGGTGGACACACGAGTGTCATAGCAACCAGCCCAATCTGAGTCAGAAAAAGCATGCAAATCTGGCGATAGTGATCCCCCCTTGGGATAAAACAACCCAAGTAGCCGAGTACCACTCAAGTAGCAAAAGATGCGCTTAACCGCTTTCCAATGCGTGACTCCTGGGCAATGCATAAACCTGCTCATCTGTGAGACAACAAACTGAATATCTGGCCGAGTAATGCATAAGTAAATCAAGCATCCAACAGCCTGCTGATAGAGAACAGCATCAAATGCATCTCCAGCATCATGAAGACTCAATCGTAAACCTGTCTCCATAGGAGTGGCAATAGGCTTACCGTCTTCAAGGCCAAAATGCTGCAATAATGTGTTAATATATTTCGTTTGACACAAAGCCATTCCACCATCAACATGCATAAACTGAATGCCCAAATAGTGATGCAAATGCCCCAAATCAGACATCTCAAATGAGGCATGCAAATCAGCCTTAAAATCAGCAATATGTGTCTCAATAGGACCAGTGAGCAGCATGTCATCAACATAGACAACAATGATCAGAAGCACATCATTAGCACGCTTAACATATAAGGTGCTTTCAGTTGGACTATTCTCAAAACCATGTGCAATCAGATAGGCATGTATCTTCTCATACCAAGCACGTGGTGCTTGCTTTAAACCATATAATGCCTTCTTTAACCTGCAAACCTGGTTTTCATGCCCTTTCTGCACAAAGCCACGGGGCTGAAAAACATACACTTCTTCATGCAAGTCACCATTCAGAAATGCTGTTTTAATGTCCAACTGATGTACATTCCAACCATGATGGGCTGCAAGTGCACAAATGCTGCGAACAGTAGTCATACGGCATGTAGGTGCAAAGGTCTCATCAAAATCAATGCCTCTTTCCTGTGCATAACCCTTTGCAACAAGCCTAGCCTTATACCTGTCAACTATACCATCAGGTTTACGCTTCAGCTTGTATACCCACTTAGTGCCAATGGCCTTCTTGCTAGGAGGCAAGTCACATAAAGACCATGTACCATTCTTCATTATAGCATCATATTCAGATTGCATAGCAGCCATCCAATTTTCTGAATTTTGTGCTTCATCAAAAGAAAGAGGCTCATTCTCATCACAGAGACTAGATGCAGCCATAGCATAGCAATCTGATGCAAAGGAGGCATTATGAGAGCCTGAACGAGTACGATATGAAAAAGGTGCATCTAATTTGCTGTCACACAAAGTCTGCACCAGCCATTTTGGCATAGTTTTTGCCTGCTCAATATCAGCTCTCTCATCAACAAGTGCATCATGTAAATCTGCATCAGAAATGGAATGATCTGCATCATCATATGAAACCTGCAAAGGTTGAGAAGTTGCCTCATTAGGACCAGCACTAGCCTGTCCACCTGTAAAAAGAGGCATCAAAGTATCATACATGTCTTTGGAGCTAACAGATGTCTCCTTAGTACATGAAAGCAATGGCTGAATAGCATCTTCCACAAAGACAACATCACGGCTAACCAGAATGCGTTTAGTCTATGGATGATACAGACGATAGCCTTTACTTTCAGAACTGTACCCAACAAAAATACATTTTACTGCCTTATCATCCAATTTTCTGCAACACAACCAAGCCAATCTTGGCTAATGCAAAAACTGATAACAGGTTCTTTTTGATCCCTAGCACAAATAAAGCATCTGACAAAGTGAAAGAACTACCATCAGCAGTAGTCAGAATGATCTTACCAACTCCCATAACAGGATAAGAGGAGTTATTGGCGCATGTGATAGTATTCCCTGTAGGGGCAGGCTCGAGTGAAGAGAAGAAACTGCGCTGCGAGGTAATATGTTTGGTCGCCCCACTGTCAAAGTACCAAACATCTGAGTCTACTGCAGACATGCACTGATCATGAGAAGATGGGTCAAAACTGAAGACAGTAGTAAACGCCCATTCTTCTTCCTGCACAAGATTTGTAGACTCTATTTTTGGTGTAGAGGCCTCTGCAACAACCATTCCAGCCTCTTTCTTCTTTGCCTCTTTAGCAGCCAGTTTTGGACAGTTCTTTATAATATGATCATTTCCTTTACAGTACTTGCAGAACAATTTCTGCTTTTCTGATTTCTTTTCATCTTTATCCTGGTTCTTCGATTGTGCAGCATTTGCAGATTTCTGCTTACTAGTAGAAGAGCTCCATTTTCCTTTGCCCTTCTGACTAGCCAGGAAAGCTTGATCTGCAACACGCATAATGGACCTGTTCTGCCTGGACTGATCTTCCTGCAACAGAACAGAGACTAATTCCTCAAATGACAAGGCATTTGGATTGCCTTTCATCATCAACCGAAGAGTAGAGGCAAAACTCTGATATGAATCAGGAAGACCATTCAGAACAGTCTGCACAGGTGAGCTATCTGGTATAACCTCATGAGTAGAAATCAATTGTTCCTTTAGGTCTTTGATCTTTGTAAGAAAACTGTCCATAGAATCACCTTCATTCATGTGCTCACTCTCCAATTGTTTTCCGAGGTAAGCAACACGAGCCTCATTCCTAGCCTGGTACAAAGTGGTAAGTGTATCCCAAGCATCCTTTGCTGTTCTACAAGAGCGAATGTGAGGAATAATGACACGTTTGACAGACAAGGCTATCAATGCATGTGCCTGGGCATCTCTACCATCCCAACGAATCTGCTCTGCAGTAGGTGCAACAGAAACAGTAGCACGAACAAGAATCTGCGGAATATCATCTTCGACACCATCTTCATCAGCTCCAACACCTGTATTTGCAGTACCTGTCGTTACAGGTGTAACAGGACGTCTTTCAACACCCTGCACAATGTTCCACAATCCTTTTGCAACCAGTACATGTCGCATCATATAAGCCCATAATGGGTAGTTGGTACCATCCAACTTATCCTCAACAGCCAACATACAGAATACATCACTGCTTTCAGCCATGGCCGGTGACTAAAATACCTTGATGCAAAAAATTGACTGTATCTCAAAAAGTTGAACAGAACTGCCCAAACGAGTTCTGCTAGACCTGTAGCAGACTTCGAGACGCTTAAACTAGCGAACAGAAACTGGTATATACCTTTGGCACAAAAGGACAAAATAGCCTGCACAAGCGCTACGATAGTGCGTTCGGAGGCCGAAATGAGCTCAGATCGCGATTTCGGCACCACATAGCGAAGCTTTTTTGATCTCGGAAACACCCTGAGTATGCTCACCAAATTTCGTGCGAATCTGAGACTGCAAACGGAGGAGTGTCGACGGCGCCCTAGAAGAAGCGACGACCTGCTCTGATACCAATTGTTGGAGATAGACATCTGCGGAAGCACGCAAACAGCACAAGGAAGAAGAAGAAGCTTGGAGCACAACACACAAGACTGAATGTATTACTAGAGAATGTACAAAGATAAGTAGCCCATTAGGGCAATCAGCGTATATACAAGCCGGGGGAAAAAAACTTCCTAAAGAGGGAAAAAAGTGCCCCGGCTGTCCTAGAGTGTTCACACACATCACTACCTAAATATATCAACAACTTAGTAGAAGATAAAGGTAAATCTACTATCTCATCAAACGGAGAAATATCTCACCTTGTGCCTATCAAAAGACAGGTTAAAGTTGAGGAGGAGGAAACATCTGATGGAGAAATTTCCTCAATAAAAAGCCAACCAGTTGTAGCTGCACAGCGTAAGCCACTACCGAAGTGGGCACAACAGCTCTTTGATGATCACAATCCACATGTAGATGTACCAGAATCATCCTCGGATGGATTACGAAGATCAAAGAGAATAGAGGAGCAAAGAAGAGCCTCAGAACACATTGTTAACATGGCTCTAATGGCAGATATCATGGGTTCGATAAAGGAACCTACCACCATTGAAGAAGCCATTGATGATCCAGGTTGGAGAGCGGCAATGCAGTCTGAGTATGATAGTATACTCAAAAATGATACATGGGATCTAGTCGACTTGCCACCAAAGAAGAAGGTAATAGGTACTAAATGGATTTGGAAAGCTAAGTATAAAGCTGATGGAACATTAGAAAAGTATAAGGCACGATTAGTTGCACAGGGTTTTTCACAGATTGAAGGATTTGATGTTCAAGAAACTTTTGCACCAACAGCACGCATGACAACTATTCGGACGGTACTTGCAGTAGCTGCACAAAAGTCTTGGCCTATTTTCCAGATGGATGTCAAATCTACATTTTTGAATGGTCACCTCAAGGAGGAGTTATATGTATCTCAACCACCATGTTTTGAGGTGCCCAATTTAGAAGATAAAGTTTGCAGGTTGAAGAAAGCTTTGTATGGACTTAAACAAGCTCCACGGGCTTGGTACCAACGGATAGATAATTTTTTCAAAAACATGGGTTTTGAAAGTACTTCTGATGCTAACTTGTATGTAACAAAAAGGGATAGCAAGCTAGTTGTCATCATTGTATATGTAGATGATTTGATCATTACAGGAGATCATCAGGAACTCATCAATCAAACTCGGATCAGCTTGGGAACTGAGTTTGAAATGACAGACTTAGGTCTGCTCCATTTTTGTCTGGGAATTGAAGTATGGCAAAGGAAGGATGGCATTTTCATCTCACAACAAAAATGTTCCAAAGAAATTCTCAAGGCATTTGGAATGATGGACTGCAAACCAACTAGCACACCTATGGAGGTAAATCATAAGCTATCTATGGATGATAACATGCCTGATGTAGATGCTAAGAAGTATAGGAAGCTCGTTGGAAGTCTTATTTTTTTGTGCAACACTAGACCAGACATTTGCTATGTTGTTGGAGTGTTAAGCAGGTTTTCCAACAAACCTAAAGAGAGTCACTGGAATGCTGGAATGTGAATTCTAAGGTACATTGCAGGAACCTTGGATTTTGGTATTTTGTATACCACAGACGATACACTCCAAGGATATTGTGATTCAGATTGGGCTGGAGATTGTGATTCTAGAAAATCAGTTTCTGGATATTGTTTCTCACTTGGTTCAGGAATATTTTCTTGGGTAAGTAGGAAGCAACCAACTCTCGCACTCTCCTCCACTGAAGCAGAGTACAAAGCAGCTTGTTTTGCTTCTTGTGAGGCAGTTTGGTTAAGGAGAATTCTTGCAGATCTAGGCTTTCCATCAAATATGCCAAGTGTACTCAAGTGTGATAATCAAAGTTGTATGGCTATTGCAAAGAACCCAGTATTTCATGCTCGCACCAAGCACATAGAAGTACAGTACCATTACATTCGTGAGCTAATTGAAGATGAAATTGTGGAGCTAGAATATTGCCCAACAGAGGCAAATTGTGCTGACATATTCACTAAAGCACTTGGAAGAGAGCAGCTCAACAGGCATCTTCAACAGATGGGCATAGGACCGAGACCTACTTGATTTATCATCGGTAAACATTGAGGGGGGGTGTTAGTATATGATCAATGTCTACCCCTCATGATTGTATGCACATTTTGTAAGGCCCTCTTTATGAGGAGAAGCCAAGCGTGCATTACCCGATTGATGGGAATCCCAACTTGCATGTTGGATGAAGGTCATATTGGACCATGTAAGGTATTATAAGGAAAGGGAGTTACCAGGGTCCCCAATTGTGGGGTCCGGGGCAGCGGTGAGCAGCCCTGGCTGGGGGGTCCAAGGGGGCCAGCGGGCCCCCTGGCTGGGAATATTCCATGAAATATTCCCTGTCGGAGTCAGAAATCATTTATATTTGTTAGGTCGGTTCAACCAATCTAAGCCGTGTATGGCAATTACGCGGGCGCTGGCCGCCCACGCTCTACCGCCCATGTATAGCCGTCCATGGCAAGCCACCCATGATCCTATATATACATGACTTCTGCACTACCTGAGACACCGAGTTGAGCTAGCATACCTCTACCTTGTATCTCCCGTTCTAGAGTTGTCTAGATCACCATTTAAGCTCTACCTTGAGAGCGCACGGGTGGACAACGCCATCATCTTTGTACTTGGTGCTAGTAGAAAATTATTGAGATTCTCCTATATCTGTTATCTTCTCTGCTATTGCTCCTATGTTATATTGCGTAACTATTGTCTTACAGTCTTTTCTTCAGATTGAGAACTTTAACGCAAGTATTTGTCTTCACGGTAATAGTGGGTGCTTTGGGGAACTCTAAACTTAGAGATTTAGGATTATAAAAAGAGCATCTTTCTATGGTATTCAAAAACATATGAATTCACTTACTTCATTGAAAGAAACTTCTTGTAAATATTACTTTCTAGACTAATTCCATGCTTTGAATTATATTGGGTTTTTATTTGATTCAATATGAATGAATATTCAGAGATGATTAATATTCCATTTATCCTTGTGCAACCCAAATTGGTTGTGCTCTTACCATGTGAAGTTATTGTAAATAAAAACTTTATTGCCAATGTTCTTCTTCTGAGTGCTAGAGTTCACCCACCCAAGCATAAACATGATTCACGTGACTCTGCATGAAGCATCGTGCATGTGCCATCAGTTGGAAATAGTATTGGTGTTGATCGACTCGACTGTGAACCTTCACGACACATTGAACCCAATGGGAAAATCCACGGCATCGGAGCATCTCATATGATATCTTTTCTCATATTGCATATACATGCATACAATTTATGAAGATAAGGCGGTAGCTCTTCATCCTTGGGTGCTCATGTTGGACCGAAATCTTACATAATCTCTTTGGTGTTGAGGGCTAGTGGATTTGACCTTAGTGCCTCCATGAAGATTTGCAATTGACTAAACCTCTTCACTTCACCCTTTCCATCGACAAAAAGAAGCAGTGATGTTTGCACACACAACATACTTTAGATTTTCTTGTATTTAGGGTGTTTGACAAATCCAAAAATGTATTAATGATTACACATGCACATACTTGGAGCTTCTTCGGTGACTCAAATAAGGTATATGTACTTGAAGTTGATATTTGGATTTTTTTCATTTGATCTCACGCACCTACATACGTGAGTTTCAACATCACAAAAACAAATGTCTCACAAGAAAACAAAATAGAAGGGATTCTGTGAGAACTACACTCTTATATTTCTCTTCTCTCTATTGTTTTTGAGTTAAACAATACGGGGTCAAAATTTGAAGAACGAAGAATCTACAAGATTATTGATTTCATCAAAATAGAGAGAGGGGAATTTAATGGATTAGATGTAACCTCATATCATTGCTATTTTTATCAACTTGTAGACCAATATGGTTATCTACTGATACTAAAAGAAATACATTCTTGTGAATTTCTAATGGCTTTACACGCTACTGTATGATTCGAAATACCTCCAATTCTATATTTCTTGACAAATGATTTGAACAACCAGAGTTAATATAGAATACCTTGTGGTCTGCATTCTCTGACATACTAATGAAATTCATCATCAACGTTGTATGATTGTCATTCTGCGTATCATTCGCATAGTTGTAGTAGGTAGTGTTGTGAGAGTGATTCTGTCCCCAACTTCTTGCTCCAGCTCTACCATATCCGCCTCTTTGGCTTTGTCTACCTCTTTGATATCTTCCACTTCTGCCTCTGCTATTGTTGTTCTGATTTTGACTTGATCCTTGAGAATTATGCCAGCAATCATGAGCCAAATGATTGCTTAATCCACAGATCCAACAATTCTTCTTGTTCTTATTCTCATTACCTCTTCCTTTTGTATTACCTCTGCTTTTACTTCTGGTATTACCTCTTCCTCTTGCATAATTTGCTTGAGTAGTCATCTCTTCTTCATCTTTTTCTTTACCTTTATCACCTTTCTTCTTAATCTTTGCATTCATAGCAAAACTGTGTTCTTTATCTCCATCTCTCTTCAAATCTTGCTCAAACGTTAGCATTAGCCCAAGCAACTAATTTAAATCTGGTACAAAATGATTTAACGAAAGTTCAGTTGAGAAAATGAAAGCTTTCCACCTTTCATCTCCTCTCAGTCCGGCAAGCACTTGTGCTATCAACCTGTGATCTTGGATATCTTCATCAATAGATCCAAGAATGTCTGCCAACTCCTTCATCTTAGTGACATAGTCACTAATGCTTTGACTTTGCTTTTTCTTGAACGTTGTAAACTCTGACCATAAGCTAGCCTTCCTAGCTTTAGTAGTATTTTGGAAGTGATCTTCCAATGCACTCCATATATCTTCCGCTTTTTCTAGACCTCTAATATGTGGTAACAAATGATCTATAATGGTATTGTAGATATACACTCTTGCCGTTGCATCTTTCTTTTGCCACAGCTTCAAGGCTTCTAGTTCTTCTTTCTTCTGTTGACTGTTGTCTCCAAAAGTCGGCTTCTTTTCTTCTCCTGTTACATATATCATTATGTCCTTACTCATAAGTAAGGCTTCCATTCGCATTACCCATGCGGGATAATTATCTCTATCCAATTTGTCAATAGAAACGTGATCTGCCATAATCTTCTTGTTTTTGTTGCTCTGTGTGAGTAAAACTTTAAAAGTTTTTACCTTTCATAGACCTTTACCCTTGAAAATGACTTTGAAACACTTCTCTGATTCCGTTTGCTGTTGATCACCTCAGCCTTCACCTTTCTTATGAAGAATTCTTCAAAATTCTCTTGTATCTGCACTTCCGTTTGCTCTTAAGAACCTTTCTGCTCTTTAGAATCTTTTTGCTCTGATACCACTTGTTGACAATGCGGCACGAAGCTTGAAACTAAGCTATACTATAGAATTTGCCATGCCACAAGAACTAAGCTAAAGTGATATTAGAACACCTCTATAATGATCAATAGCTTAGCAAACTTCTTGAAACTAAAAACTTCACAATTGTGTTTAGTGAAATTTAAATTTCACTTTACAAAGAACTTCGCCTTTCCTTCAGGCTTCAATTTTGATCTTGTCTACTTCAAACTTTACAATTCTGTGCTTGATTACTATTCGATAATCTTTCAGCCACTTAACTATACCAAAACTGTGTTTTAAACTCACTGGAATCTCATCAAAATTATATCAAACTGTCACCGGAATCTCACCAGAATGTTACAAAAATGTTATCAGAATATTACCGGAACCAATCGCAATTTTGTTTTTAGTTACTTCAAGTGATTGTACATGAAGTAAAGAAGTAATACCTGAACTTCCTTCAATGAATAACTCTATCTGAAGTTTGAGAAAAAACTTCACCAGTTCTGGATGCCTTTACGGTTAGACAATGTACCATGTGTACATGTCCCGTTTTACAAAACTCTTTTGATCAGTTTGTAGTAGAGACTCATAGCTTCAAGGTGAGCTATCTCTCATGAAAAACTTTACGCTATACGATGAGATCTAACTTGTAGAAATACCGTAAAATGTATTGTGAGAAACTGTAACTGTTAACTAACTTTCACAGTAACATGAAATCACTTAGACTTCTTCACACAAGAAGAATGCGCTCAGATCTTTCCACATGAACATGTGTTCTCTATTAGAGAAGATGTGTATAAAATGGCTTGGCCTCACTTTGCTCATAGCCATGAGAACTCTCCTATGCTGAGTAGTTTCACCTTACCATCTCTCTTACAGATGAATGCCTGACATTTTCAGGTTCTATTATTCATCTCTACATATGCACTCTTGCATCTACTATAAATGCGCCTAGTAAATAGCTTTCTTTCTCAACCCTCTTATATAGATTTTTTATCCGAGATTGAAAACTTGTAATTCTAGAAGTTTCTGTGAACTATATTACAGTCGTGAATTTGTCCCTTCACTAAGGCTTGATTTTCTGACTGCTTTGATTTTGCTTCTCTTTGTCTTTCTTTATCCTTCATATATCTTCGGTCTTTATGTCTAATTAGTGAGTGAATCTCCAATAGGAACACAATACAAAAATTATATTATGATCTTTATGACCAATTAAGCAAGTATCCCTATAATCCGACAATTGAAACCTTCTCGTGATGATAATGATTCGAAATGCGTCCAATTTTCTTAAGTTCATAAGATCAAGACGAGTTAACATCATGAGTAGCTGAAAAGAAAAGAAAAAGAATTTTACATTATAAACGAGTGCAGAAATATAGGAACTTATTTTTGTTAAAGCAGAACACTCTATTTAAATAAGATAACTCATCCTCTTGGATAGCAAAACATTGTACTTGGAATAGTATGGTAGCACTTTGCATGCGCACCAAATTCATTGTAGATTTAACTAATGCATAAACACAATCTTACAAAAAAAAGTGCAGCAATCAAAGTCTTTATGATAAAACTATTATCTATAGACAAGAACATAGCAATCACACTCCTTGTCAACCATAGTGAAGATTGAAGTTCCTAGATAGAAGCTTGTTCAAGTGCTTAGTGATGCATACCCACTCTATCTAATATGCCTCCATTAATAGAGCATCATCTATTCCAGTGATGATGCGATAATTCCCAGATTAAAAAAATCCATCTCTTTCTGTTCATGATGATAGAAAATGGCACTAAAGAATCTTAAAGATCTTTATTGATGTATTACGTTCAGTTAATATGCACGTTCATTTCTATGTCTCAGCTAAAGAATCCGGATTCCCATAATTTTTAGATAATATCCATGTTCTTCTCTCTCCCACATAAGGCTATTTTACATGTGTCCTCATCCCCTTCATTAATCTCCTTGGCTTCCTCAAATTTTCTTGAATGTAGACAGTATTCTAGCTACATAGAATTGAACACTCCATTTTGCTATACTCACACAACTAGATATGCGTGCCACATGGTGAATCTTCACTACATGCCACAGACAGACACAACTTTTTGTCGTTTTCTGGTGCTCTTTTTGTGCTGCACAGTAGGGCAAGATGAGGGACACATCATCCCAATGCTGGCCATCATGGTCGTCAAGGTGCAAGACCCATCAAGGATGGATGAAGGGCGTTCCTTTTGCCAGGCATTTGCCCATGATGCAAGGGATAACTGACATTGCCAAGAAATGTGAAGGAGGAAAGGCTCAACACTCACACCCATGGTGCTTCATCGATTGGACATTGGGGGCATTCCTAGCCAGTCCGCCATCTAGAGGCACGCATGGTTACCACTCCCCTTATGGTTACGCACAATTAGGTGTAGCATAGCAATCCACACCCACGTAGCAAGTTGGGCTCAATAGAAAACTAGGGAGGCACGCAAATGGGGATGCCATCCACCCCCTCTCTAAAAGAATTTGCAACCTCGTGAGGTTCACCTACGTGCTCTAGAATGATTCAAGTTTGCGGTGAAGTCGAAAGGGTGACAAAGTGATGGCTGGTGAGAATATGCATGGTGTTCTTACCCTCAAATTTGGGGCAGTATCCTTAGTACCATGGGTTGGCGTGTGAATGCATATCTTCGGGAAACTTTAACTAAATGCAAGGGAGGTGTGAACCTAACACCACCGGTTTGGTTCAAAGCAAAGGAACTACCAGAAGGGATGGCTTGCCTCACTCCAACTCCATCGAGACAAGCCAAGCTCTGTATGAGCCAAATCTTGCATAAGCACGGGACCTCGTAGGGTTAAAGAGTTTAGCCCTCGTACTTTGCCTCTTGATAGGCTATGTGTGCTGAGCGCCCAAAGACTTCCATGAAGATCCTATCACCAAAAGATGGCGAGTCGTCTGACTCAATTGATGATTGGGTATCCATTTTCCTTTCACCATCAAAATGGTAGATTGGGCCATTCCTCTCAAGGCTAGAGCCAAAGTGAAACACCAAGACCCCGAACCATTCTAAGATATAATCTTTCCCTATCTTGGGTGGATATGATCATTTGGGTCTAAGCCCATTTTGTCATGGGAGGGCTTGAATGCCACTCCATACACACCCGTTGGTTCCATTCCAATGCTCCATAATTATCAAGGCATAGGAAAGCCCAGACTACAAGCATTGGCCATGGTAATTCCTAGGAACAAGAAGGGGTCTCTCAATGGCCCTGCAACATCTACCACACAAAAGGCACATACGTGCAGGACATTGAGTGGCTTACATTCATGCCGACTGTTTATACTTGAAAATGGGCCTGTAGCTAGCTATAGCATCCTTTTGCACAAGAGGCCCGAACATGTAGTGTGCAGAGCATCTTACCTTCATGCCAATAGTTTTCCTTTGAAATTATGCCCCAACCAAGAAGGGATCCAAGGGCGGCACACACATGGCATGGACAAAAGGGTGAGGCCACACACCCATCGGACACATGAAGATGGGCCTATCGATGCCCCTAGCTATGTTCCGTGCAACACGCATAGATATGTGGTGCACGGAGTCTCTTATGTTCATGCTAGCCATTCTTCTTTGAATCTTTTCCCAGCCACGAAGGGACCCATAGGCAGCACCCATGTACAAGGCATGGACGGGAGGTTGACAACACACATCTGCTAGCCGACTTACTTGTTCATTTGCCCTCACCACAAGGAAACCTATGAGCAGCATCCATTTGGGGCGTGACAGGGGGGCATGGCCATAAGCCCGCTGGTGACTGGTTTTCCATGTAGTGTAGTGTCAGCCCCGAATAGCCGGATGGGAGGGACAACAATTCCCTTTGATAACTCTAGGTGCAGTGGCCCAATAGAAAAAGATAGGGACATTTTTCCAACCAAAACGATTCTGGCCTCATGGCATTCACTACCCCAATCAATGTGATACCCTCATGAGAGAACACAATTTTGTTGGCTTTATGCTTCCATAATTTGCCTACCTTCAGGCACTTGATAAATGATCTTACAATGCTTGATAGGTATGATGGTCGATGAGTGGGTTATGCGTGTTACATTTCGGCACATGGAAGCATCATCACTTGTCCATAGCGCTCTACCCTATCAGCCCATTCATGGTGGAGCATAGAGGGACTCCCCTGTGTTGCTCCCCAATCTTAGTCTTGTGGATGGGGGCCCCCTATTAAAGGGACTTACGACAACATGTGTGCAACCTACAGTGCTACCCCAACTCGGAGAACAAGGTGGCCTTCCAAACAAATGGAGGACAGTGCCTCCCTCTCCCCGGTGGGAAGCCACGGTATGAGCATCGTGGGGCTAGAGCCAAGAGAGAATACGTGAATGGGAGTGGACCGACAAGCAGGTCAAAACCATAAAAACATTGACATGCAAATAACGATGATGAATAGCATCGCTTACACGATGGTCTGTTGACGGACATAAATTAAAACATTGGAGGCTCTGCGATCAGCGTTTTGATGCATCCGATCGAAGAGCTCTCCAACGTTCGCAATTGCGCTACGCTTACGAGCTGAAGCCAGTATATGCATAATTGTTGTTTTGCTTAGGCTTTCTCTTATTGTCTTCCTCTGTCTCTGTTTCTCTCTTTCTATATCTTTCTCTCTTTGAATTCTCTCTCTCTCTCTAGATCTCTCTCTCTAGATCTCTCTCTCTCTGTAGATCTCTCTCTCTCTCTCTCTCTCTCTCTCTCTTTTCTTTCTCTCTTTATTGCAGGTTATTCAAGAAGCTAACCAAGCAAAAAGTATGGCTAACAATTGTAAGTACAATTTCTATTCTTTGTAGATCATTTGAATTGTGTTATTTTCATTACATAGCATACTCACAGTTATTGATATGCACTTATACACTTATACATGATGAAGATGTACTTTCACACATATACATATATACACATGCACATACACACACATATATACACACAGATACATGTGCACATACACTTAGACATACACACATATACACATGCATATGCACAAACATTCCTACAACCACATAAAAAGACTTACATGCATGCATTATTGCATATATATATATATATATATATATATATATATATATATATATATATATATATATATATATATATATATATATATATATATATATATATATATATATATATATATATATATATATATATATATATATATATATACATACACACATTAACATATATGCAAATACATGTATATGCACATCCACATGCATGCACATGGATGCAAATGGAAATGCATCCACATACACATGCATGTTTCATACATATACACATGCATATACATACACATGCATATACATACACATGCATATACATATACACATATACATATACATATACATATACATATACATATACATATACATATACATATACACACATATACATATACACACACATACATATACATGCATATACATATACACACATATACACAAGAACATGCACATACTCATACACACATATACATTATACATGCACATGCACATGCATACATATACACACAAATACACATGCATATACATACATATACACACACATACATATACACTTAGGTACACACATGTGAATGAATTATATAATTAAAGTATTAAAACACATATGCACATGCACACACACATGCACATACCTACATATACACATATACATGCACATACACACACATACACATAGAGTTATACATATACATGCATATACATATACACACACATACACATGCACATGCACATACTCATACACACATATACACTTATACATGCACATGCACATACATACATATACACACACATACACATGCACATACATACATATACACACACATACATATACACTTAAGTACACACATATGAATGAATTATATAATTAAAGTATTAAAACATATATACACATGCACACACATGCACATACCTACATATACACATATACATGCACATACACACATATACACATAGAGTTATACATATACATGCATATACATATACACATACGTACATACACATGCATATGCACATACTCATACACACATATACACTTATACATGCACATGCACATACATACATATATACACACATACACATGCACAAACATACATATACACACACATACTTAATTAAAGTATTAAAACACATGCTTAATATAAACAATACTAACAATCAATAGAACAAAACTCTTCATTACTGAATACAATACACACAATTCAAAACATAATTGAAATGAAAAATATATAGATAATATATATATACATACACACACACACACATATATATATATATATATATATATATATATATATATATATATATATATATATATATATATATATATATATATATATATATATATATATATATATATATATATCAATGTAAATACATATAATCCAATGTCATAATCAACTAAAATCCTAATCATCATCATCATGAGCAATATCATGATCATTCTGATCTTCCTCATCCTCATCGTCATGATCACCCTATGATGATCGAGATCGTCCCTCCTGTGTCTGTCTCTCCACCTCATCTATATTTGTCTCGCCACAATACTCCTGTATTACATATAACATAAATAAATAAAATAATTAAACCATTCATAAAAACAAAATAATTATATAAAATTTAAAAATACTCACACAGGCATCAGGATGATCTTGCATATACTCGCTCAAATGCCGATATCCAAATGCCGATACTCAATCTCATGTTTTGTAGGATATTGGCCATGTTCCTTCCGCTGCAATGAAACAAATAAAAAACATTAGTTGCTTGCATTTTAACTAAAATAAAAAATATACTCACAATAACACATATACTTAGAAACGTAGCTACAAAACCATTATGGCCCATTTGGCCTAGGTGCAATTGTGGCCCGACTTCACTCTCTTCTTTGCATCAGCTTGTTTATTCAAGAAAAAAATAAATTAATTAAATGTAAAAAATTACTAAAATATATAAAAATTATAAATATAAACTATTAATTTGTGTACCTTCTGCTAAGGAAATGACTCCTGAAGACGTAGCTTTCTACAAACAAATTGACACGTCTCAGGTGGTATGTTAGCTCGCCTCTTATTTTTTTCGACCATACAATATCTCCTGTTAATTTAATCTCAAACAGAAAAAAAAATCAGAATACATACACATATATACACACACATACACATACACATACCCACATACACATATACATGCAAACATATACGCATGCATATATGTATACATATACACATATACATACATATAACATAAACACACATATACATATCCACATATATACGTACACACACATGCATGCATATACACTCATTCATACAAAATACATGCATTTATCCCACTGTAATGTGTAGTTGTGTATATGTGAATATGTGTGTATGTGTAAATGTGTATATGTGAATATGTGTGTATGTGTAAATATGTATATGTGAATTTTTTATGTATGTAGATAATCAAATTATTGATATCAAATACCATTATTTGTAGATTCTGATCAATCAGATGGAACTCCACCACCGTCTCCTCATCGTGCAAAGACTTTATACCATAAGTATATGAAATATTTAATTTTAAATATATTTGATGGATACATAACTTATATTTTTTTTTATGTTTCTTATTATGTGTAGATTCTGATCAATCAGAGGGTACTCCACCACCTTCTACACATGCAACGACTTCACATGTATCCTCCGATAGTAATTATGATGAGTTTCACTATGAGGAGCATATTATATGTTGGTGTAACTCTTGTTATGGCACGTATCGAAGACCACGATTGGAATGTATTGAACATGAGGCAGAGTATGGTACCTTTGAGCGTGCACCATCACCTAGTCAACGTGATAATGCTTGGGTATGTATTTTCTATATATATTAATGTCATTATTTTATTTTAAAAACATATATAAAATCAAATTATTGTTGATATACAAGAATACTTGCTCGATGATGATGATGATGATGATTTTTCTCATAATGTTAATATACCTCGTACACGTCATGGACTTGCTATTCATCAATTACAAGCAGAGGTTTCTAGAAATCCTCTACCTCCTGGTTTAGAGAATGAAATGGCTGGAGATTATCCATTGCCAGCTCGTGATCGTTCTTTAGTACAAACATATGATAGAAGAAGATATGGAGGATGGAATAGAGGACCACTTCCTTTAGATGGAGAGGTTTTCAACTTTTTCGGTAATCGTTATATGATTGCTCCATCCACTATTACTAATGCTGGTCTTGGTCTCTTTATTGTAGAGGATTTGTATGTGCCTCCGAACTCTGAAGTCACTCTTATGTCATTTTGTGGTCCTATATATGGATGGGGAGATTAGCATCGACTTTCACGTTATGTTCAAAGCATGAGTACTTATGGAATATGCTTGAATGCAGCATCCCTTACTAGTAGAAGGATTTTACATGCAGAAAATGAAAGATTATATATTGATGGAAGACCTTACACACATAGAAATATAGCAGGTTTAATAAATAGTAGTCGAGCGTTACATAATAGTTCAAGGACTAATTGCACATTTGAGGAGCGTGAAAATAGTCATGAATCACCATACATGAGTAGAGATGTATCAAGATACATAGTTGTCAATGTTATTACTACATTACATGCTGGTGATGAACTACTAGTGAACTATGGATGGCATAGACCTCCAAGAGCACCTTTTAGCTAGAGAGAATAAAAAATTTATATCCATATTTAATAAGTTATATACTTAATTTTATATTTGAAGTTTACTTTTTATTCATTTATGGAATACTAATGAGTTTTATTTATAGGTGTAGATTCCAACGTATGATGTTGATGATATTTGTCCACAGCATTCACAATTACAAGTAAGACCTCATTTATTAGAAGCTTCCATGAGGAGGCTACGCAAAACTAATCCTATGCAATATGCAAAGTTGAAAGATCTATATTCAAAAGACAATAAAGTACAAGATTTGTGTGACAATGATGAAGATGATGGCATGGCAGATTTTATTGAGGATTGGTATCAAAATGACAGTGAGAGCATTGATATTTCTAAAAATGAGAAATATCTTCGAGAGGAATGTCTAAAGCATGTATATGAAGGAAGTCGTTTGACACGACTAAGTGCGAGCTTACTTATTCTCAACCTTCAAAATCCTTTTGGATGGAGTAATGTATCTGTTTCGACACTATTAAGGTATAATTTTCAATTCTCTATCTATTTATATATATATGCATATATATATATATATATATATATATATATATATATATATATATATATATATATATATATATATATATATATATATATATATATATATATATATATATATATATATATATATATATATGTATATACACACACACACACACACACACACACACACATATATATATATATATATATATATATATATATATATATATATATATATATATATATATATATATATATATATATATATATATATATATATATATATATATATATATATATATATATATATATATATATATATATATATGCACATTTTTATTCTTACTTT
Source organism: Ceratopteris richardii (assembly GCA_020310875.1). Classification (NCBI taxonomy): domain Eukaryota; kingdom Viridiplantae; phylum Streptophyta; class Polypodiopsida; order Polypodiales; family Pteridaceae; genus Ceratopteris; species Ceratopteris richardii. The sequence continues at coordinate 158,518,745 of CM035415.1, forward strand.
AGATAAGGTAAGAACAAGAACTTGAATTAAATGGACACTTTTTCTCTGCGCATCTCTTAAAACTATTAATGCATCTTTCAAAATGTTGAGCCCTAACCGGTTGAAACTAACAAAGTCAAGGTCACAGCTATGCATAGGCAAGAGTAAACTATCAAAATTCGAGGGTCAAAGTGCACATGTAGTGCACCTTCAATTGTTCATATAAAAGGTCTTTAATCGTTCAGAGACAAGAGGTATTAACTTGGGGAAGTATTGCAGAAGTATTTTTTCTCTTAAGGTTCAAAGGGTGAATTTAACGTCTTAGGTGCAAAAGTAAAGAATTAAAAGGAAAAGGTGAAGGTATGGGAAGCGGCCGTGTACGCAAAGGTAGAAATAGGGCCGCCCAATCAAAATTTTGCTTGAAGTCTAAAGTCACTACAGGACAAAGTAGTGAGTCGTTGGTGGCCAGTTCAAAAGACAATCTTGGGACATTGAAAGGGCACCAAGATTGTATTACAGTTAGAGTGCACGGAACCGGCGCACTCAACAAAGAAAGACAAAGGCTATTCTTGGGGACACACTGGAAGTAAGAAAGAGAGAGAAGTGCAAGAGACATCAAGGTACGACGACACAGAGAGGTGGAAAGGAAGAGTGCAAGAGAGGTGGCTAAGGAAGAGGGCAGAGAGTGGGAAGCTAGACCCCAAGGACCTCAAGGTCTCTGTGCAGTGTGCATGCCGACAGAAGATACTCACTCCTCATCTTGGTGGAAGCTTGGTGCAAGGTGTGCACAAGGATAAGCTTGAAGCAAGTAGAGGGCTGGTGCAGAGGAGGCCGACTGCAAGAAGACTTCGGGATAATTGGTATTTTGTAATTAAGCACCCTCTGTAGTGTGCACAGAAGTATTGACTCAGATTGTGCTCAAACATTGTAATTTTTTTACTGTAATCAAACTCAAGATTCCAAGGTGTGCTTCTGCAGAAGCTTCCAAGGTTATTTCCTCTATGAAGTTTCCTAGCTCATTTCTTTCTTTATTCTTTCCTTTTTTCTCCTACAAACCCTCAAACTCCTTCTCGTCCAAGAATCCCCCAACAGATTTGGCACGCACGGTGGGACATCCAAGGAGAATTGAGCATAGGAGAAGATCTATTGCACTTGGAGAACAATATTCCAGTGTCGACAGTAATACTCCAATTGACTAAAGAGGTACATAGTTATATCAAGTGTCTCATATTAAGTGAACTATAAACAGCTCATGACCGCGACCCGGTCACAAACCTTGAGGGTCACGTGCAAGCAGACAAGAAGAAAGGCGATCAGAAGATCATCGAGTCCACTTTCATCAACTTCATCGGTAAGAAGCATGGCAGGACAGGTGGACCTAGAAACCTTACTCTCCAGATTAAACATAAAATTTCCCTCTTTCAGAGGTTTAGCTCATGAGGATCCAGATGAGCACATTCGAAGATTTCTGGCATTAAGCAAGACTAGAGGTCTAATGGGTAGGGAAGATGCCTTCTTGATACTCTTCCCGGCCACATTGGAAGGATTGGCAGACAAGTGGTTTAGCCAGTTTGCTGAAAACCACTTTACCTCTTCAGCATGGCAACACTGCGGAGATCATTATAGAAGAGCTAGAAAACTTGAGATTGGGTCCAGGAGAAAAATTCCCAGAGTTTGTGACCAGGGCCAAAGCACTAATGGCTAAACTACCAGATCCACCGCATGATTTCTTTGTCAAGAAGTGGTTAGCCAAACCCCTACCTGTGGTCACCCAATGCAAAATAAAAGAGTTAGTGTTACCTACTGCCTCTGTTGAGGAGTTCATCAATACGGCCACACGCTTGGAGCAGATAAGGCACCAGTATGGTGCAACTTCTTCCCAACCAACCTATGATGCAGAATTGGAGGACCCAATGATCTAGTTAAGAAGGGAGCTGGAGGGCTTGAAAAGGAATAAGCCCTACACAGAAGAGGAGACTGCTGTGGCTCAGCTGAGAAGGGAGATTGAAGCACTCAAGCTCCAAAAGGAGGAGGAGGCCCAAGCAGAAGAATTAGCTCAGCTGAGGCAGGAATTGCAAGAACTCAAAGGAGGCGGTATCAAGAGTGGACTCTGGTGCTCCATGTGCAGCAAGCAAGGGCACATAGTAAGTGAATGTCCTCTGCTAAAGGTGACTTGTCAATTATGCAGGAAAGTTGGCCATGAGGCCCATGAATGCCAATCCAGGGGAATGCCTGCAACGACATACTGGACACAGGGAGGACCTCTGCGACCAGCAAATGTAATGGCAGGCGTAGCAAACCAAGGTAACAACTATAATCCTAGACCAAGGAATAATTTTGCAAATGGGCCTAGAAGGCCCATCATTTGCTTCAGATGTGGAGAGTGCGGGCACTACCAATCTAGGTGCACTCTCCCAGAAAATGCCCCTCCTTGCAGGAACTGTCCAGAGGCCAGGGATCACTATACAAACTGTTGTCCTAAAATCAAGCTTCTACTTCCGGACCCCATCTCCAAATGGTCTCTGTATTCAAGGAGGAAACATTGCCTCAAGTCAATGAACCCTCACCGTCTACCAGGGTGGTACAATTAGAAGAACTTGAATCTTTTGCAGTACAGACAAGAAGCAAGGGGAAGGCTCAAGTGGACAAAAATCAAGAATCAATAATTAGGGAATTGAACAAAGATAGAGTTGCATCTGAAGACAAAGCCACCACAAGTGCAGACACAAAGCAAAAGGAATATCTCATAGGCACCAGTGATGCCATTGGGCATGCCTTCAACAGGGCTCAAGAAGAGTTTGGCAAAGCAAATGAAGCTCATTCTCTTAAAGAGTCAGAGGCTTCAAAACTACTCAAGTCCATGAAGAAGGAGATTAGTATTTTTGAATTAATAAAGATGGATGGGAAATTCAGGTCAGAATTATTGCAGATAATTGATGAGGCTTCTACTACAAGCTTAGTGGCAAAGACTGCTATTTTACATAAAGGGATAATTATCGGGGAAGCACCCCTTACGGATTATAAAAGTCCTCGGCTTACAATATCAATCAAGGGTCATGAATTTCAAGGCGTTATTGTGGATGGTGGTTCTGGCATTAACTTGATGCCTGAACATACCATGAAAGAGATTGGACTCCACCCTTCAAGACCTGCAAATTTCACTGTTACTTTGGCAGATCAGAGCAAAGTAAGGCCCTTGGGGGTAATCCCAAAAGTTCCACTTGAAGTACAAGGTAATCTATTCATTCTGGATTTTGTGGTTTTAAGATTGCCCCAGGTTGAAGGAGGATTTCCTCTCTTAATTGGAAGACCTTGGTTGAGGCATGCCAGTGTCATTCATGATTGGGGCAAGGACACTATGTGGGTACAAAAGAAAGGGCAGGAGCTGACATAGATTCATTTAGAAGAAGGCCCAGACAATCAAGGAAACACTAGTATGATGCAAACAGTTAGCATTTGCATGGAAACAGAATCGGAGGATCAACCCCAAATAGATTTTGAGGAAGAAGAGGATATTCTAAATTGGCTCCAAGCAGGCAACTCTTCCTCTTGTTTTGGAATTTTTCTTAATAATCCTTGCATGACTGAAGGTTATGATGAAGATAAGGAAAAGGTCCAGGTTGATGGATTGGGAGAGCCCATCACAGACCACAGAAGGGGTAGGAAGATACCCCTCAAATACAACTTGGAGGAGGATGTGACAACCACAGATAAAGAAGTTTCTAAAGCTAAAAGCAAGGTAAAAAATTCTGGTGTTGAATGTTCTTTCCCAATTCAAGAAATCCCTGCAGGATGGATGCAGGACAAGGAGGAACACATTGAAGTCCAAAATACACCTGCTTATGAAGCAATGCACGAAAAGCTAGTAGAAGAAGACAAGGAAGCAGATGCACATGAAGATATTATGGTAGCGAGAAATCCTGTCCAAGAAATACACTTAGGCACTCAAGACAATAATCAGCCAGTTTTGGTGGCCACTTGGTTGTGGAGCCACCCAGGGCTCCTTGAAAAGGTAAAATCATTCTTGACCGACTATGTGGATGTTTTTGCCTGGCATTATAAAGACTTAGAAGGAGTGCCTGCAACTTATGGAGAGCACAGAATCCCTCTTGTTGATGGAGCCAAACCCATCAGAAGAAGGAGTTATAGACTTAATCCAAAATATGTCGAAGCTGTCTATGTGGAAATCGAAAAGATGGAGGATGCAGGAATCATCATTCCTGTTGAACACTCAGAGTGGCTCTCACCTATGGTTATAGTACCGAAGAAGAATACTAATAAAATCAGAATTTGTGTTGACTTTAGAGCACTCAACAAGGTGACCATTCCAGATGGTTTCCTTATGCCTTTTGCAGAACTGGTCATTGAAGAAGTGGCTGGGCATGCATTATATAGCTTTATGGATGGATTCAGTGGCTATAACCAAATATCAATACATCCAGAGGATAGTGAAAAGACTGCTTTTATCACACCTTGGGGAACATATGTGTATGTAAAAATGCCCTTTGGGCTCAGAAATGCTCCAGCCACCTTTAACAGAACGGTCAATCTCATTTTCGGCCCCGTATTGCTGGAATCACTTAGAATCTTCATGGATGACTTCTCTTCGTTTTCAGGATCTCACAAGGAAACTCATCTAGATTGTTTGGACCACCACTTGAGGCAGCTGCAGAATATTTTCAAAAGATGCAGGGAAACTAAGTTAAAGCTCAATCCAAACAAATGTCATTTCCTTGTGACAGAAGGAACCCTCTTAGGACATGTGGTGTCGGCTAAAGGTATGGCCCTAGATCCTGACAAAATCATTTCTATATTAAAGTTGCCTAAACCTAAATCCCCTAAAGAGATTCAGAGTTTCTTGGGGCATACTGGATACCATAGAAGGTTTATAAAAATGTATGCAGAGATAGCTAGACCTCTGGCTAGACTTACAAGCAAGGAAGTACCTTTTAAATGGGAAGAAGAGGAGGAAAAAGCATATCAAACATTACGGTCAAGGTTAGTGTCTGCTCCTATCTTGGTCACACCTGAGTGGTAAAAAATCTTTCATATACATGTCGATGCCAGTGCCTATGCAGTGGGGGCAGTTTTGACCCAACCTAGTGAAGAATTTAAAGTGGACAGGCCAATTCAATATGCCAGTAGAATCTTGACCAAGGCTGAAAGGAATTATAGTACTACAGAAAGGGAAGCCCTAGCAATGGTCTTTGCTGTCCAAAAATTCCGTCATTACTTACTGGGGGTAAAATTTATTATTATAACAGATCACCAACCACTAAAATACCTACTCAACAAACCACAAGCCACTAGTAGAATATGGAGGTGGTTATTGTTGTTCCAAGAGTTTGATTTTTCTGTAGTCCATAAACCAGGAAAAGAAAATGTTATGGCGGATCACCTATCCAGAATAAATATGATGAATCAAACTAGTGGAATCAATGATGACTCTCCAGATGCTCCTCTGTTTGTTGTACAAGCTCAAGGTTGGTATTACGACATCAAAAATTTCATTAAAACTGGGTTGTATCCAGAAAAGGCTAGTGCTGTACAAAAGAAGAGACTGCTAATCAAGAGTAGACCATATACCTTCATTGAAGATAAATTGTATAGACAGGGCAAGGATGACCGGTTCAGGAAGTGTTTGGAAGAAGAAGAAGTGAGGGAAGTCCTTCACTCTGCACATGAAGGAACAGGTGGTGGGCACCTTCCAGGGCATATTATGAGTCAGAGGATACTGGATGCTGGTCTATGGTGGCCTACACTATTTAGGGATGCAGATGAATGGGGAAAGGCATGTGACATTTGCCAGAGGTGTGGACCTAAGCCAACAAAGCAGAGACTTAACCCCTTGGTTGTTTCCACTTCCTGGCAACCATTTGAGAAGTGGGGGCTAGATTTTGTAGGGCCCATCTACCCTCCCGCTTTTCCAAAAAGAGAAAAATATCTCTTGATAGCTACAGATTATGCGACAAAGTGGGCTGAAGCTATTGCCTCCCCCGATTGCACTGCCCAAACTGTTGCTGATTTCATTTATAGTAGCATCATTTGCAGGTTTGGTTGTCCACTTGAAATTTGTACTGATCAGGGTACCCATTTTGTCAATAAAGTCCTGCAAGAAATCTTCAACAGGTATAGAATTCTTCATAGGACCTCTTGTGCTTACTATCCACGAGGAAATGGACAGGCTGAATTGACAAATAAGGTTTTAATCTCAATGTTAAGAAAGGAGTGTATGTTGCAGCCCACTTCATGGGGCATTGCTTACCAAGGTACACTTTGGGCATACAGGTTAGCCTACAAAGAGGCCACCGGATATTCCCCATTCCAACTGGTTTATGGCATATTACCCATCGAGCCCTTTGAATTTTTACATGGATCGCCTAAGATAGCATTCATGTAGGGAAAGAAGGATTGTGATGTCTCTCAGAGGCTAGGAGCACTACATAAAGTGGAGGAGATTCGTCTAGTAGCGACCAAACAATTGATAGAGACTCAGATGAAGAGGAAGGAGACACATGATCGACATCTGTGGAACAACAACATTGAAGCAGGCATGTTAGTTCTTCTCCATAAACCTAACCCTTATACGAATGCAAAAGGGAAATGGATCCCTCATTGGGAAGGCCCTTTTCGCGTTCTGAAGACGTTGCATTGGGGTGCTGTGCAGTTAGAAACACTGAATGGAGCCACCATGCCGCTAGTAAATATTTCTAGACTCAAAGCCTATCATAAAAAGTTCTAACATCCCACTCCATAGTTCTTAGGTCATTTTGTTTTTCTATTGTGTTCCTTTAATCATTGCTCATAATTGCTAAAAAAATATGTTGCTCAAATACACAAATTTTGGCGCAAATTTTTTTTGGATGGCTCTTAGTTCTACGCAGAAGCTTTTAATGCTAGCCTTCTCTTTGTTTATCTCTTGGATGGATGAGATTAAAGTTGGCTTCTCCTCTCTTTTGAACACTCTTTTATGCTAAACCATCCCTTGCTGTGAGGTGAGCCCTTAATCCTCCTTGCTATATAATGGGAACCCTCATTCATTTCGCCTTCAACTCCATTTTGCTGCAAGATCATCTCAATTGAACTCAGAAGTCTGCAATGCGTGAGTCTACAGGGCTGCCCAACTCTTCAAAAGCTTGCGTCGCTTTTCAGTCATTGACTCCCGAGGCTAGAGCAATAACATCTGTGCCCACTCCCCCTCGATCCTCGCCTCCCCCTCCACTCCACTCCCGCCTCCCCTTCACACCTCCTCCCGCCCACCCACCCACCCACCCTCCCCCTCCACACCCCCTCCCGCCCACCCACCCGCCCACCCTCCCTCTCCACATCCCCTCCCACCCACCCACCCGCCACCCTCCCTCTCACTCCGCGGCTCCCCCTCCACACCCCCTCCCGCCCACCCACCCGCTCACCCTCCCTCTCCACACCCCTTCCCACCCACCCACCCGCTGTCGTAGAGATATTCATCTCTACTCTTATGTCTTGACCAAACACTCTCCAATCAATCGAATGATTCGTCATATCAACATATAAATGAAGCTGGGAAAATCATTGTTTGAAACAAAGGTTCACGGTGTCAAGCTCAAGCAGAATCGTATTTTGTCTTAACTGATCATTGGAATGTTGGCAAAATGTCGGAGAGATTTACTCTCCTTACTCTTCTTAGTAAATGAATCTCACAAATAGAAGATTTTATCACCCAGACAGGAAGCCATTGCCAAATTTTATCACCGATTCAATGGTCATTAGGAAAGGCCTATGTGAGTGTATTATGGTTGTGAAGATACCATTGTTTGAATTCAAGCCATGTGAACCTTGTAATGTGAAAGCACACATTGTAAAGAGAATACATTCCAGAATCAACGTATATCGAAGTACATAAATAGAAACAAATGAATGGAACTAAATAGTGATAAATAGTGATGTGATTGCTTTTCCACGTTCTTTCTCATCAAAAGGAGGGGCGCGCATTTAAAGGGAAAAAAAAAACATGCAAAACTTTATGGAAAAGAAGGATCGCAGAGATGGGAGAAAAGGTGGCGCACGCTGATTATGTGGGGGAGGCCGAAGGTTTTGGGGAGTCTCCTTCATGTTTTATTGCAGGCAGCCACGGGGGAACAGAAGGAAGGCCACTGTAGCAGGGTTTTTTTTGGAGGCTGACATCAGAGGAAGAAGGGGATCGAGATGAGAAGAGGACGCTGATCTACAAGGGAGGAGGGAGTACAACTGACAACAAGAGAGAGGAAGCCTGTCGATGATCTTTCTGGCAGTATTTGAAGGGATAATTCAGGGCAGTCATGGCAGGCGTAGCTGATTGATGATGGATCTGATTCGGCGTGTAGCTAGCCGTTGTTCTGATTGAACGAAGAGATCCCACTTCACGACGGAACTGATGGCCTTTGGCGGCTTCTTATTCGCGGTCCTCCACTTCTGATAGCAGCTAATGCATGACTTCGTTCGCTGAAGAAGATCAAGTTCTGAATACACTATTTTGTGATGAATTATCAAGTGAATGATAGTCGGATTAGGCGCAATTGACTTTTTTTTCCGAACAATCAATGATATGGTGTTCAACCATTATCGCACGATATCACTGCTTGCAATCTTTATCTACAACAGCTTTGTCACACGGAAGTGCAGAGGACTCATGATTAAATGTATATAATGATTTCAAAGGATCACTCCAGAAGGCTACGAGAAGAAAGGAGCTCTTGGGAATTGGACTTTCAACTGCTGATTTGGAGAGAGCACAATGCAGAGATCTGAAGGGCTGGAGAGGCGCATGTAATCAGACGAAGAGGGCAATTGCGGAAAGGAGAACCTCTGAATATTAAGGAGGGAGATCATATACAACAAAAAGGGATTCATTTCGTGTGCGATTGACGGCCTGCATACAATTTATACTTCCAGTTTTGTGTGCGCTATTTTATATTGGTGAAAGCATCGATTATTATGGAAGAATTGGCACGGCGATGGAGTACAAACTTGGGTGTTGAGGAAGAAACTTCAAATTGTCTATCGAGAAACCGTGGCAAAATCAATCGATTGATCTGATCAACGCTTCATGAGAGTCAAGATAACTGGTATGACTGACAGATTATAAATTCAATTAGCGTCATAACTGTTTCTTTTCGAACCAAAAGATGAGCAAATAGGTGTATGATTTGAACTCTTTATATCTCTACTCGTTGGATTAACGTGTTGAAATATGCTTCTTAAATAGTGCAAAGTTTGATATCTGCGAGATAGAAATTTTGTGTCTTGATTTGTGCACCTAGATTTTATTGTATTTTAGAGCCATATGATATTCATACATTGTTTCCTGAAACATGCGCTTTCAATTGATTTCGAATTTTGGAACAATTTTGTGAATCTTAGATCAGAATTGTCTATGCTTTCGTTTTTGTTCACACACATGATTCAGAATCGATTGTAGGCGCTGGAATAGTGTAGCCCGAGGTATCTTTCAGGCTGCTCTTGCTTTATGAAGCCCATTGCTTGGGTCTTCTACAGTATAGACCTTATAAGCCGATGATAATCGGAGGATGATGATGCATGACTGCTATATACAGTGCTCAAAGAACAAGGGAAGGACCATCGATCGCTGAGAGTGTTTTGTTTTTCAAAATATGATCATGACTAGTTACTGTTGATGTAAGAATTGAATGCTTCAAATGACTGTAAGAGCGCTCTATCAATGATAGGCATTTCTTTGTTGAAATATCGCAATAGCTCCCCTTGAGCTACTCATCTTTAACCTGGAACATGCTTCTCTTTCAATAGCTACGACATGCGATGCTTGGTAAACCATTAATTGGCACAAAACTGTTGCGGAGAGGTTTTTGACACTGGTGATGTTTCCTACTCTGAACTTCTGAATCATTCTATCTATGCGATTATATGATTGGTTCGTGTGTGGTACTTAAAGCTAATTAGTCCGAAGCATTCAGTTATCAAATAAAATCAGATAATAGTATTTTGGCATTCGTACAATTATGTTTCATGAGTTTTTGACCTTTGTGGATATATTAAGTTTATACTTAAGATGTTACACCTCTTAGCGCACACATACTGACAATGTTTTCTTGCAGATTGTTCTAAATTCAAACGATAGGATCAACCGTGAATTTGCTCCTTGTATAATAGTAACGATCATTATTTTCATTGAATACATTGGATTTACATTGCGAATGGTTGGACATTATCACACAACATAACTATACAATTAAGTTCAACACAGACAAGTTAAGTTAAACTATTTCCTTATCAAAAGGAACTCTTACAAAGTGCAATTGAGCAAGTTCCAATAGTATTTCAAATTCGCAATCCGAATGAACATATCTTTTTTATTAGAAAATTAAAGGTCTGAAGGGATACTTAAGAAAGAATCTTACCTGCGTATTATTTCCAAGACGATTATATTATTTAGAAATTGATTCATTGTGATTTTGGTTGTTTAGATGACAAGCTTTTTGATTTTGAACTGACTATGTTTGAGAGTTGATATTGAGTAGAAACAAATTTATACGAAAGTTCTAATATTTATTCGATAATGAAAAGTCAACGCACCTAAGATTGCCTACTTTTAACTAAAATTTCTTTGAATTTCCATTACATGCACTCGACGTTGATGATTAAGAAACTTGTTCTGATTTGGTTTTAAATCATTCCTTTGAGTTTAAATCTTCATTCTGTCTGAGACTGCGACAAGCACCCCGTGTGTGCCGTATTTTTGGCGGTCGCCCTGATCCACCGGCTGTCCCTTTCGCGCCGACACCGCCACCCTCCCTCTCACTCCACGCCTCCCCCTCCCCTTCACACCTCCTCCCGCCCACCACCCGCCCACCCTCCCCCTCCACACCCCCTCCCGCCCACCCACCCGCCCACCCTCCCTCTCCACATCCCCTCCCACCCACCCACCCGCCACCCTCCCTCTCACTCCGCGGCTCCCCCTCCACACCCCCTCCCGCCCACCCACCCGCCCACCCTCCCTCTCCACACCCCTTCCCACCCACCCACCCGCCACCCTCCCTCTCACTCCACGCCTCCCCCTCCACTCCATAAACGCCTCCCCTCCACAAACCCTCCCGCCCACCCTCCCCCTCCACACCCCCTCCCGCCCACCCACCCGCCTACCCTCCCTCTCCACATCCCCTCCCTCTCCACATCCCCTCCCACCCACCCACCCGCCACCCTCCCTCTCACTCAGCGCCTCCCCCTCCACTCCACTCCCACCTCCTCTCCTCACCCCATCCCACCCACCCACCCGCCACCCTCCCTCTCACTCCACGCCTCCCCCTCCACTCCATAAACGCCTCCCCTCCACACCCCCTCCCGCCCACCCACCCGCCCACCCTCCCCCTCCACACCCCCTCCCGCCCACCCACCCGCCCACCCTCCCTCTCCACATCCCCTCTCACCCACCCACCCGCCACCCTCCCTCTCACTCCACGGCTCCCCCTCCACACCCCCTCCCGCCCACCCATCCGCCCACCCACCCGCCCACACCCCCTCCCGCCCACCCACCCTCCCACCCTCCCCCTCCACACCCCCTCCCGCCCACCCACCCGCCCACCCTCCCTCTCCACACCCCCTCCCGCCCACCCACCCGCCCACCCTCGTCCTCCACACCCCCTCCCGCCCACCCACCCGCCCACCCTCCCTCTCCACACCCCCTCCCACCCACCCACCCGCCACCCTCCCTCTCACTCCACGCCTCCCCCTCCACTCCACTCCCGCCTCCCCTCCACACCCCCTCCCGCCCACCCACCCGCCCAGCCTCCCCCTCCACTCCACTCCCGCCTCCCCTCCACACCCCCTCCCTCCCACCCACCCGCCCACCCTCCCTCTCCACACCCCCTCCCGCCCACCCACCCGCCCACCCTCCCTCTCCACACCCCCTCCCCCCCACCCACCTGCCCACCCTCCCTCTCCAAACCCCCTCCCACCCACCCACCCGCCCACCCTCCCCCTCCGCATCCCCTCCCGCCCACCCACCCGCCCACCCTCCCTCTCCACACCCCCTCCCATCCACCCACCCGCCACCCTCCCTCTCACTCCACGCCTCCCCCTCAACTCCACTCCCGCCTCCCCTCCACTCCCCCTCCACCTTCCCCGCCCACTCGAACCACCCTCCCCCGCCCCCCCTCCATCCATTCCCCTCTACACTCCCCTCCTTCCCCCCTTCATCCTCCTCTATCTCTTCTGCATCCCTGCCTGCCGTTCACACAGGCAGCCTGGCGGTACTGGTTCTCGTTCCCACGCCATCCGCAATTATCTCCTTGATGTGATACGACTCCTTCAACGCAAAAAGTTCAACAGCCTACTGCTCCTTGCAATCGCTCTTCCGGGTCCTTTCTACGCAGAACTCTATGGCCGATCCCACCACACCGGAAGACATCTCGGAACTCACTCCTTCAGCACTGCATACAACCAATCCAAATTACCCTCCTCCTGCGTCTGCCACACCCACCACCGGCCTCCACTCCCAGTTCCCTACGTTGCTCGTTCTCACTGACCCACAAAATGATGCATCGCCTTCCTCATTTCCTCCTGCTATCCTAAATATTCCCACTTATTCGGTTCAATCTGATTCCACAGATATATATTCTCCACCTCCACACCCTCGACCTCCTTCTCCTTCTCCTTCAGCTTCTCATTCCTCACAACCAAATTCGCCCTCACGAGATTATATACGACTTTTTTGTCTGCCTGATTTAGATATGTAGATTCGTATTCATTTATCTCTCCCAACCATTGAACTCCGTCGCCTTTTCGCTGTTGAAAATCTTCAACAGGCGGGTCTCTGTTGCTTGGTCAACGTTTTCCTGAATGATCCCTCCAATTATAGTGATGTCTATGAAGCTATCCGCCTCTTTCCGAATTTTCGCACAGGTCTCCTCTCCATTTCCACTCTTACTGCCAGCCTCAGCTCCTGCACCGTCGATTTCCGTAATCCTCCGTTCTTATATTCTGGATTGTCAGCCTCTGCCACAATTGCCTTTTGTAGAGATCGCTTCGACACTAATGCCCGATTTTCCATCCGCATGACGTCCATTCTTAATGCATTCATTTTCTTCTTCTTGCTTCGTAGTCCAACATCTTCACTCCCATGGTCCGATATTCATCTCGCTGATCCGCTTTTTTGCTTCCTACATAGCCGCCCATACCCTTACGCCGCCCTCATCTATGGTTCCTTAAATCTGCGCTCTCGTCGCCTTCGTGAAGTTGTCTCCAGAGGCTCTCGCACATTCTCCTTATATTCTGGTCCCTTCATAGCTTGGCTTTATCACATTCCATCGCACTCTGACCCTAATTCCCCTCTACTTCCGTCGCAGCCCAACATACCTTCCACTTCAAATCCTCCCCCCTCCCCTCCAATCTCCATCGACTCGGCCTCCGTTTCCACACCGCTATCCGCTCCCCCTGATCTCACTTCCCCCCCTCTACACTCTTCTTCGCATATCTTTTCCTCCTATCCGGATATCGCGCCTATTCCTTCCCCTGATCTTGCTCCGGCAATTGGCCCTTTTTCCACACCAGCTTTCCCGCCGCTCGTGCAAACGCAGCTTAACACCCACAACCCGACCTGTACACCACCACGTCCTCCCCTTTCCGCCCCAACTCCGACCCCTGCGGTTCCATTCCAGCGACCCAATCCGCCTGCATCTCCTCTCCCTCATCCCGATCCACCTATTGCACCCTCCCCTCTAATTGATCTTCCTTCCGCCCCTTCTTTTTTACACTTGCTCCGCGATGCCAGTCAAGCTGCTTCTGGCAGTGCTCATGCCTCCAAAGTGTCTTTGGATTCTGTATCAGCCGCCGCTTCTATTCATCAACAATACATTAATACCATAGACAACATCAATCGAATAGCTCACTCTCAATGGCACTCGCTCAATGAAACGGCCCGCTTACTCAAGGATGAGCGCGACAAATACCGCGATATGGCCGAATCCGCATTACAAAACTTATCCGATCTTCAAAATCGCTCTTCCTTAGGGTTATGTGATAATGCTACTTGCCGTCGTATCAAACGTGAACGGGACCACCTTAGGCAGTGCCTTAGTTCTCTCCAGCATATGATTGAGCAAGCTTCTGCTCCCCTGCCATCCTCTCCCCAACCCTCAGCTGCCGATCCCACTCCCCCTTCACAATAATTTACTTCACCTCGCATTTAGGGCTTCAGCTTCAATTCTAGAAATTCAACACATCTCATCATACTTCTCCTTTTGTCATGATCCGGGTTAATATATACTAGTAGCACTCTTTATCTGTTGTTTTTTTTTAATCAATAATAGCCATCTTTCTCTATTTCCTTACCTCCGTTTTCTCTGTGGTTCTTCTGATGTTTTCTCTCTGTTATTGAAGCCTGCTTACATTGTGTCATTGTGGTCTCTCCGGGACGGAGAGAACTTTAGGTGGTGGGCATCTGTTGAGCCCTAACCGGTTGAAACTAACAAAGTCAAGGTCACAGCTATGCATAGGCAAGAGTAAAGTATCAAAATTCCAGGGTCAAAGTGCACAGGTAGTGCACCTTCAATTGTTCATATAAAAGGTCTTTAATTGTTCACAGACAAGAGGTATTAAATTGGGGAAGTATTGCAGAAGTATTTTTTCTCTTAAGGTTCAAAGGGTGAATTTAAAGTCTTAGGTGCAAAAGTAAAGAATTAAAAGGAAAAGGTGAAGGTATGGGAAGCGGCCGTGTACGCAAAGGTAGAAATAGGGCCGCCCAATCAAAATTTTGCTTTAAGTCTAAAGTCACTACAGGAAAAAGTAGTGAGTCATTGGTGGCCAGTTCAAAAGACAATCTTGGGAAATTGAAAGGGCACCAAGATTGTATTACAGTTACAGTGCACGGAACCGGCGCACTCAACAAAGAAATACAAAGGCTATTCTTGGGGACACATTGGAAGTAAGAAAGAGAGAGAAGTGCAAGAGACATCAAGGTACGACGACACAGAGAGGTGGAAAGGAAGAGTGCAAGAGAGGTGGCTAAGGAAGAGGGCAGAGAGTGCGAAGCTAGACCCCAAGGACCTCAAGGTCTCTGCACAGTGTGCATGCCGACAGAAGATACTCACTACTCATCTTGGTGGAAGCTTGGTGCAAGGTGTGCATAAGGATAAGCTTGAAGCAAGTAGAGGACTGGTGCAGAGGAGGCCGACTGCAAGAAAACTTTGGGATAATTGGTATTTTGTAAAAATAAGCACCCTCTGTAGTGTGCACAGAAGTATTGACTCGGATTGTGCTCAAACATTGTAATTGTTTTACTGTAATCAAACTCAAGATTCCAAGGTGTGCTTCTGCAGAAGCTTCCAAGGTTATTTCCTCTGTGAAGTTTCCCAGCTCATTTCTTTCTTTATTCTTTCCTTTTTTCTCCTACAAACCCTCAAACTCCTTCTTGTCCAAGAATCCCCCAACAAATTTGGCACACACCAGCTTTCTGGCCGCTCGTGCAAACGCAGCTCAACACCCACAACCCGACCTGTACACCACCACGTCCTCCCCTTTCCGCCCCAACTCCGACCCTTGTGGTTCCATTCCAGCGACCCAATCTGCCTGCATCTCCTCTCCCTCATCCGGATCCATCTATTGCACCCTCCCCTCCAATTGATCTTCCTTCCGCCCCTTCTTTTTTACACTTGCTCCGCGATGCCAGTCAACCTGCTTCTGGCAGTGCTCATGCTTCCAAAGTGTCTTTGGATTCTGTATCAGCTGCCGCTTCTATTCATCAACAATACATTAATACCATAGACAACATCAATCGAATAGCTCACTCTCAAAGGCACTCGCTCAATGTAACGTCCCGCTTACTCAAGGATGAGCGCGACAAATACCGCGATATGGCGGAATCCGCATTACAAAACTTATCCGATCTTCAAAATCGCTCTTCCTTAGGGTTATGTGATAATGCTCCTTGCCGTCGTATCAAATGCGAACGGGACCACCTTAGGCAGTGCCTTAGTTCTTTCCAGCATATGATTGAGCAAGCTTCTGCTCCCCTGCCATCCTCTCCCCAACCCTCAGTTGTCGATCCCACTCCCCCTTCACATTAATTTACTTCACTTCGCATTTAGGGCTTCAGCTTCAATTCTAGAAATTCAACACATCTCATCATACTTCTCCTTTTGTCATGATCCGGGTTAATATATACTAGTAGCACTCTTTATCTGTTGTTTTTTTTTCATCAATAATAGCCATCTTTCTCTATTTCCTTACCTCCGTTTTCTCTGTGGTTCTTCTGATGTTTTCTCTCTGTTATTGTGTCATTCTGGTCTCTCCGGGACGGAGAGAACTTTAGGTGGTGGGCATCTGTTGAGCCCTAACCGGTTGAAACTAACAAAGTCAAGGTCACAGCTATGCATAGGCAAGAGTAAAGTATCAAAATTCCAGGGTCAAAGTGCACAGGTAGTGCACCTTCAATTGTTCATATAAAAGGTCTTTAATTGTTCACAGACAAGAGGTATTAAATTGGGGAAGTATTGCAGAAGTATTTTTTCTCTTAAGGTTCAAAGGGTGAATTTAAAGGCTTAGGTGCAAAAGTAAAGAATTAAAAGGAAAAGGTGAAGGTATGGGAAGCGGCCGTGTACGCAAAGGTAGAAATAGGGCCGTCCAATCAAAATTTTGCTTTAAGTCTAAAGTCACTACAGGACAAAGTAGTGAGTCGTTGGTGGCCAGTTCAAAAGACAATCTTGGGACATTGAAAGGGCACCAAGATTGTATTACAGTTAGAGTGCACGGAACCGGCGCACTTAACAAAGAAAGACAAAGGCTATTCTTGGGGACACACTGGAAGTAAGAAAGAGAGAGAAGTGCAAGAGACATCAAGGTACGACGACACAGAGAGGTGGAAAGGAAGAGTGCAAGAGAGGTGGCTAAGGAAGAGGGCAGAGAGTGCGAAGCTAGACCCCAAGGACCTCAAGGTCTCTGTGCAGTGTGCATGCCGACAGAAGATACTCACTCCTCATCTTGGTGGAAGCTTGGTGCAAGGTGTGCACAAGGATAAGCTTGAAGCAAGTAGAGGATTGGTGCAGAGGAGGCCGGCTGTAAGAAAACTTCAGGATAATTGGTATTTTGTAATTAAGCACCCTCTGTAGTGTGCACAGAAGTATTGACTTGGATTGTGGTCAAACATTGTAATTGTTTTACTGTAATCAAACTCAAGATTCCAAGGTGTGCTTTTGCAGAAGCTTCCAAGGTTATTTCCTCCGTGAAGTTTCCCAGCTCATTTCTTTCTTTATTCTTTCCTTTTTTCTCCTACAAACCCTCAAACTCCTTCTCGTCCAAGAATCCCCCAACAAATTTGGCACACACCAGCTTTCCCGCCGCTCGTGCAAACGCAGCTCAACACCCACAACCTGACTTGTACACCACCACGTCCTCCCCTTTCCGCCCCAACTCCGACTCCTGCGGTTCCATTCCAGCGACCCAATCCGCCTGCATCTCCTCTCCCTCATCCCGATCCACCTATTGCACCCTCCCCTCCAATTGATCTTCCTTCCGCCCCTTCTTTTTTACACTTGCTCCGCGATGCCAGTCAACCTGCTTCTGGCAGTGCTCATGCCTCCAAAGTGTCTTTGGATTCTGTATCACCCGCCGCTTCTATTCATCAACAATACATTAATACCATAGACAACATCAATCGAATAGCTCACTCTCAATGGCACTCGCTCAATGAAACGGCCCGCTTACTCAAGGATGAGCGCGACAAATACCGCGATATGGACGAATCCGCATTACAAAACTTATCCGATCTTCAAAATCGCTCTTCCTTAGGGTTATGTGATAATGCTCCTTGCCGTCGTATCAAAGGCGAACGGGACCACCTTAGGCAGTGCCTTAGTTCTCTCCGGCATATGATTGAGCAAGCTTCTGCTCCCCTGCCATCCTCTCCCCAACCCTCAGCTGCCGATTTCACTCCCCCTTCACAATAATTTACTTCACTTCGCATTTAGGGCTTCAGCTTCAATTCTAGAAATTCAACACATCTCATCATACTTCTCCTTTTGTCATGATCCGGGTTAATATATACTAGTAGCACTCTTTACATGTTGTTTTTTTTTCATCAATAATAGCCATCTTTCTCTATTTCCTTACCTCCATTTTCTCTGTGGTTCTTCTGATGTTTTCTCTCCGTTATTGTGTCATTGTGGTCTCTCAGGGACGGAGAGAACTTTAGGTGGTGGGCATCTGTTGAGCCCTAACCAGTTGAAACTAACAAAGTCAAGGTCATAGCTATGCATAGGCAAGAGTAAAGTATCAAAATTCGAGGGTCAAAGTGCACAGGTAGTGCACCTTCAATTGTTCATATATAAGGTCTTTAATTGTTCACAGACAAGAGGAATTAAATTGGGGAAGTATTGCAGAAGTATTTTTTTTCTTAAGGTTCAAAGGGTGAATTTAAAGTCTTAGGTGCAAAAGTAAAGAATTAAAAGGAAAAGGTGAAGGTATGGGAAGCGGCCGTGTACGCAAAGGTAGAAATAGGGCCGCCCAATCAAAATTTTTCTTTAAGTCTAAAGTCACTACAGGACAAAGTAGTGAGTCGTTGGTGGCCAGTTCAAAAGACAATCTTGGGACATTGAAAGGGCACCAAGATTGTATTACAGTTAGAGTGCACGGAACCGGTGCACTCAACAAAGAAAGACAAAGGCTATTCTTGGGGACACACTGGAAGTAAGAAAGAGAGAGAAGTGCAAGAGACATCAAGGTACGATGACACAGAGAGGTGGAAAGGAAGAGTGCAAGAGAGGTGGCTAAGGAAGAGGGCAGAGAGTGCGAAGCTAGACCCCAAGGACCTCAAGGTCTCTGTGTAGTGTGCATGCCGACAGAAGATACTCACTCCTCATCTTGGTGGAAGCTTGGTGCAAGGTGTGCACAAGGATAAGCTTGAAGCAAGTAGAGGACTGGTGCAGAGGAGGCCGACTGCATGAAGACTTCGAGATAATTGGTATTTTGTAATTAAGCACCCTCTGTAGTGTGCACAGAAGTATTGACTCGGATTGTGCTCAAACATTGTAATTGTTTTACTGTAATCAAACTCAAGATTCCAAGGTGTGCTTCTGCAGAAGCTTCCAAGGTTATTTCCTCTATGAAGTTTCCCAGCTCATTTCTTTATTTATTCTTTCCTTTTTTCTCCTACAAACCCTCAAACTCCTTCTCGTCCAAGAATCCCCCAACACAAAATATTCGCAAAAATTTTGATTGTTTGGATGGCAGGATACGATTGTTTGTTTTGGAGGATATGAATTATGTACCTTCATTGAATGATTTATCGATTCACATATATGTTCAGTTTGAAAGTGTGAGAAGCGGATTTATAATTGTTATTCAAAGAATTTGGCACTGTTTATAATGGACTAGTACCAGTAGGATTCCTAGGGTATGCAGTAAGCCTCTTGCATGTCATAAACTTGAATTTCTTGAATAAGCTATATAAAAGTGATCCTCTCAAGTCACCATGATTTGCACTTTCTATCCTAAAGTTCAGATGCTCATCATTGACATGCAAGAGGTTTACTGCATACCCGAGAAATCCTGCTCTATCTTGAGTAATCTCTGTGCATGCGATTCATCCAGGTACCCATTATATGGCCTATAAACAGTGCCAAATTCTTTGAATAACAATTATAAATCCGCTTCTCACACTTTCAAACTGAACATATGTGTGACTTGACAAATCATTCAATGAAGGTACATACTTCATCTCCTCCAAAACAAACAATCATATCCTGCCATCCACAACAATCAAATTTTGCACGAATATTTTGAAAGATGCATTAATAGTTTTAAAAGATGCGCGGACAAAAAGTGTCCATTCAATTCAAGTTCTTGTTCTTACCTTATCTAAAGTAAGAATAAAAACCTACATGTATATGTATATTTATTTATTTACCTTTTTTAATATATCTTTTTTTGATAAACTTATAGGTTATGATCTGAAAAGTTTATACCAAGTCAGAATATTCTTCCTGGGCCTCACATGATGAAATGAAGAAGATAATCAATAATCTTGGTATAGATTATCAATGTATACATGCATGTCCTAACGATTGTATTTTATGTAGAGGGGAATATGGAGACTCTTTGACATGTCTGAAATGTCAATCTCCTCAATATAAGGGTGAAGAAGGTAAAATCCCAAAAATGGTATTGAGACATTTTCCATTGGCTCCATGGATTAGACATATGTTTCAAAGCCCCGAATTATCAAAGCTTTTGACTTGGGGACATGATCACAAAAGTACTGATGGAATAATCATAATTCCTCATGATAGTGTTGCGTTATAGCATATTGATTCTACATGGCCTGAATTTGCACAAAATCCACAAAATCTAAAGTTAGGATTTGCATTAGATGGGGTTAATCCATTCTCCATGAAATCCAGTAAATGGTCAACATGGCCAATGGTAGTCATAAACTACAATCTTCCACCATATCTTAGCATTAAAAAGGAACATTTAATGCTTTCACTTTTAGTCCCAGGCAAAAGACAAGTTAAAGATATGAATGTATATCTTGCTCCTCTCATTCATGATCTTCAAGAGTTATGGAGAGGTATTAATGTCATTGATGTATCAAAAAGCATCAATGAAAGACATATTACGGTTCGTGGTATTGTGGCTTGGACTATTCACGATTTTCCTAGATATGGTGTTTGTTCAGGTATTGATGTATTTTTTTTATTCAATATGCATGTAAATAAATATGATTTAATCTAATTATATTTTTATCATTTTCCATGATGTAGGAATATCTACTAAGGGTTATAAAGCTTGTCCATATTGTGGTGATTGGTTGAGATCAATCTATAGTAAGAATCTCAACAAAAATATTTATCTTCGACATCAACGATTCTTGCCTGATGATCATCCATTAAGATCTAAAAGAGAAGCGATACATTTTAATGGAAAGCTTGAAACAGGTCAGTATCCAAAACCTATGACGCCTATGGATTGGTATAAAAAATGGACACATGGACCTCTGATTGATCCAGAAGCAGAAATCTTCAGTGATGATTCAGATACTGAGTATGTGAACAGAGGTAAAGGAAAATTGGCACTCACAGAGAACATATCAATATGGTATTCTTTGGAGTATTGGAAAGAGTTAAAAGTATGTCATCTTCTTGATCCTATGCATATATTCAAAAATATTGGTTATTCACTATGGCAAAATCTTCTTGGACTAAAAGATACCACATCATCAAGAAATGATTTGAAAGATCAAAAATCCAAACCAAATTTATGGCCAGTTTCTTATAGACATCGACAAGAAAAGACTTATGCATCTTCTCCTTGGGTACTTACAACAAAAGAGATACAAACTATCAACAATAGAATTCAATTGATTAAGACTCCTACAGGATATGGAGCATCGTTTCAAAACATGTTTACTATGGATGATAAGAGCTTATCTGGGTTAAAGACCCATGACTGGTATAACTTTTTGAAACATATTTTACCTTTGGTTATCGATGGATGTACAACGAAAGGAGTACGAGATGTGATCTATCATCTTGGATCACTTATAAGGTAATTATGATACTTTTATATTTAATATGTATGAATATTGGATATCTTTTATTTTTTAATTAACTTCTTTATAATTGTTTTTATGATATGTATAGGTGGATTACATCCAAAGAGATCGATAAAAACTCGATCCCACAAAAAAAACGTGAATGCAAAGAGCTTCTATGTTTGATGGAAAAAGAACTTCCTACTTCATTTTTTGATATTCAGGTTCATTTATTAGTCCATCTTGTAGATGAGATAGAGATTGCATGTGTTGTCCACACTCAATGGATGTTTTGGGGAGAGCGATTTATGGGAGTACTAAAAGGTTATGTGCGTCAAAGAGCAAAACTAGAAGGATCCATGGCAAAGGGTTGGATGCTTGAAGAGTGCATGTATTACGTTAGTGAGTACCTTGAAAGAGTTCATGAAGAAGCTCCACGTGCATGGACCAACGAGTCTTCTTCAAACAAATGAGGTATTATCAGGTAAGGGGGTTCCATTCTTATTTACGTTTCAAGAAAAAAATGATGTTTCTACTTTTGTAGCATATAATAGCGAATGCATGCAAGCATTCCTTAGCGAGTACGAGGAACTTCAAAATCTCCGAAGTAAAAGGCAAAAAAACAAAAGATCTAGACGGTAATCTCGATAATAATGAGATTACAGATATACCTTCTTTCACGAATTGGCTATATAGTCGTTTGCAATGCGACAACGCAAATAATGAAGAAATCTCAAATGAGCAAAGAGAGTTAATGATAGGTTGTGAACAAAAGGTAATCTTATTAAAATAATATTTTATTTTTTTCATACATTTATGTTAAATTCTATTTACTAATTGAATTTCTTTTGCAGGCTCGAATGTTCACTAATATGTGGGCTTTTGGACAGCATATTAGAATCAAAGCCATTGATTCTTTACGTAAAACAGAGGATTCTAGTATTGTTGCTTCTTTCAAGCAACTATCACGTGGTAGCTCAAAAGACACGAACCTTATAGATAGCGAACTTGGTTACGTAGGAACTATTCTTGGTATCTACAAAATTGCATTTCGTACATTCAAACAGGTAGAAAAAGGTTTATATATTTTTTTTAGAGTTAGTTATTTTTTTAAGCACCTAATAATGGGTTTTTGTTGTTATATATTTTGATAGGTCATTTTGAAGGTTGACTAGTTTCAAGGAGAGTATAAAGGTAGTAATTCCACATTAAGAAAGGAATTATCTGGGTTTTGGGCAATTGATTCTTCCAAGGTAATGCGATCTACTAAAGAACCATATATTCTTCCTAGGCATATTGAACAAACATTTTTTTATAAAAACCTAGATGCTCATCCTTGGTGGCAAGTCATTCATGTGCAACCTAGAGGTAGGTCATTGTTTGAACAGTTTATTGTTAGAGAGATCAAAGAAAGTCCTCTTGATGATTCAGCATCAGATACTGATACATCAACATCTGAAATAGAAATTAGAATCATTATACGTGATAATGATACTAATATTTTTGATGAAGAGGATAATTCTCTACATGCTGATTCTACTGATGAGGAAGAGGAACTACCAGAAATAGATATTAATCCATCAATAGATGATGTGATTCATAAGAACATAGATTTAACAATAGAAGAAATAAATGAAATCAATAAGGATAATGAAGATGAGACTATATTGATTTCTTACCAAAATGATGGCAATAATGAAAACATATGAGCAGATTAGATAGCAATTTCTACTCTAGTTATCGATCAATAACTCGAAGCTTCTGAATGGATATCAGATAATAGATTTTTTCATTAACTTGAATAATGATGAATCCTACTAGAGAGATGAAATCATGTTCTTCTAAGTTAGAACATGAAGCTCGGGGGTATGCCTAATTATTTTATATATAGCTTTATCTTCGAGAAGCAAATTTTTATAATGTATGTATGCATATGTATGTGTATTCATGTGTATTATATGTATACATATGTTAGTATGCATATATATGTATTTCATGTATATGTATGTGTTTGCATGTGTGTGATATATGTATACATGTGTTAAATATGCATATGTGTATATATGCATATGCATTTATGTAAAATATTCATGTATTCATGTAATATATGCAAGTGTTTATAATTGTGTACATGTATATATGTATATGTGTCTATGTGTAAATATGTACATGTAAATATGTATGCATGTATATATATGTTTATGTGTGCATGTAGGCATGTATATGTGATGTGTACATGTATATATGTATATATGTCTATGTGTAAATGTGTACATGTCAATATGTTAGTATGTATATATATATTTATGTGTGCATTTAGGCATATATGTGTGATGCATAATATATCTACTCCATTTTACCTATCTACATGATGTGTATATATCTTTACATATATTATGATCCTCCTTGATTCGAGTAGCTATATATAGAGGCATATGTGTGTGTGTGTGTATATGTGTGTGTGTATGTATGCATGTATGTATGCATATGCATATGCATTATGTATGTATATATATGCATGTATGTGTATGTGTGAGTATGTCTCTCTATGTGTTTGTATGCATATATGTGTGTATGTGTGTATGTGTGTGTGTATGTGTGTGTGTATATGTGTTTGCATGTGTGTATGCATGTGTATGTGTGTGTATGCATCATTATGCGTGTAAGTGTCTATGTGTGTTTGTGTGTGTGTATATGTGTGTGTGTGTCTATGTGTATGTGTGTGTGTCTATGAATGTGTATGTGTTTATGTGTATGTATGTATCTATGTGTGTGTATGTGTCTATGTGTGTATGTGTATGCATGTATGCATGCATATGTGTGTGTATGCATGTGTATGTGTGTGTATGCATCATTATATGTGTATGTGTCTATGTGTGTATGTGTGTATGTATATGTGTGTATGTATATGTGTGTATGTATCTATGTGTGTGTATGTGTCTATGTGTGTATGTGTATGCATGTATGTTTGCATATGTGTGTGTATGCATATGTATGTGTGTGTATGCATCATTATGTGTGTATGTTTCTATGTTTGTATGTTTGTGTGTGTGTATATGTGTGTGTGTATGTGTATGTGTCTATGTGTATGTGTCCCTATGCATCTATGAGTGTGTATGTGTCTATGTGTGTGTATGTGTATATGTGTGTGTATGTGTCTATGTGTGTATGTGTATGCATGTATGTACACATATGTGTGTATGTGCGTGTATGCATTATGTATGCATATGTGTGTGTATGCATTATGTATGCATATGTGCGTGTATGCATTATGTATGTGTATGTATGCATGTATGTACGTATGCATATGTATATGCATTATAAATGTATATATATATGCATGTATGTGTATGTGTGAGTATGTCTCTCTATGTGTGTGTATGCATATATGTGTGTATGTATGCATATATGTGTGTATATGTGTATGTGTGTATATATGTGTTTGTATGTGTGTATGCATGTGTATGTGTGTGTATGCATTCTTATGTGTGTATGTGTGTTTGTGTGTGTTTATATATATGTGTGTGTGTGTGTGTCTATGTGTATTTGTGTGTGTCTATGAGTGTGTATGTGTTTATGTGTATGTATGTATCTATGTGTGTGTATGTGTCTATGTGTGTATGTGTATGCATGTATGTATGCATGTGTATGTGTGTATGCATATTATGTGTGTATGTGTGTGTGTATATGTGTGTGTGTGTCTATGTGTATGCGTGTGTATGTGTTTATGTGTATGTATGTATCTATGTGTGTGTAAGTGTCTATGTGTTTATGTGTATGCATGTATGTATGCATATGTGTGTGTATGCATATGTATGTGTGTATGCATCATTATGTGTGTATGTGTCTATGTGTGTATGTTTGTGTGTGTGTATATGTGTGTGTGTATGTGTATGTGTCTATGTGTGTATGTGTGTGCATGTATGTATGCATATGTGTGTATGTGTGTGTATGCATTATGTATGCATATATGTGTGTATGCATTATGTATGTGTATGTAAGCTTGTGCATTATGTATGGATGTAAGTATGTATGTATGCATATGCATATGCATTATGTATTCATATGTGTGTATGTGTATGTAAGTATGTGCATTATGTATGCATGTAAGTATGTATGTATACATATGCATATGCAATATGTATGCATGTATGTGTATGTGTGTGTATGTCTTTGTACGTGTCTGTATGTGTGTATGCATGTGTATGTGTGTGTATGCATCATTATGTGTGTATGTTTGTGTATGTGTGTGTGTCTATGTGTATGTGTGTATATCTATGAGTATGTATGTGTTTATGTGTGTGTATGTGTCTATGTGTGTATGTGTCTATGTGTGTGTATGTATCTATGCATGTGCATTATGTATGCATGTAAGTATGTATGTAGATTGTATGCATATGCATATGCATTATGTATGCATATGTATGCATGTATGTGTTTATGTGTGTATGTCTCTCTATGTGTGTGTATGCATATATGTGTGTGTATGTGTGTGTATATTATGTGTCTGTATGTGTGTATGCATGTGTATGTGTGTGTATGCATGTGTATGTGTGTATGTGTGTATGTGTGCATGTGTGTGTGTATATGTGTGTGTATGTGTGTGTGTCTATGTGTATGTGTGTGTATCTATGAGTGTGTATGTGTTTATGTTTGTATGTATATGTGTGTGTATGTGTCTATGTGTGTATGTGTATGCATGTATGTATGCATATGTATGTGTATGCATGTGTATGTGTGTGTATGCATCCTTATGTGTGTATGTGTCTATGCATGTATGTGTTTCTGTATATGTGTGTGTGTCTATGTGTATGTGTCACTACGCGTCTATGAGTGTGTATGTGTTTATGTGTGTGTATGTGTCTATGTGTGTGTATGTGTCTATGTGTGTGTGTCTATGTGTGTATGTGTATGCATGTATGTATGCATAGGTTTGTGTATGTGTGTGTATGCATTATGTATGCATATGTGTGTGTATGCATTATGTATGTGTATGTGTGTATATGTCTCTCTATGTGTGTGTGTATGCATATATGTGTGTGTATGTGTATGTATATGTGTGTCTATGTGTGTATGCATGTGTATGTGTGTGAATGCATCATTATGTGTGTATGTGTCTATGTGTGTGTGTAAATGTGTGTGTATGTGTGTGCACCGCTATGTGTATGTGTGTGTGTCTATAAGTGTGTATGTTTGGATGTGTGTGTGTATGAATGTGTGTCTATGAGTGTGTATGTTTGGATGTGTGTGTGTGTGTATATGTATTTATGAATGTGTATGTGTGTGAATGCATCATTATGTGTGTCTATAAGTGTGTATGTTTGGATGTGCGTGTGTATATGTGTGTCTATGTGTGTATGCATGTGTATGTGTGTGAATGCATCATTATGTGTGTATGTGTCTATGTGTGTGTATATGTGTGTATTTGTTTGCACGTCTATGTGTATGTGTGTGTGTCTATGAATGTGTATGTGTTTATGTGTGTGTATGTGTCTATGTGTGTGTATGTGTGTATGTGCGTATGTGTATACATGTATGTATGCATATGTGTGTATATGTGTGTGTATGCATTATGTATGCATATGTGTGTGTATGCATTATGTATGTGTATGTATGCATGTGCATTATGTATGCATATCCATTATGTATGTGTATGTATGCATTTGAATTATGCATGCATATGTGTGTGTATGCATGTAAGTATGTATGTATGTACGCATATGCATATGCATTATGTATGCATATGTGTGCGTATGAATGTAAGTATGTATGGATGTACGCATATGCATATGCATTATGTATGCATGTATGTGTATGTGTGTGCATGTCTCTCTATGTGTGTGTATGCATATATCTAGGTGTATGTGTGTATGTGTTTGTGTATGTGTGTGTATGTGTGTGTGTGTATGTGTCTGTGTATGTGTGTGTATATCTATGTGTATATGTGTGTGCATGTGTATGCATTATGTGTGCATGTGTGTATGCAACATTATTTGTGTATGTGTGTATATGTGTGTGTATTTGTGTGTATGTGTGTGTGTGTGTCTATGTGTATGTGTGTGTGTCTATGTGTATGTGTGTGTGTCTATGTGTGTATATGTGTGTGTATGCATATGTATGTGTGTGTAAGTGTGTGTGTGTGTTCGCAAACCTTGTTGTTGGTAGATGCGGCTCTCTCTCTCTCTCTCTCTCTCTCTCTCTCTCTGTCGTGCGTGCTCTCTCTCTCTCTCTATCTCTCTCTCTCTTGATGGAGAGTGTTAATCTCCAAAAGAATAACCTACTCTTGTGATTAGAGCACCTCTATACCAAGAGTAAGTCAAAAACTTCACAACACAAAAATTCTGCTGCACAGTTTCTTCAAATTAATCTATCAAACACGAAAAGTTTTTATGAAACTTTGTATGGAGTGTCACCTAGAGATTGCACACCTCCTTCAAGTTAAAGTTCTTCAAAAGGTTTAGTATAACTTGAGAAATCACCTTCACAAGTTACCTATGTCTGAAACTGTCATTCTGAAACAGTCTATTTTACCCTGCAGTTTCTAAGACTTGGTTCTCCTTGAATAGAACCTGTTTAAGCAAATGCTTCTGGTTACAAGTAGCTTATCTTCTAACTTAAAGATTAAGCCCTCACTCATGCAAAACTTTAAAGTATGCACTAAGAAATGATCAAAACATTGATCACTAGAAATGCGCCTGTTTCAGTAAACTTTGAAAACTCAACACATATGAATGTTCCTACTGACAATTCTCGGTTTCTATTTACAATTAAACTCTGAAACTTAAGCTATAGATTGATTAACAATAGACTTAGATATCCTCAAAAGGATTTCACAAATCATCTATCACAGATGAAGAACACACAGAAATTTCGGCGCAATATTTCTTCGATTACTCAGAAAGTTACAGTTGAGTGATGAGAGGAAAACTCAACTAACTTTTCATATGTCTCATGACATCTAACTTCTCATTCTCTCTCATTGTCTCTCATTCTATCATCTATGCCTCTCATACTCTCGTATATCTATGCCTCTCTCATATCTGCCCCAACACTTTCTCAGGTATTTATAGATAAATTTGTACAAGCTTACAACTTTGACTATACTACTGTACATATGTGTACATCCTTTTTTTCGGTTTTCTTCCATGCTCCAAAATTTGTTCTTTTCTTCCTCCTTTTATCTTCCAACTCTTCATAAACTGAAAACTGTAAAATTGATCAATTCCGGTAACATTCCGGTGACTTTACTGTGAGTTTCCGGTACTGTTCCGGTGAGCTTCCGGTGACTTTTTTAAAGAAATTTTTGATGACGTCTCTGCGGACTTAAAGACTTTCAATTGTTGATTGTCTTGCACCAACATCTCTCTCTCTCTCTCTCTCTCTCTCTCTCTCTCTCTCTCTCTCTCTCTCTCTCTCTCTCTCTCTCTCTCGGTCTCTTCTTGCTCGCGTCCAACTCCCGGCACAAATGTGTCGGGAGAAATCAATTTTTTTTTTTTACATTCCAGAGCGTTGCATATGCGACGCTCTGCAGTTTTTCAACGTCGCTAATCCCCTCGCTAGCCACCGATGAGATTTGCGATGCTCTGAATTGAGCATCGCATAAGCGACGCTAGCATCGCTTATGCGACAAAGGTCGGGAAAAAAAATCGAAAATTTTACCATCGCTTATGCGACGGGAGCGTCGCATAAGCGACAGTACCCGTTTTTTTCCAATTCGGGGGTGTCGCTACGCCCCTCTTTTTCTTGTAGTGTGAGATTTATTTAGCAACCTCAAAGTAATGAAAGCTCATTGCATATATGTATATACATGCATGAGTGCATGCATCTATATACATATATGCAATGTGTTGACATATGATGTTTGCAAGGTCCCATATATGCATCTATATATCTACACAAGTACACATGTACATGTTTGTGTTTGTGTGGGCATGCATGTAATTTGTGTCTATGCATTTGAAATCGATAAGCTAAAAGAATGAGCTAAGTAGTGGTTATTACTTCATTGTACGATTCAAATGTTAAATCTATTTCTGTTCATGTATTTGGTCTAAGTGATCTTATGATATAGCTTCTTTATGATCTAAAAGAATGAGCTAAGTAGTGGCTATTACTTCATTGTACAATTCAAATGTTAAATCTATTTCTATTCATGTATTTGATCTTTATTTATCTTATGATATAGCTTCCCTATTTTTTTTTGGTTATGATCTTTGATATTTTAGTTAGGAACTTCAAAGTCATTGAAGTTTCAAATATGATTATTTGTACATTGAAATAGTTAGTGGTTTTATAATAGCTTTGGTTATGATCTTTAATGTACATGAGCACTTGAGAGAACTCTCTCAAGGAGTTCATTTAGAATTTTTCCATGGATATTAGTTGGTGGATATGGTAATCATGTTTAGATATTAGAGGTATTTATGGGAGCCCTTGTTTTTGCCCACTTTGAAAAAGGTTTTTTGAATTTAGAGATTTTGATAAGAATGTTTTTTTGTTTTTTTTTAGTGTTGGATGTACATGCTATCTCCATTATAAGCATCTGATGTTGTAGAAAGTATTGCATTGTTCCATTTATGGAGTTGGTTTGTAGTTTTGTGTGTAAATGCAACTTAATCTATTCGTCTATTTTGAAAGAGTCTTTATAATTGTTGTAAGCAAATTACATGTGGTAGAAAGTTTTCCATTGTCCCATTTATGTAGTTGGTTTGTAACTTTGTGTGTTCGTGCAATTTAGTCTGTTCTTAGAATGAAAAAGCACTATCTACCATTGCACTTGGGTTAAGTGATCATTATGTGCATCATATTGATGAGAAGGGCACCTCTCATGATGCATGGGTAAATCTTGATCACCTTTTTGGCTCTAAAGCCAAATCTTCCAAAATCACCCTCCTTATGAACTTATTTGATCTCCAAATGGAGCACAAGTCCTCTCTCACCTCCCATCTCAATATCTTCAAGAGTATGTGTACTCAATTTGTTGACATTGAGAAAAAGCTTGATTAAGCTATACTCATTGCCTTGCTTCTACTAAGTCTTTCCCAAGATTCATATGGCCACTTCATCACCACACTTATGCTCCTTCCACAACCAACCCTTAGTAATGTTGAAGCTACCGTCCTTGATGAAGAAAAGAACCTTCAAAACCACAACCTCTCTCAAATGAAAGCTCTTTTTATCAAGAAGAAACCTCCTCATAAACAACACAATCCATGTCGCTTCTGTAAGAAAACCAATCATCCTGAAGAGAAATGCTACTATAAACCCAAGACATATGCCAACATTGGTGAAGAAAGAAGTGATGAAGATTTTGATGGCTCCCCCAAAGCATCCATTTGCAAAGAATATCTCTTTTAGAGCATGTCAAAAGCACCACCTACCCCATGATGTAAACCCTCTATATGTCTAGGGATCCATATGTCCCTGGATCCCAATAAAAACCCCATGGATCCCATATGTCCATGGAACTAAAAAATCCAAGCGATATTTTATGTCCCAAACATGGAACTCATATGTACAAGTTATGTCTAAATATTGTATAAACCAATGGACTAAGTGATCCCATATGTCACTAGTCCCCCACATTAAAAATGAAAGGGTCATCACATGGGGGGGGGGGGGGTGTTGAGAGTTCCATGCTCCACCCTTTTGTCCAAGTCTTCATTCATTCTCATGCAAGGGCATTTATCCCACATGCAACGAAATTCTCCCAAACTCCATATAATCAAGGTCTCCCTTCACTCCACTCAAGTCATTCCACTCTAGCCCTTTTCCAAGAGTGTGCTTCCTCTCCCCATGGAGTCTCCATGCTCATATAGGATTCTTTGTAAGTTCATTTCTATTTATTTAGTTCATGATGTTTTCTTATCTTTTCTTCCTTCCTCCATAGTTTGTTAAATGTGTGTATGTGAGTAGAGTAGAAATAATTCTTTCTCATTTCAACACAGATGATTCTTAGAAGATGTTCATGATTCAACATCAGATGATGAATACGATGTCTATTCGTGTTTCAAAATGGAATAATAATGTCTGGTATGTTGATTCAGGTGCTTGAAATCACATGACAAGTCATGTGGAATGGTTTAGTACTTTGCAAAAATTGCTAGTTCGTGGATATGTTGAAATATGTGATAACACATCACACCCTATCGAGCATACAAGAAACATAGCATTGTCTATGGAGGACCGGAAGGTAAAACATCTTGCTGATGTGTTGCATGTTCCAAATATAACAAAGAATCTTGTTTCTATTGGACAAATGGTTGACCAGGGATTACAAGTGAGGTTCAATGCTAATAGGTTATATGTAGAAGAATACAAATGGGATGGAAGATTGATTTCCAAAGGAAACAAAGTGGGTAAATGTTCACCTTAAATGTGAAAATTCTTGAAATTAATGCAGCCATGTTTGCAAAAGGTGTAGGAGTTATTGCTGATCTAGAGAGATCTAGCACAAATGAATTGTAATGCAAACTTGCAAGAGTGAAATTGATGCAGTCAAAGGAGATTGTCCATGGACTACCAAATTTCAAGGTAGTAGAGATGCAAAAGGTATGTGCAGCATGTCAATTTGGAAAACAATCAAGAGCATCATTTCCACATGACAAGCATGTAAGTGAGAACATACTAGAAATAGTACATATAGATGTTTGGGATCCTGCAAAGACCACATCTATGGGCGGTTGCAGGTTTTATGTTACTTTCATTAATGATCGTACACAAAAAGTGTGGGTATATTTCATGAAAGAGAAGAGTCAAGTTTTCACTCACTTCCAGAATTTTAAAGTTATGATGGAAAAGAAGATAGGGAACTTTATTAAGAAATTAAGATCTGATGGAGGAGGTGAATACATGTCAAACAAGTTTCAACAATTTTCTAAAAAATCATGGAATTCGGTGTCAATTTTCATGCAAGTACACACCACAATAGAACGGCATTGTTGAATGCAAAATTACACATATTGCGAAAATAGCAAGAGCATTCATGGATGAGAAGAATATGCCTCATTGTTATTGGCAAAAGCTATTCATACTGTTGTATACATCATGAAAAGAACTTTGGTTGCTGCTATGCATCAAGTTACACCTGAAGAGAACTTTATAGATAAAAGACAAACTTATCACATCTAATAGTTTTTGGTTGTATTGCATATCTACATGTTCGTGATGAATTGATGATGCACCTTGATCCAAAAATAGAAAAGTGTGTCTTCATTGGATACTCCTTGTTGATATATTTAGGTAGTGATGTGTGTGAACACACTAGGACCATCGGGGCACTTTTTCCCCTCTTTAGGAGGTTTTTTTCCCCACCTTGTATATATGCCTATTGCCCTAATAGGTTATCTAACTTTGTACATTCTTGTGGTAATACATTCAGTATTGTGTGTTGTACTTCAAGCTTCATCTTCTTCCTTGTGTTGTTTGTAGACGGTTGTACTCCTAGGTTCGAACGAATTTTGGTGAGCATACTTAGGATGTTTCAAAGATCAAAACAACTTTTTTGTGTGTGCCAAAATTGCAATCTAAGCTCGTTTTGATCTCTAAACGCACTATTGCAATGCTTGTTTAGCCTATTGGTCTTTTTGTGCCAAAGGTATATACTAGTTTCAATGCTACTATAAGCATCTTGAAGCCTGCTACAGGTTTAGCAGAATTTGTCTCAATAATTTTGTTCAACTTTTTGAGACACGATCAATTTTTTGCATCATAGTACTTTAGTCATTGACCATAGCTGAAAGTAGTGATGTATTCTGTATGTTGGTTGTTGACGATAAGTTGGATGGTACCAACTGCTCATTATGGGCTTATATGATGCAACATGTATTGGTTGCAAAAGGACTTTGGAACATTGTGCAGGCTGTTGAAAGATGTCTTTTTACACCTGTGAATACAGGTACTAGAGCTGATGGAGATAGTGTTGAAGATGGTGATATTTTGTAGATTCCTATTCATGTTGCGGTTTCTATTGCAACTACTATAGAGCAAATTCATTTTAATGATAGAGATGCTCATGCACATGCATTCATAGGTTTGTCTATCAAATATGCCATTATTCCTCACATTCGCTCTTGCAAAATAGCTAAGGATGCTTGGGATGCACTTAGCACATTGTACCAGGCTAGGAATGAGGCTCATGTTGCTTACCTCCAAAAATAGTTGGAGAGTGAGCAGATGAATGAAGGTGATTCTATGGACACTTTTCAAACAAAGATCAAGGATTTGAAAGAGCAAATGATTTCTATTGATGAAGTTATACCAGAGAGCTCACTTGTGTATACCATTCTGAATGGTCTTCTTGATTCATATCAAAGTTTTTCCTCTACTCTTCATTTGATGATGAAAGCCAATCCAAATGCCTTGTCATTTGGGAAGTTAGTCTCTGTTCTATTGTAGGAAGATTATTCTAGGCAGAATAGGTCCATCATGCATGTTGCAAATCAAGCTTTCCTGGCTAGTCACAAGGGCAAAGGTAAATGGAGCTCAAATGCTACATATTCCAAGAAGGAAGACAAAGCTGAGATAAAATCAGAAAAGCAAAAATTGTTTTGCAAGTACTGTAAAAGAAATGATCATATCATAAAGAAGTATCCAAAACTCCCTGCAAAAGAGGCAAAGAAAAAAGAGGCTAGGATGGTTGTTGTAGAGGCGTCTACTGCAAAAATAGAGTCTACTAGCCTTGTGTAGGATGAAGAATGGGTATTTACTACTGTTTGGAGTTTTGAACCATCTTCTCATGAGTAGTGCATGTTTGTAGAGGACTCAGATGTTTGATACTTTGATAGTGGGGCGACCAAACATAGCATAGTTTCTTCTCTTCATTCAAGCCTACCCCTACAAGGAATACTGTTACATGCACCAACAACTCCTCTTATCCTCTTATGGGACTTCGTAAGATCATTGTGACTACTTTTGATGGTAGTTCTTTGACCTTATCGGATGCTTTATTTGTGCTAGGGATCAAGAAGAATCTTTTATCAGTTTTTGCATTACCCAAGATTGGCTTGGTTGTGACATTTGTTGTTGACCGATGTATAGCTCATATCTATCAAATGGTGATGTTATTATTGCTTCTGGCATTTTATGTTGTGGGTTGTATAAGCTCATAGACTATGAAAAATCTGTGAATGATTTGGCATGTGCAGTACATGATTCTCAGGCTATGTCAGATGCAAAGCTTTGGTATACACACTTTGGTCATCTGAACTTTGCTAGTTTGCTATCGCCTGTAGAAATTTGAAATGGTGTCCTCTTTGCCCAAAATTTAGGCAAGCGGTAAACATGTATGTGAAGGCTGTATTTTGGGCAAAATGTAGCGTTCCTTATTTCCAAAAGACGGTTCAACTCGGGCTACTTAGAAATTGTAGCTTGTTCATAGTGATGTCTAAGGTCCTATGCATACACCCTCTTTTGGAAATTATCTTTACTTCGTGACTTTTCATTGATGATTTTTCTAGGCATGCATGGGTATATCCATTGAAAACAAACTCCAAAGTGTTCATGTGCTTCGAACAGTTTTTGGTTATGGTTGAAAATCTGTCAACATGTAAAATGGGCATCCTCCATTCTGATTGAGGGAGGGAATATATGTCTTTTGATTTTTATGCTTTTCTAGCTGAACGTGGGATAAAACACATGTGTATAGTGTCATATACACCTCAACATAATGGAGTTGCTGAATGGAAGAATAGATCAATCATGGAGATGGCGAGGTGTATGGTCAAGAGTTAGGCTTTACCACATAGTTTCTGGCTTGAGGCTATCATGTGTGCATCATGTACATTTAACAGGTGTCCCAATAAAGCATTGTAATACTATCAGTCCATATGAGGCTTGGCATGATCGCAAGCCATATGTCGCTCATGTATGTGTTTTTGGTTGTCTGGCATATACATTAGTGCCTGAACAACATTGTAGAAAATTGGATGATAAAGTAGTAAAATGCATTTTTGTTGGGTACAGTTCTAAAAGCAAAGGCTATCATGTGTATCATCCATAGACTAAACACATTCTAGTTAGCCGTGATGTTATTTTTATGAAAGACGCTATTCAACGCTTACTTTCATGTACTAAGGAGACAACTCTTTGCTCCAAAGACATGTATGATACTTTACTATCTCTTTTTATAGGTGGACAATCTCGTGTTGGTCCTAATGAGGCAACTTCTCAACCTTTGCAGGTTTCATGTGATGATGCAGATCATCCCATTTCTGATGGAGATTTACATGATGCACTTATTGATGAGAGAGCTAATATTGAAGAGGCAAAAATTATGCCAAAATGGTTGATGCAAACTTTGCATGACAACAAATTAGATGCATCTCTATCATATCATACTTGATCAGGCTCTCATAGTGCCTCTTCTACATCAGATTTCTATGTTATGGCTACATCTAGTCTTTGCGATGAGAATGAACCTCTTTCTTTTGATGAAGCATAAAATTAAAAAAATTGGATCGCTACTATGCAATCTCAATATGATGCTATAATGAAAAATGGTACTTTTTCTTTATGTGACTTGCCTATTGGCAAGAATGCCATTTGGCACAAAGTGGGTATACAAGGTGAAGTGTAAGCCTGATGGAAGAGTTGACAGGTATAAGGCTAGTCTTGTTGCATAAGGCTATGCACATGAAAGAGGCATTGATTTTGATGAGAACTTTGCACCTACATGCCATATGACTATTGTATGGAGCATCTGTGCTCTTGCACCTCATCATGCTTGGAATGTACATCAGTTGGACATTAAAGCTACATTTTTGAAGGGTGACTTGCATGAAGAAATGTATGTTTTTCAGCCTCGTGGCTTTGTGTAGAAAGGGCATGAGAACCAGTGTGTAGGTTAAAGAAGGCATTATATGGTTTAAAGCAAGCACCACATGCTTGGTATGAAAAGATACATGCCTATCTGATTCCACATGGTTTTGAGAACAGTCCAACTAAAAGCACCTTATATGTTAAGTGTGCTAATGATGTACATCTAATAATTGTGGTTTATGTTGATGACATGATGCTCACTAGTCGTCATGAGAGGCATATTGTTGATTTTAAGGCTGATTTGCATGCCTCATTTGAGATGTCTGATTCGGGGTATTTGCATTACTATTTGG
This sequence comes from Ceratopteris richardii, assembly GCA_020310875.1. Taxonomy (NCBI): domain Eukaryota; kingdom Viridiplantae; phylum Streptophyta; class Polypodiopsida; order Polypodiales; family Pteridaceae; genus Ceratopteris; species Ceratopteris richardii. Next base: position 158,555,351 of record CM035415.1, read on the forward strand.
GCATTCAGTTTATGCACGCTGATGGTGGAATGGCCTTGTGTCAAATGAAATATATTGACACATTATTGTAGAGTTTTTGCCTTGAAGACTGTAAACCTATTGCCACTCTTCACTTATGTCCCCACACAGGAGAACATTGCAAACCTTTTTACAAAGGCTCTACCTAGGGAGAATTTTGAAGCTTTCTTCAAAGCTTTGGGATTACTTCCTTTTGTAGAGTGATTTCCGTATAGCTTGGAACTTCCTTACACATGAGTGCCAGCTCCTTGTTCACTGCATCACACCCAAGGAGGATTTGTTGATATATTTAGGTAGTCATGTGTGTGAATACACTAAGACCGCCAGGGAACTTTTTTACCTCTATATGAAGTTTTTTTTTCCGAGCTTGTATATACACCTATTCCCCTAACAGGTTATAGATCTTTGTACATTCTAGTGGTAATACATTTAGTATTGTTTGTTGTACTCCAAGCTTCATCTTCTTCCTTCTGCTGTTCGCGTGCTTTCGTAGATGTCTAACTCCAACACTCCCTTGAGCAAAAGGGATATAAATTTATAAAAATATTGAAAAATCAAGTTCAGAATCTCAAGTTCTGAGTGGATCAAATGAGTCATTGAGCAATAGCTCCAACTCAAGTCCATGGAGTGGAAGATTGTCTGGAAATTTCAGTCCAACAAATTCATCAAATACATCCAAGAAAGGTAAAGAAAAGCTTTCTGTTGGTAGTAAAACATGTGCAAGTTTTGAAGACATTGATGGAGAAAGAAGTCTTCATGACGAACTTGGATTGCCCTCTGTTAAGATTCCACGAGTAAGAGAGGCACATGCAAATCTTACAAGGAGAACTCACCCATGACCAAGAAGATCTGGGAGGATGCAGAATTTAGTGCAACGATTGACCTATGATAGTTACATGGATCATCATTATGCCTATATGACCAAGGTAATACAAGATTCTAAACCTTCTTGTTTTGAAGATGAAATTGGAAATGTTGAATGGGAAAAAAGCTATGGATGAGGGGATGGCTACACTTTATTGAAACGTAACATGGAAGCCACAAGAAAAGAAACCCATAGGCTATAAGTGGGTTTACAAGGTAAAGCACAATGATGATGGTAGCATAAGTAGCTACAAAGCACGATTGGTAGAAAAAGGATATGCACAAACATATGGAATTGATTATGAAGAAACATTCCACAATGTAGCTAAAATGTCTACCCGAAAAACACTTGTTGCATTAGCTACAACAAAAGGATGAACTTTGCATGAGATGGATGTTAAGAATGCTTTCCTACATGATGAGTTATAGGAAGAAGTATACATGTACCAACCACAAGGATATGAAGATTCAAAGTGTCCAAAGTACTTTTGCACATTGCAAAAGGCTTTGTATGGGTTGAAGCAAGCTCCTTGTGCGTGGCATGCAAGGATTGTTGATTACTTAACCACCTTTGGGTTTTCTATATGTGATGCAGATCATTCACTATATGCAAGGCACGATGATGATGGCATCACAATTGTGGCTATTTATCTTGATGAATTGATTGTAGGTCCTGATAATAAAGAAAACATCAAAGAGGTAAAGAAACGTGTTGTGTAGCAATTTGATATGAAAGATCTTGGTGTGTTGTATTTCATGGGCATTGAGTTTATGCATATGGAAATAAATATATGGATATCACAAAGGCAGTTTGCCTTGAATATGCTGCAAAAGTATGTTATGGCTAATTGCAAGCCAATTTCTATGCCATTAGATCAGATTTTGAAGTTGGATACTACATCAGGTGAAGCATTAGAAACTGCTACTATGTATAGGAAAAATCTAGGAAGCTTGGTATATCTCACAATTACAAGATTTGATCTAAGCTAAACTATTAGACTTGAAAGTCAATTTATGAAGTTTCCCAAGAAGCCACATTTTGATGCTCTGAGATGCACTCTATGTTATGCGGGTGCTACTTTGGATTATGCATTAATTTATGAAGCTGGTGTAGATTTGCAGGTTCATGGGTACACCGATGTAGATTGGGCTGGTAGTACTCTAGATAGAAGATCTACTAGTGGCTTTCTATTCTCACTTGGAGGTGCAGCTATTACATGGAGCAACAAGAAGCAACCCACTCTTACTTTGTCTAGTACAGAGGTTGAGTATAGAGGTGCTGCAATGGGAGCATGTGAGGGATCATGGCTAGAGATGCTACTTGTAGATTTAGGTGTGGAAGTGCAAACGCCTATCACCATCTATTGTGATAATCTTAGCATCATACAATTATTAGAGAACCGTGTTTTTTGTGCTAGAGCATATCGAGGTACATTATCACTTCATCACAGAGAAGGTATTAACAGTTGATATTGATCTTGTTTATGTGAGAATAGATGAGCGGGTTGCTGATATTATCACTAAAGCACTTGGAGTAGAGAAGCTAAAGAAGCCTTGAAAGATGCATACATGTTTTAGGTCTAAATTTAGTTTGATCAAAGTATTCTCTCATCCCTCCTCTACCTAAGTTTATATGCAAAGGTAGATGAGCTTGGAAATCATAAATCTTATGGTCGATTGTAGTGACTAAGTGTAATTTACATGCATCATTATAAGCAACACAATCATCATACATATGACCTAATAGATCACACCAAAAGCATCTTGTTGGACGTTTCACTCTCCTATGCATAACCCTATGGATGGATCTCCTATGATCAAACATATGGTTTTTATCATGCACTTTTGTAGATAAGTTTTGATTTTCATGTTAATGCTTGCACTTGCATCTCAGTAACGTCTCATTTCATTGCTCATACAAGTCATCAATTTTGCTCTTTATATTTTTAATAACTTCTTTTAAAATACCATAAATCACATGACTTGAATTGGAAAAATCACTAAGCTTATCAATTAATAGAAACACTTCTTTAAATTTGGCTTGATTTGATAATTTTAGCCTATCCCCTACTTCTTTAAATTGTGATTGAAATTCCAAAATCCTATTCTTAATTAATTCTTCAATACTAGAGTTTTTATCATGTGTATTTACTTGAACTACCTTCTTCTTTCCCACTGAAATTTTTCAAAAAGTAAGTATTATGAGATAGATCAAATACCTGGAATATGGCTCAAAGAAGAGGCTCATAGTGAATGTGTATAAATTTATACAATTTGATTTGATCAAATTCTAGTACATCAATATCTAATGAATGAATATATGCAAACATCTTCACTTGAAATATTGAGGAGAGAGGTGGCGAGAAGAGGATAACCACTTGCCAATTTTCATGGAGGCACTCAGACTAAATATGATGAGCCCTCAACACCTAGGAAAAATACAAGGTTTTGGAATCCAGTTCCTGTTCACATGGAAGAAGAAGCCACGATTATTTTCTCACTTTGTCAATGCATATGCAAGAAAATAGAAACTATACATACCTAAGTTGTAGTGTCGTTTCTTCATGTCAGGTTCACCAAATGTCAGTGCTAAAGCGACGATTGGAGGATCAAGTCAACTGCCAGATCCAACACTGCACGCCACGTGCTTGGAGTGATTTCATGTGCAGTGAAGACTCAAAGGTGAATGGGCATCAATGCATGGAAACTCAAGAGATAACTATTCGAAATATGTTATAGACGGCACGATAGAATCTAGTTCAATGATTCACTGTCTATATAGAAAAAATCGTAAAACTTGCAGACTACTCTTCACTTCAATTTTATCCACAATTTTAGCAAATCTAAATATGCAAATGACTTTTACTTTCCTGTGTATAAAGTACATCAGAAGCAAGGCGTTAACATAAAAAACACTCGTTCTTCAGTCATGTGGATCAACAGATTTTATGCTCAGTGAGAATCTCACTTTTTCCAACATTTATTCACTACGAAAGAAGATCATAAATGTTATCTCGTTCTACTCCCTGTTTCCATACATCATTGAAAGAAGATCAACGTTATCGTATTCTGACAAAAGATACTCAGGCCAACAAAAATCAAAGAAAAGTGATGCACTAATTCTGAGGCACACTCTTAGCACATATTGAAACAATCAAATAGAAATAGAGTTGTGCCGAATTAGAATGTGCATTAAAACTTTGCATTCATACGATGTGCAAGCCACACAGTCATCAGAAAGGATGCTTGTAATATGAACATGGTTGACAAGAAGTAGGACGTGATATACCTGCTAAACATCTTTTCCAAAGACTATTCACCACAACGAATCATAGAGGAATCCATTCAAAGCCATAGTACTTTAGCGTTCCTCTTGCATCCAAGCTGAACAATTTGAAGAGATACACAACACATAGAGATGATCCCTGGTAGATCTTGCATCAAGAGAAAGCATCCAAGGGCTTGCTTTTGACAGTGCTTTGCCTTCTTGTCTTTTCTTCTCTGATACTTAGCTAGAGGATTCGGTGCCTCCAGATCTGATGATATTCTACACTTCTCTTGATCAAAAGTGCCATCAATCAGAAGTTGTTCGTGCGTCCTTCATCAGCACTTCAGAGCTCAGCATTTCTTCAATCCTCCTCAGCATCCAGCACATCAGAAAACTCACATCACTCTTAGATGCCTCCTTGGATCCCCTTCCGTTCCTTGTTTTTTCCCCAGAAGATTTCACAAAACCCTAAATTTGAAGTTTGTTAAGTCGCCCTAAAGTAGTGGTCCATTAAAAAAGCATCTACTCAATTTCGAGTACTAAACTTCACTGCCCTTTTTCAATGCATGAACGAATAACTCCAAACCCCTCCTTTTTGCATGTACTTGGAGCTTTCATCACTCAATCACTCTACTATATTGAACTACGCATCGCCTCAATTTTTCTTTTCCTTTGTCACGTTGATATTTCCGAAGTTCTACCATATATTGAAACCTTCCTTTTATCTAATGAATTTCTTGGGAAAGGACACACATCCAAGATGTCTTTCCCATGAATCTTCATCTCACTACCTTCCATTGCTTTTTAGTATGGTCTACACCTCATGTTCCTTCACGTCTGCACTTTGGCTGTTAAATCCAGTTCCTTCTAGTAATCAATGCTTCAAATCTGCATGATGTCCATCAAAATAACTGTCATACTTTAATTATCACTGAGACATAATGTAAGGTTAATTGGAAGAGTAAAGTTTAAAAATGGAGCTGACCTACTAACAAATGTTCTTCATGTTCCAACAATCCCAAAGAATTTGATCAGTGTAGGACAGATAGTAGAAAAAGGTTTTCAAGTCAAGTTTTTAAATGAAGGAGTATTTGTTGAAGATCTAGAGAATGGATACAATCAAATTGTTCATGGTAAAAAGGAAGGTAGACTTTTTACTCTTAAAGTGCAAGGGAATGTTGGTCAAGATTTGATCACACATGGTGATAAAGCATTTACAGAACTAGACCTCTGGCATAAGAGGTTAGGACATTTCAATGAAAAAGGAATCAAAACTATGGTGGAGAAACAATCCGTAAGAGGATTACCAAATATGAAGAATCAACATATGATTCACAAATGCGAAGCCTGTCAGATGGGAAAAGCACATAGGCTACCATTTCAAAAAAATGGTTACAAACATGATGGCTTGCTAGAACTCATACATACAGATGTATGGGGACCGACAAAAGAAGGATCTATTAGTGGCTCAAGGTATTACGTTCTTTTTATTGATGATGCAACAAGATGGATAAATCTTTATGTTTTGAAAGAGAAGTCAGAAGTGTTTGAAGCTTTCAAGCATTTTCATGCATATGCTGAAAGACTTACAGGACAAAAACTCATTGAGGCTATAAATACAGCCACATATCTTCTAAACAGATTACCATGTACAACTTTAAATGGAATGACCCCTTATGAAGCTTGGTGTGGTAAGAAACCAACACTTGATCATTGTAAAGTGTTTGGATTAGTAGCTTATGCTTATGTACCATCGCAACTTAGAAATAAGATTGAACCAAAAGCTGAAAAATACATGTTCATCGGATATGATGAAAAGTAGATGGGTTATAGGTTATGGATTCCTTTAACCAAACAGTTTATTATTTCTAGAGATGTGACATTTGATGAAGGAAAGAGCTGGTATGCAGATAAATAGTATAATGATGAAACAATTAAAGAAGAGGTAAGAAGAAATGAAAAAGGTAAATCACATATGCAGGTGAATGGAGATGAAGATCATATGCAGGCAAGTACATCCAGGATTGGATCAGCTATGAGAAATGAAGATGGACCAAGATTTGATGAAGAAGAAGTGTATTCAGATACACATGAAGAATATGAACCAAGAAGATCAAATAGAGTAAGGAAACAACCAACAAGGAATTCCTATGATACTTCTTATTTGACTCAGAAAAACTATGCATACTTAGTAAAGGAAGATGAAGAACCTCAGAACTACAATGAATCAAAAGGTAAAGAGCAATGGGAAGAAGCAATGAAGGAGGAGTTCAATGCACTTGAGGAGAACAAGACTTGGGAACTTGTTCCAAAACCAAATGGTAAGAAACTGATTGGAAATAAATGGGTTTATAAAGTTAAGAAGCTTGCACATGGAAGAATAGTCAGATACAAAGCTAGACTGGTAGTTAAAGGTTATGCTCAGACGCATGGCATAGACTATGATGAGACATTTAGTTCTATGGCGAAGATGTCAACCATAAGGACATTGATTGCTATAGAAGCATCAAAAGGATGGAAGCTAAGTCAGCTGGATATAAAGAATGCATTTCTAAATGGATATATATCAGATGAAGTCTACATGGAACAACCTAAAGGGTTTGTAAGTTCCAGTTACCCAAACCATGTCTGCAGATTAAGAAGAGCACTCTATGGATTCAAGCAAGCTCCAAGAGCTTGGAATTATAGACTTGTGAAGTATCTCAATGATCTTGGATACCAACGTTCAAAGGCACATGCAAGTTTACTCATCAAGAGAACAGATGAAGGTATGATCTACATTTGTATTTATGTAGATGACATTATAATCACAGGTACCTGAGATGAAGGAATCAAGGAGGTAAAGAGATTGCTTGAAAAAGAGTTCAAGATCAGTGATCTAGGAAAGTTATCATACTTTCTTGGAATGGAAGTCACATATACAGATCATGGTGTATATGTTTCACAAGAAAGGTATCTCCTGAACTTACTAAAGAAGTTTAACATGGAGAATTGCAGAGAAGCTTCAACACTGCTTGAAGTTAATCATAAACTCAGCAAATATGATGGAGCAGAGTTTAAAGATATGAGAAGGTATCAATCCTTAGTGGGAAGTTTGATTTATGTTATGCTAACAAGACCAGATCTTAGTTATGCAGTAGGAGTTCTCTCACAGTTCATGCATTGTCCGAAGGATCAACATTGGGTTGCAGGACAAAGAGTTCTTAGATATATCAAAAGAACTATAAAGGAAGGATTATATTATCCTTTTACATCAGAAATAAAGCTGAGAGCATACAGTGACTCAGATTGGGCAGGAAGTCAAGATGACAGAACGTCAACACATGGGTAAATGATATACCTAGGAGATAAGCTTGTCAGATGGTGTTCAAAGAAGCAGCATACAGTGGCTTTATCGTCAATTGAAGCTGAGTATAAAGGACTTGTGGAAGCAGCTAAAGAAGTGATATGGACGTAGACCTTGTTCAAAAGCTTGGTATTGATCAAGGTACGACTATCCTACATGGAGATAATATGAGTTCGTTGTATCTTGCATCAAATCCAGTATTTCATGCAAGAACAAAGCATATTGAGATTCAATATCATTTCCTAAGGGAAAAGGTAATGGAGAAGGAGATTGAAATAGTATTCACTCCTACGAAAGATCAGATTGCAGATATTCTAACAAAGAGCTTGGATGGAGTAAAGACAAGCAGATTCAAAGAAATGGCAGGAATAAAAGAAAAGAAGAATATATGAAAGATAAGAAGATGTCAATTAATGACTGAGGGGGAGCTGTTAGAGATTCACTCACTAATTAGACATAAAGACTAAAGATATATGAAGGATAAAGAAAGACAAAGAGAAGCAGAATCAAAGCAGGGAAAATCAAGCCTTAGTGAAGGGACAAATTCACGACTGTAATATAGTTCACAGAAACTTCTAGAATTACGAGTTTTGAATCTCGGATCAAAAATGTATATAAGAGGGTTGAGAAAGAAAGCTATATAATAGGCACATTTATAGTAGATGCAAGAGTGTGTATTTAGAGATGAATAATAGAACCTGCAATGTCAGGCATTCATCTGTAAGAGAGATGGTAAGGAGAAACTACTCAGCATAGGAGAGTTCTCATGGCTATGAGCAAAGTGAGGCCAAGCCATTTTGTACACATCTTCTCTAATAGAAAACACATATTCATGTGGAAAGATCTAAGCGCATTCTTCTTGTGTGAAGAAGTCTAAGTGATTTCATGTTATTGTGAAAGTTAGTTAACAGTTACAGTTTCTCAGTATACATTTTACGGTATTTCTACAAGTTAGATCTCATCGTATAGTGTAAAGTTTTTCATGAGAGATAGCTCATCTTGAAGCTATGAGTCTCTACTAAAAACTGATCAAAAGAGTTTTGTAAAACGGGACATGTACACATGGTACATTGTCTGACCGTAAAGGCATCCAGAACTGATGAAGTTTTTCCTCAAACTTCAGATAGAGTTCATTCACTGAAGGAAGTTCAGGTATTACTTCCTTACTTCATGTACAATCACTTGAAGTAACTACAAACAGAATTGCAGTTGGTTCCGGTAATATTTGAGTAACATTTCGGTAACATTCTGGTGAGATTCTAGTGACAGTTTGGTATAATTCCGGTGAGATTCTGTTGAGTTTAAAACACAGTTTTGGTATAGTTAAGTGGTTGAAAGATTATCTAACAGTAATCAAGCAGAGAATTGTAAAGTTTGAAGTAAACCAGATCAAAATTGAAGCCTGAAGGAAAGGCGAAGTTCTTTGTAAAGTTAAATTTAAATTTCCCTAAACAGAATTGTGAAGTTTTCAGTTCAAGAAGTTTGCTGAGCTATTGATGATTATATAGGTGTTCTAATATCACTTTAGCTTAGTTCTTGTGGCGTGGCAAATTCCGCAATGTAGCTTAGTTTCAAGCTTCTTGTCACATTGGCAACAATTCCTAGTGTTCCCATTACTCTCATCTTGCATGTTCTAGAGAGTGGATACATTATTAAGTGTATTGGATTTTTTGGAGGCTACACCCTCAAGTATAGGTTTAGTCTTGGATATGTGTAGGTATCCAGGTTCAAGAAAAATTCTCATTACTCTCTTTTTGCATGTTGACGAGTGTAATTAGACTTTTATGTAATAGATTCTTCAAGAGGCTACACCCTTATAGTATAGGTTTAGCTTTGGATATGTGTAGGTATGCAAATTTGATCAACATTTTCCACAAATATCTTGTATGCTATAGGGAGTGGAAGACTATGCTGTATGTCAAATTTTCCTTCAATCGAAACTTGATTATATATTGAGAAAAATTTCAATAATCATATTTTCCAATTGAAAGTTCATTCTCTTTATATAAATGTTCTAGAGAGAGGATATACTTTGTTATGTGTCAAATGTTCCTTGAATCTGAAATTCATGTATATATTGAAAGAAATTCAATTATCCTTTTTGCTCATTGTAACGATTTCTAACTTATAAAGCATATTTCATAATTTAAAGGTGCATTCTCTTTTGATAAGATGAAAAGGTCAATATTTTATTTTTTAAAAGAGATTCGTTTGGTGTATTCTTGAATTTATGGTGTTAGAGGGTAGTCTTGTTTTTATAATGTTTCTTTGACTGAAGTTTGATAAATATTATTTATTATGAAGTTTGATTTTTGTTATTTCTTATTGTACAGACTTTGGCATGATGGATCTTAATAATAAGTTAGGTACTTCATCCATCAAGAAGAAAAGATTTTAGCCAAAGTTACAAGATTTTGTAAATAAGCGATCAACTGATGCACATGCTGAAAGTTTGTCGAAGCATCATCAAGGAGATGTTGCTTATAAATATGTTAATGATTTTGATGGTGAGAGAGGTGTGGGCAGTAATTTTATCGATATAAGTAGTTCAAGTAGTGCAAATGTTAACGTTCATGTGATAATGGATAATACTACTAATGTTGCTAATCAAGAAGCCCAAAGGAAGCATAGAAGATGGAGAAATCAATGGACACGTTTAAACCCTTGGGCTTATTTATGCAGATCCATTTTGAATGAAGAGAGAATCAAATGTTGCTATTGTGAAGAGGCCAGAAAATTGAATCCATGTACTCAAACTGATTTATCAAGCATTATGATCTGCTCTTCATGATCATGCCTCTAGTGCAGATCATAGAGATGATGAACGTGTCTTGAAAGCAAAAAAGCGCATAGATGCTGAAGGTAAGGGCTCACTTGATCATGGTATAGATGCCATGAATCATTATGAGCAAAGAGGAATTGCGACTTGCATGAAAGTTGTTTACTTTTGTGCAGTTCAAGATATATCGTTAGAAAAATATCCTCATCATTGTAAACTGTTGTGTGAATTGGACACACCTAATGTACCTTTTTGCAAGAATATGGTGCATATATGAATTCAGTATCGGGAAGAGAGATGTTTCTTTCTATTAAAGATCATACTAAAAAGATGGTAATGTCTAAAATACAGTTAAGCCATTTTTATTCCTTGCTGATTGATGAAAGTACTGATCACAACATCAAGAAGCATTTGATAGTTTATGTTTTATACCTGAATGATGCAAGAAAAGGATCAGCAAATTCTACCTTTGTTGAATTGCTACCTATGGAAAATGGAAATGCAAAAGGCATATCTAAAAATTTGTGTAAAGTCATTGAAGATAATCTTCTTGAACTTGAAAAATTGGTTGCAATAGCAACAGATGGTGCATTTGTTATGATAGGTCACAAAACGGGGGTAGTTTCTCATTTTCAAGAAATCCTTCCACGAGTAATGGGTGTACATTGTATTGCACATAGGCAAGCACTCGTTACAAAACATGGATTTATTGATCATCCACATGTGTATGCATTTGTTGATAAGGTTGCAAATAAGGTGTATTCCTGGTTAGGAAAGTCTTCCAAAGACATGCTGAACTATGCAAAATTATGACTGAGTACCACATCATGGATATGAAAGCTTTGCAAATCCATGGAGTGTAGTGGATTTCAAGAGGTCATGTGATGCAAAGACTTGTAAGTATTATGCCAGCTATTCTTGAACAATGGAGTTGTCAAGAAAAAAAGTGGTACAAATATGCTACTATTTATGTGGTTCAATTTATGATTCATTGTCTGGCTGATGTGCTGATGGAGCTCAATAAGTTAAATGTTGAGTTTCAAAAGCAAGAAATGGATATAACAACCATCGGTGCATTGATAGATTTCACGTTTGAAAAGCTTTCAAGAAGATATCTTTGCAGTCATATTCTAGATTTTGCTATTAGTTCGCCTCACTTGTCATCATTTTTGAAGATGACGACTGAAAATATGTTTGCATATGAGGATGTGGATGGAAAGCTTCACACGCATATATTAAGAATTGAGTCTGTACCTATTCAGAAAAAGAAAAACAAAGGAAAAGAAATGAGTGAATCAGAGGATGAAGAAGAATGCAGTATGATAGATTTAAATGCCTTACCAAGTTCTGATGCAAAAGAGATTGGCTCTCTTGAAGAATGCATCTCTATGGCTCAAATATACGTGAAGAATATTTTAAATGCAATGAATAAGGGCTTTGAAGATAGTCCAATATTCAATTCTTTTAAGGTATTCAGCCAATCTTCTTATCCATCGGATGCAGTGGAGAGAGAGAAAATAACCCTTCAATGGTTGGAGAGATTGATTAATTGACTCAATGTTGATAGTCAAACAATTGATATACGCAGATGTATCAATGAGAGAGAAGATTTTGTTGGTATGTTGTATCGTATTGCAAAAAATAAATCTATGCATGATGCTTGGGAATTCTGCAGGTCAAATAAATCATGGTGGAACATGTTTCCAGAAATGATGAAATTATGGCAGCTATCATTGGCTATTCCAGCCAGTACAGTAGCTTGTGAATGCGGTTTTTCACGTAAAAATTTTATTAAAAATACATCCAGGTGCTCGTTAGGTTTGGAAACACTAGATGCTTTAATGTTCTTGTCTATAAATGGACGTGAAAGTTCTTCAATAGATTGGATTGTCATGTTCGATTTGAAGACGAGTTCTAAGAAAAGAAGAGCTAAGACGATTTGAGGTAATATATGTGCTTTGATTATATTTATTGCAACTTTAGATTTCATGACAATAGCTTAATTTATTAAGAATGATACTTTGGAGATAATAATTATCTTTTATTAAGTTTGTTGCCCCTTTATATGCAAAGCTTGATATTAAGATTGGCATTATTACAGGGGCATGCAAAGATCATTGAGAGTTTGAAGATCTGCAACATGCTTTCATGGCCGTTCTGTCTACCAAGACATTTTGTAGATTTTGTTATATATTAAATCATTTTGGGTTTTGTATGTTCTCATTATGAGGAACTACAAAATTTCATCTTCATATACCTTGTGTCAATTCCTTGATGCTATATTATTGAAAATTTCATCTTCATATACCTTGTGTCAATTCCTTGATGCTATGTCCTTTGATGTTTATCACGGATATATTGACTTTATAGTGTTGGCAGTATTGGTACAATTGGCCGCACAGGTTATTGTATGTTTCATAACATTTTTTAAGGTTTGGAAATTGTGTGTTATGGATGTTTTACGTAATGGAGCATGGTACAGAGATTCTGATACAATCATTTATTTTATTATAGTTATTGAAAATTTAAGCTTTATATACCTTATGTCAATTTCTTGATGTTATATTCTTAGATGTTTATCTCGGATATACTGGCTTTATAAGATTGGAAGTAAAGGTACAGTTGGCAGCAGAGGATAATGCAAGGTATCTGATCAACATATGTTGTGACGAGAATAAAGAGAGCATTTGTTGGAGGTTCTTCAAATAACTTAAGGAGAGCATTCCACATGCCAACAGTTAGGACGTGAAATGATGCTTGTGTTTGCATCTGCCATTATATGTTTGTGTGTGTGTGTGTGTATGTATATATGTATCACATATACATGTCTGTGTGTGTGTTTGTATGTATGTCTATATATGTGTGTACTTGGTACATAATAGAGGACAATGCAAGGTATGTGATCAACATCTACTGTGAAGAGAATAAAAAGAACATTTGTTGTAGGTTCTTCCATTCTCTTAAGGAGAGCATGCCACATGTCCAGAGTTAGGATGTGACATAATGTTTGTGTTTGCATCTGCCATTATATGTTTGTGTGCATTATTCCATTATTGCTTGCAACATCCACCTCCTTCACTTCATAATTCATACCTTTAACTATGTTGATAACTCTTTGCATATATGGAAAGGTCTTTGGGCCTAAGATGAAATGTGAATCAGAGTTGATGCATAGCTATGAGTAGCTTTAGTCTTTCCAAAACCACTTGCACCTTGAAATAGATAGGCAAGGGCAATCCTACCCTTCCGTATAACATTTGACATAGCTTGAATAACTATAGGGTGAGAAATGAAGTCTTGAAATGTGCTTGGCCTATATTTCTGGTTCAAGCTTATTGGTTTTGATAGATGTAACAGTAGCTCTCTGCAATCTTGGAGAGCGCATTGAAACTAGTCTGCCTCATGCTTATTGATGTTGACCAATCAAGTCCTCAAACATCTTTGGCATTTTTTTTGTGGCTCAATTTCCTTGGTTGTGATTGATGTAGCACTAGCTCTTTGCTATCTTGGAAAACGAGTTGAATCTAATCAAGCTCTCCCTCATGCCTACTGATTGAACACCAAATAGAATTTGATATACTCTGCCGGCCTTTGGAGCCAGAAATGATCTTCGTTTGTGGAGGTTTTCGAGGACTACAGAGAAACAGGCTTATATATTGCTTTCTGGAAGGTGAATATTTCTTATCAGAATGTTTTCCACTGATTCTACTTTCCCTCTTCTTTTGTTGCTTCTGATCCAAGGTTTCCATATCATATTTTAAACACTTCATCCGTGGTGTTCCTCCCTGAGGTTGAAATGGGTACCATATTGCACCTTACAAAATCTTGAACACTTAGATTCTTATGTTTATGTCTTGTATTGATTGATGAAGAGGTGGCTGAGCTTCTACTTCATTCATCCTTGTTGGTAATCTTCCATTATGCTGATGTACATTGTACTTCATTTTCATCGAGAGTAATATCTGCTTAAAAAATTGGCATCCTGAGAGGAAGGATCATCTTTATCTAGAGAGAAATATTGTTGACTAACATTATCTTGAGGATTGTAATTATGGTTGTGTAGATTGATCATTAATAGGGAAGAAGTTAGAGGTTTGATTTTTGACTATGGATCTGAGGAAGTCTTGTGCATGCATTTCTGAATGAGAGAGTATCGACATTAGCATAGCAATTATCCTCGAAACTAGCTGAAGGAGTCCTATTACCTTTTGTGTGCTGATCAAAATTGTGCAAGTTCCATGCACACATAGAAGGCTCAAGCTCAAATTTTGCATCCTGGAATGCCTGAGAGGCTTCTTGAGTTTTTTTTTTTTTCATTCATATCATTGATGCTATTTCAAGTTATGTTCATTATCATTAAACTTTACATTTGTTTCTACAAATTTATTTTGAATATGTAAATGAAATCATAGTCATATTACCATAGCTCTTTCAACCTCATTTATTTATTCAAAACCACATTGCCTACTTATACTTGCTCAAAAAATATGTCCTCGGGTATTATTGCTGCTCATAAGGTGTTATTCTTCACGCATAAGTTTAAAGGAAGAGGTTTTCATGCTTAGGAAACAAAACTGTAGTGATAGACATAGGTTTGACTTGAAGTGATGAATATATTCATCAGATATTTTGATAGTTCTTGTTTTCGATAGATATAGCAGTTGAAGTTTATATTGCATGAGATACATAAGTAGCTTATTTATAAGTCTACTAGCTGGAAATCTAGGATGCTCTCCATGTACTTCTAAGAGGGTCAACATGACTTACACCTGCTTATAATTCCTTTAAGGTGCCTCTCCCCCTTTTTTTGAGATATGTATCTCTTTTTGTAAATACAATTTTTGAGCAGACCATAGTTTTTTAACATGATGTCATGAGTATTTTTCTATAGCATGGGTGGTAGTCATAACCATGTCTATTGTGGTGGGTCTTCAATAGGTCCAAAGACGTCATGTTCAATGAAGTAAACCACACTAGTCACACCAAATTCCAACCATATTTGCACTTCAAAACTGAGTGTCCAAGTCATATTTGGTAGCTCTGGTCTACTAGCATATGGATATTTTATATATTTCTCTTTCTTAATATTAGTTCCCATATTTTTCCACTTTCTGGTATAGATGATTCCCGATTGCATGGTGCCTTCCTACCTAGAGGCTATTTTTGCTGTATATGGGCTCATTTCTCTTCCCCTGGAGACGGCTTCTCTTATCATTTTATAACCCTTGGGCCCTATTTTCCTGGTGGTTGTCCAGTGTCCATGTTTGACAATCTAGATGCTGCACATAATCGCTTAACCTATCTCTGCTAAAAAATGCTTGTCACTTGACAAAGAGGTTTTGTAGTAACTTTGTCATATGATAGACACAGATAATTTCTCCTTATCATATGTAAGATTTTGCAGCCCATCAATTTTAGGCCCTAATGACCTTCTTTACTACCAAGGGGTTTACAATGATACCCACATCTCTCTCTCATCATAGATTCACGTTGCAGCAACCATATGACATGTCAAGAAGATTTATTCACAAAGCTACAAGCTCCAAGTGGAAAAGCATGTGTGGAGACCGGTGATGAAAGTCAACACATAATTGAGCATGCTGGAGATATCAAGCTTGGAGATAAGAAGGTATTGGCTGATGTTCTTCATGTTCCTACTATTGCAAAGAATTTGATTTCAGTAGGACAAATGGTAGAGAAAGGATATCATGCTTCTTCAATGAAAAAGCTTGCTTTATAAAGAATCCAAAAGAAGGATTCAAGGTCATTGCTCAAGGAAAGAAGGTAGGATGTTTCACTTTGGACATTCAACAACCACATCGAGAGGTGATGTATACTCAGTTTGGAAACAAGAGGATTGCTGAAATCGATTTGTGGCACAAAAGGTTTGGACATATCAACATTCCCAAGCTCAAGGACATGAGCAACCATGAAGTGGTAAGAGGTCTTCCAAGATTCAATGGTGTTGGACTACATGAGTTTTGTGAAGCATGCCAACTAGGCAATCAAACTCGACAACCATTCAAGAAGACCAACTATGTGGCAAGGAATGTCCTCGACTTAATACACACAGATGCATGGGGACCATGAGTCCAACCATTAGTGGCTAGTAATAGATATTTTGTCACTTTTATTGATGCTCATTCAAGAAAAGTATGGATGTTCTACATAAAACAAGAATCATATGTGTTCTCTGTGTTGAAGCAATTTAAAGCACACGTAGAAAAGGAAAGAGGACACTACATAAAGACCTTGAGGTCCGATGGAGGACGAGAATATTTCTCCAAAGAATTTTTAGATTTCCTTAAAATGGCATGAAGCGCCAATTTACGTGTAGGTACACACCTCAACAAAATGGAAAAGTTAAAAGGAAAAATAGACATATCACAAAAGTAGCAAGATGCATGCTCAACAACATGAAGGTGCCACTAAACTATTGGCCTGAAGAAACTAGTATGGATGTTTATTTGATGAACAAGTGCACAACGGCTGGAGTGCATAATCTAACTCTTGAGGAGGTTTATTTCGTTAAGAAACCTAACCTTACACATCTCAAAGTTTTTGGATGTGTGTGTTATGTTCACATCCCTCAAGAACTAAGGACAAAGATGTAGGCAAACTCAGAGAAATGTATTTTCATTAGATATTCATCGGAGCAAAAGGGAAACAAGTGCTACAATATGGTGACAAAGGAGCTACGAGTCTCACAAGATGTGGTATTTGATGAGCTAAGACCATGGTTTGGAGACAAAGGGAAAGAGAAGATTGTTTAAGAAGATTGCAAAGATGATGGAGGTGTTGTACAAGAAGAATTTCAGTAAACAAGCACTCAAATGTCAGGTCTAGAAGCTTCTACATCACATGGAGAAAGCTTAAGATGGAAGGGGAGAATAATGAGTCATTCCACATCTCCAACATCAGGTTATGAAAGATTTGAAGTTGAAACTGTTGCCCAAAATAGTGATCCAAATGCAAGTGAAGAAGAGTATGAAGAGGTGATTACGCGAAAGGTAAAGTTGAACTGGTTGGACAAGCAATATTCAAAAGGAAATGAAAAGAGGTCTTTGAGAGCAAGGTATCCAATTCAAAGGATGAGCTATGATAGTTTTATTAGAAAGCATTTTTCATATATGACACAAGTGGTCAAAGACAACCAACTAGATGCATATGAAGAAGCATGTACACAAAAAGAATGGCAGCAAGCTATGCAAGAAGAGATAAAAGCTCTCAAGGACAAACACACAAGGGAGCTTGTCCCAAAGGTTGAAGGTATGAAGATTGTTCCAAATAAATGGGTGTTTAAAATAAAGACAAATGCTGATGGCTCTCTAGCTAGGCATAAAGCTAGACTAGTAGCAAAAGAATACAAGCAAACTCACGGCATCGACTATGAAGAGACTTTCAGCCTGGTTGCAAAGATGGGAACAATTAGAACCTTGATTGTAGTGAGTGAAACAAGGAGATGGCCATTGTACTAACTTGACATAAAAAATTCTTTTCTCAATGGTGAACTTCAAGAAAAGGTATACAATAGTCAACCAATTGGATTTGAAGAAAAAAATCATCTAGATTTTGTTTGTAGATTGAAGAAAGCTTTGTATGGGTTGAAGCAAGCACCACGTGTTTGGAATCAAAGATTGGTCGAGTACCTCACAATGTGTGGATATAGTCCAAGTAGTGGAGATCCCTCTCTCTACATGAAGAAAGAAGAAGGCAAGCAAGTACATATTTGCATTTATGTTGATGATCTCATCATAACAGGAAGTAATGTTGTAGGAATACAAGAGATCAAAAGAAAACTTGGTAAGGAGTTTAAAATTTCAAATCTTGGTGAGTTGAAATTCTTTTTTGGCATTGAGATAGTCTATATGAAAGATGGCATCTACTTGATGCAAAGAAAGAATCTGTTGGATGTTCTTTTTCATATTTGGAATGAGTGAATGAAAACCACTCACTCAACCTATGGACACAAATGTGAAGCTATGCTCAAATGATGGAGAGACGTTACATGATGTAACCACATACAGGAGTATTATAGGTTTATTGATCTATGCTATGATCACAATACTAGATTTGTGTTATATTGTTGGATTTCTTTCTCAGTTTCTGCAAGCTCTAACAAGTGAGCATTTAAATTCAGCAAAACCACTGCTAAGATATGTGAAGCACACAGTCAATCAGCCTTGTTTTATAGATATGATGAAGAAATGTAGGTAAAGGGCTTCAGTGATGTTGATTAGGCTAGTTCAAAGGAAGATAGAAGATCCATTTCAGGTTATGTGTTCATGATAGGTAGCAAACCTATCACATGGAGCTCGAAGAAGCAACCTATTGTTGCGCTATCATCTACAGAAGCTGAATATAGAGGATTAGCCTTTGCAACTTGTGAAGCTATGTGGATTAAGAAGCTCGTGGGTGATCTTGATGTGTAGGTGGAGACCATTCCAATTTACGGTAACATGTCAAACATTCACTTTACAAAAAATTCAATGTTTCATGCACGAAGTACGCACATAGAAGTCCATTATCATTATGTTCAAGAGAAAGTTTTGAGCAAGGATCTGGATATAAAGTTCATTGGAACTAATGACCAGGACGTAGACATGTTTACAAAGTCCTTAGATGCTTCTAAGCTAAAGAGGTTCAAGGATGAAATCAACTTGCAGGATATGGTTGAAGGTGCAAGCTCACATGTGAGCTTGAGGGGCAGTGTTAAAAATAAAGGAGTAAGGTTGTATATATTTTTTCAAAAAGGATTTTCTTCAAATGGAAGGAAAATACAAAAGAGAAATGGAAGCATTTACTTTTGCAAGTAGTGGGGATGAAAAGAGAATCAATCCAAAGAGAATCAAATCCAAAATCACTGAACTGGAAGAGAAGTGGCTACTTAAAGTAGTGGAAGAGTTATGGAGAAGAGCTCCCAAACTCATCATGAGAGTTTTTGTTCACTTAGCTATAAAAGAGTCAAGGGAGGACACACAAGAATAGAGGAAGAAGGCATGGAAGTCCCCTTGTAGCTAGTTCATTTGGTTTGAGTCATTTCGTTCTCTAAACTCTCATAGACTATGTCCAACCGCATACCAATTTCTAGGTCATCTATTTGTGAGATCATATCTCTCAATATATGTATCCAATTTTAGAGTTTAAACATTCATCGAGAAGCTTATCTTGAGTTTCTTTCTTTAGAATAGTTTTATTAAATTCTTTATGCTCTGTGAGCTATTCAGGTTTTAGTGAAGTCATGTTTTTAGCTTAACTAAGTGGACAGGTAGCCTATTTTGAGGCAAAGAGTCGCCAACCGGAAGCTACTCCACATTGCATGTTTGATGGCTGATTGGAAAGCTATAATTGTCTAGTTTCAGTGACCAAAGTTTCAAGTTTATTTTATTTTTTACTTGGTACCCGTTTTCATTTGAAGGTTTAGCTGTTGGCAAAAGTCTTGATCCTGATAAGATCTTCTACACTTTTCGCTGGGAATAGGAGAGGAATTCTCCAACACTACATACCCTTGATTTTGTTCCATGAAAACCTCTTCTCGTAACTCAACATTCAAAAAAGCATTCTTTATGTCTATTTGGTAGATAAACCACTTCCTTGCTGCACATAGTGCTATGAGAGCTCTAATGGTAGCCTTGTTGGCTATAGGGCTTAAATTATCCTCATAATCTACCCCTTATGTCTATGTTAGGCCTTTGGCCACTAGTCTAGCCTTGTACCTTGCCAAGTTGCCATCTTCGTTCCTCTTGATCTTGTACATCCTACTATTTTGAACTATCTTCATGCCTTCTATCTTGGGTATTAGTTCCCAAGTGTCATTTATCACTAGTGTTACCTTGTTTCATGGCTAGGAGGGTCTCCTTCTCATCATCCTTCTTGGAGTTATTAGCATAGTTCCCTTGCTCCTTCTTCTTCTTGCCTTTGTCATCCTTGAATAATTAATTTGAAGAAATATAATTCTCCTTACCACATATAAACAAGTTTTACCTTGGTGAGGGTTGTTCTTCCCTTTTTAATTCTTTCCCTTCCTTAAAATGATGCCTTGCTATCTCCTTCTAAATCTAAATCTTCTTCCTTGGATTTCTTCCTTCCTAAATATCTCTAGCATGATCAAACTCTGATATATGACCGATCATAGTGCTTGAGATTACCTGTGATATGTAGAAGATAGCTCTCCTATTTACTTCCTCCCAATCGTTCAACACCTTCAATTCTTGATTGGTGAACTACATCCCTACTAAAATTTGATACTTCGTGTTTTGGACAAATATAGCAGTCGAAGTTGATATTGCATGAGATACATAAGTAGCTTATTTTTAAGTCTAGTCGCTAGAAATCTAGGATGCTCTCCATGTACTCCTGAGAGGCTCAACATGACTTACACCTGCCTATAATTCCTTTAAGGTGTGTCTCCCCCTTTTTCTGATATATGTATCTCTTTTTGTAAGTACAATTTTTGAGCAGACCAAAGTTTTTTAGCACGAGGTCATGAGTATTTTTCTATAGCCTAGGTGCTGGTCATAAACATGTCTGTTGTGGTAGGTCTTCAATGGGTCCAAAGAGGTCATGTTCAATGAAGTAAACCACACTAGTCACCCCAAATTCCAACCATATTTGCACTTCAAAACTGAGTGTCCAAGTCATATTTGGAAGCTCTGGTGTACTAGCATATGGATATTTTATATATTTCTCTTTCCTAATATTAGTTCCCATATTTTTCCACTTTCTGGTATAGATGATTCCCGATTGCCTGGTGCCTTCTTGCCTTGAGGCTATTTTCTCTGTATATGGGCTCATTTCTCTGCCCCTTGAGATGGCTCTTCTTATCATTTTATAACCGTTGGGCCCTCTTTTCCTGGTGGCTGCCCACTGTCTAGGTTTGACAATCTAGATGCTGCACATAATCCCTTAACCTATCTGTGCTAAAAAGTGCTTATCACTTGACAAAGAGGTTTTGTAGTAAATCTGTCATATGATAGACATAGATAATTTTTCCTTGCCATATGTAAGATTGTGCAGCCTGTCAATTTTAGGCTCTGATGACCTTCTTTACTGCCAAGGGGTTTAAAATGATACCTACATCTCTCTCTCTCTCTCTCTCTCTCTCTCTCTCTCTCTCTCTCTCTCTCTCTCTCTCTCTCTCTCTCTCTCTCTCTCTCTCTCTCTCTCTCTCTCTCTCCCTCCCTCCCACCCCATCCATAGCACCACCACAGCCGTTGTCCACGTGAGCTAGCAAAATCTGTTCGTGGATGACTCTTTCTCCCTCTCTATCTACACCATGTCATCCCCTTCGCGCGTTCAAGTAGCCAGCAGTAGCGCCATGTTCTTCTCTCTCTAACACACAGAGTAGCTGTGCACGTCAATAGAACAGCGGATTTCTCTATCTCTATGGTCCTTCCGGACTCCATCGCATAGTCAAACTCATACCCTCTCACTCTGACATGCGGCTTTGCAGCACGCATCAATAGCCAGCTTCTGGATAGACCTCCGTGCACACCCAAGAACATCCCTCTCTCTCGGGATCATGAGAGCCACCAACCAGAGCTTCCACCCACTCCCCCTTCGCCATGGTGGCTGCAACTTACCGTTTACTTTTGCTTATAAGTGGAGTTTGATAATTCAACATGTTGAATGTATTTGCTAAATGTGATGTATATGTTGGTGCATTTTGGCCAAGCCTACATGCTTGATATGCTTGATATTATGATCATTTGTAAGTCACATGTGTACTCATGTGAACACCTCTTGTAAAATAGTTCATTTTTATCTCTTGTAATTAAAAAAAGAAAAAGAAAAGGATGGCTTACCTCATCCATGATGTAAAAGAAAATTTGTGGCTCTAACTACCTAAAACCATGCATTTTTGAGCTGAGGGAATATCTCCTAACTTTGGGGATCACTTTTAGGTGGAGCCATTTGAATTTGAATTCAAAACTCCCTCCAAGAATAGCTATAAAAAGAGCAAGAAGGAAGAGGCGATTAGCAAGCCTTGTACATGACCACTTCATGTCATTTTGTAGAGATTGAAGAGCTTACTCCATAGCTCTATCATTCTACTCCCATTGTGCAAATATTCATTTCCAATGTGGATGTAATTATATGTGAATCTATACATTTGTCATTATCTACTTCTCTGTTTTGTTCTCTGCTATACTCACTCAGAGCAGTAACTTCAGAAGGTCATATCTCGAGTTATACTCATTAGTTTTCAGTGTTTTAACATGCATTGAATAGCAATTACTGTCAAGTTTTTGCATGTCGATTTTCATGGTCATTGGATGTATACTTTTGGAGATATCTGCATTTTACTGCTCACTAGTCTATCTCTACAGAGCCCCGAGAATGGTGGGCATGTTCCAAAAATTGATGAATCTTGTTCTTAGTGCTCAGTCCATAATTTCAAGTGTTTTAACTTGAATTGGGAAGCTTGCTAAGTCTATTTGCTATGCCCAAAAGGAATTTTTCTAATTCGTACCATGTTGAGAGCACTCCTCATTTTTTCTAGAAGGTGTATGTCCAAAAATAGCAATTTTGAGAGCTAGTCATTTCGCAACTAGTTTGTCTTGACTTAAACTTTTGGGATATATGGTCCAAAGTACTTGGCTGATATTTTGGTGGATTTAGGAAGCTCAAAGGGTCTACTAATCAACTCTGAAGTCTCAATTCTCCAAGGCTTACGACTAAGGCAGCGACCAAGGCATAGACCTTGGCATACCTTGTCATCCGAGTCACCGAAGTCACCGTTGGCTGCGCGTGAGGGAGGACCTCAACGATCAAGGAATATAGAGGTTCCCGGTACTTCCCGGGAGGTCACCCATCCCAATATTGTTCCCCCCAAAGCTCGCTTAAGCATGGCAATCTCTTGCCACTAAGCTACACTCTTGTGGTGTTTGAAGAAGGGGAAAGACTAAGCTTGACATTACCTTGAACAAGTTTTGGTCCCTCAAAGCTTCATTTTTTGCTTTCAAAGCCTATTTCTGAAGCAATTTTGGGGTGTTTTTTTGGAGCCATTTCGGAGTACTTTTGCACATAGTTCTCTTCGCACAGGTCCAAGAACATCAAGAAAAGTGTTCCTTGTACTTCTAAGACAATAAATATCAACCTTTGGGGCTGTAGTTTCAGCCACACTCGTAAAACTACAGGTTTCTCGAGGGGTTTTCAGTTTTGGTGGGAGCAGTCGCTACAAATTTATGCAGGTTTTTTAAAGCCTAAAACATCAGAGTTGATAGACACTTGCACGTGTTATTGGCTAGTTTTTGGTCTGTGTACTTAGCCTTTTAGTGTCATTTTATATATTGAGCACATACACACCATGTACACTTATGTGGATACCGCTTATGTATGTCCATGTGGTCATTGATATAGCGGTTACATTCTTTGCATAAAGCCTTTTACATTTGATAAAGAGGGTCGTGGTGAGGTTTTCTTAACTGGGAGACACCCAAATGTCGGGGTCTCTTCGGTGATGCAGGTGGAAGACTTACCCAGCCTCACCATAGGAGATGTATGATAGTTGTTCATAGGTGCTCGATAAGCCTAGTTGGCTTCTATTGGGTAACTGATTATATGGAGTGGAGTCAATGATTCACTATGCAGGTAGACATGTGAGTACTTGCAGTTTTATGATACTTTGACACTGGTCATATGCTAATTTTGCAGAGGATACTTTGGCAAAATTTTTCCAGATTTCTGGCTTAGTCAACTATACAGTGGTCGATTTACTCCTTGATACACTTATTTGTTGGTGTTTGGACTCTTCTAGCTCCATTATCATTCTATTCAGTTCTGTACGATCATGGCATCAAAGGTCTCAGGCACATCCGGTGGATGAGGGTCTAGTGCTAGTGTTCCGAGGAGGAGCTATAACTTGCAGGGCAAAGACCATTTTGAGATCCGAAAATTTGATGGCACAAACTTTGCTCTATGGAAGAATCAGATTAAAGATGTGCTGATTCAAAGGAGGCAATGGAAGCCAGTAAATGGGATTTCAAAGAAGCCTGCTGACATGGATGAAGATGATTGGGATGAGTTAGATGAAATGGCCAGGTCTACCATTCGCTTGCACTTGGCAGATAATGTTTACTTTACAATATTAGACTGTGAAAGTGCAGAGGAGCTTTGGAAGAAGTTATGCAATACATATGAAAAAGAGACGGCATCAAATAAAGTGTATCTGATGAGAAAATTATATGACCTTCGTATGAAGGACACAGATAGTGTTGCTCCTCATCTAAATAAGTTTGATGCTATATTCTCCCAGTTACAGGCTCAAAAAATGGATATGGATAATGAAATGAAAGCAGTATTGTTGTTATGCACCCTGCCATCATCATGGGATACGTTTTGCACAGGTATTAGCAACAGTGCACCTGGCGGTAAACGTGTCTATGATGACATATGTGGAGCACTCTTGAGTGAGGAGATTCGTAGAAAATCTATGGTTGGCACTCAGAGTGGAGATGCATATAATGTTCGTGATTCTTACCAAGGAAAGAATCAACAACGTGGCAGGAGCAAGAACAAGGAAAAGAATGGTCAACGAATAAGAGTAGAAGTAAATCAAGGAAGAGGGATATCGAATGCCATTTTTGTCATAAGAAAGGACACATGAAGAAAGACTGTTATGCATTAAAGAATGCTAAAGGTAAAAGGATAGAATGTTGATGGGCATGTTAAACAGTTAACAGCACCATCTACTTCGACTGTCAAGATTGAAGAAATTAATGCTATTTCTGATGATGCTGATGTGTCGACACTTGATAGTACTGTGCCATCTGAGGCACTTATGGCTGATTCTCTTTCCCACACCTGGCTGCTAGATTCTGGTGCTTCTTTCCATGTGACACCACATAGAGAATGGTTCTCTAATTATGCAGCAAAGTCTCTTGGTACCATGAGACTTGGTGACTCTTACCAGTCTGATGTTGTGGGGATTGAAGATGTGGTTGTGTAGTTCATTGATGGTTCAAAATTTACTATGCATAATGTACGCCATGTACCTCAGTTATCACGCAGTTTGATGTCAGTTGGTCAACTTGATGACCTTGGTTACAAGGTGTTCTTCTATGCTCAATCCTTTTGTATATCAAAGGGCAATATGGTTATTGCAAAAGTAAGCAAAGTTGGCTCACTTTATCCTTTATTTGTATCACAGAAAGAACACTTTATTTGTTGGCATGGTCGTTTGGGCCATATATCTCGTAGTGGAATGGAAAATCTTTCTCGTTCTGGCTACTTACCTGTGTTATCTTTCTCTGATTTTTCATTTTGTGAGCATTGTCAATATGGAAAGCAAACCAAAAATGTGCATAGAATGCACATTGACTCTTCAATTCAGCCTTTAGATCTCGTTCATACAGATGTGTGTGGTCCTATGCCCACTAGGTCCTTAGGTGGTTCTCTTTACTTTGTCACTTTCATAGATGATGCTACTAGAAAAGTCTGGGTATATCCTATCAAATCAAAGGATGATGTATTCCCTACTTTCAGAAAATGGCTTGCTTCAGTTGAGACTAAAAAAGGAACTAAGCTTAAGGCTTTACGTTCAGATAATGGGGGTGAGTATACCTCACATGAATTCAGCCTTTTCTGTCAGTCTAGAGGGATTCGTAGAGAGTTTACAGCTCCTTATACCCCAATACAGAATGGTGTAGGTGAGAGGATGAATAGAACTATTCAAGATAGAGTAGTCTCTATGTTGCATCATGCAAACCTCTCACAAGGTTTTTGGGCAGAAGTAGTATTGACTGCAGTTCATGTGATTAACCTTTCACCTAGTATTGCCAAAGGTCTGAAAGTGGCACAAGAGTTATGGACAGGGAAAACACCATATTATGATCATCTTTGAGTTTTTGGGTGTGAAGCATATGTTCATATACCCAAGAATCTTAGACAAAAGTTGGACCATAAGTCAAAGAAATGCATTTTTCTTGGATATGGTCGAGAAGGACAATTTGGATATCGCTTATGGGATCCTGAAACACGGTCAGTGATCAGAAGTAGTGATGTCATTTTTAATGAGTTGAAGATGCATAAACAGCCCATTAAGGAGGTTGAAGTGAGAAGAGTGGTGTTTGAGGATAGTAGTCCTCCAGTTAGCATGCATAAAAATGCTACACATAGGGATGTTCAAGAGAATTTCCATTGAGATCAGTCTACACATGTTCCTGTCCAGCAACCATTGAGACGTTCTACACGTGTCTCATATCCACCTCATAGATATGTTCCAGGTTTAGATTTTGTTATGCTAACAAATGCTGGTGAGCCTTCTTGCTACAAAGAGGCTATGCAGACAGAGGATCATGTCAAGTGGGAGCGTGTCATGAAGAGTGAGTTGGATTCTATTCACAAGAATGGTACTTGGGACTTAGTACCTTTGCCAAAGGGGAGAAAAGCTCTACCATGTAAATGGGTATATAAGCTGAAATTCACATCAGATAGTGCTTCTCCAAAATATAAAGCATGACTTGTTGCAAAGGGTTTTAAGCAACAACATGGTGTTGATTTTGAGGAAATCTTCTCTCCAGTGGTCAAGATGACTACTTTGCGCATGTTGCTTGGATTCGTTGCAATGGGGGACTTAGAGCTAGTCCAAATAGATGTGAAAACAGCTTTCTTGCATGGAGATCTTACAGATGAGATCTATATGGAACAACCAGAGGGTTATGTAGTTCCTGGCAAGGGAAGTCTAGTTTGTAAGCTCAAGAAGAGCTTGTATGGACTTAAACAGTCTCCTAGACAATGGTACCAGAAGTTTGATGCTTTTATGAAGTCCCAAGGCTATTCTCGGAGCAATGAGGATCATTGTCTCTACACAAAGAGATGTTCTGATGGCAGCTTGATATGCTTGATACTTTACGTTGATGATATGTTGATTGCGGGGAAGTCTTCTTATGATTTGTCACTTCTCAAAAAGAAGTTGAGTCAGACATTTGATATGAAGGATTTGGGGGATGCCAAACATATTATTGGCATGCACATTACTCGTGATAGGAGTAAAAGATGCATATACTTGTCTCAAAGTGAGTACATATCCAAAGTACTTCACCGATTCAATATGCAGGGTGGAAAGGCATTGAGTACACCTTTACCCACATATGTGAAATTGAGCAAGGATGACTGCCCCAAATCAAAAGGAAAAGGAATTCATGAACAAAATTCCCTATGAGTCTGCTGTTGGTAGTCTCATATATGCTATGGTAGATACGAGACCAGACATTGCATTTGCAGTGGGAGTTGTGAGCAGATATATGTCTAATCCTGGCAAGAAACATTGGGAAGCGGTCAAAATGATTTTGAGATATCTGAGTGGCACTAAGGACAAGTGTCTATGCTTAGGTAGAGGGAAAGCATCCATTATTGGTTACACAGATTCTGACTATGCTGGTTGTGTAGACAATCGTAAGTCTACATCAGTGTATATTTTTCATTTTGCTGGAGGTGCTATCTCTTGGAGATCTCGTCTTCAAGAATGTACAGTTGTTTCCACCACAGAAGCAGAGTATGTTGCAGCAAGTGAGGCATGTAAGGAAGCATTGTGGCTTTCTCGTCTTGCTTGTGATATGGGTTTACCTCAGCATGTACCTCACTTGCTCAGTGATAGTCAGAGTGCCATTGCGTTGGCTAAGAATCCGGTCTATCATGCAAAGACCAAGCACATTGAGGTGAGGTATCACTTCATTAGAGATTGCTTAGCCACTGAGAGCATTATTCTTGAGAAGGTTCACACTCGAGATAATGCTACAGATGCTTTGACTAAAGCTCTACCACAGGATAGCTTTCGACACTGTTGTCACTTGATGGGGGTTACTTGATTCTTGATCTTACACAGTCACTTGTATACTGTGTAACATGCCCATCAGGTGGGAGGTATAGTTTGTATACTTACACTCAGGTATTCTTTATCATTCATTAATTTTTCTCCCATAGTTACTCTGGCCATATTGGCCTTTAGTGGGAGATTGTTACCGTTAGTGTCCATGTGAAAGGCGAAATGGCCACCGGACACTTCTTTGTATATGTTCTTTAATAAAACATATAGTGGCCTGGTCAGTCACAGACTATAAGTTCGACCGCATTTGTAAGACCTAAGAAGTTTGTCTTCGTGCTTCTTGTGTACTGTGTTTTCTGCGTATTCTATAGCCTCTGTGCGGAGTGCTGTGTGCGGCCTCAGGAGCTCAGCTTTCTACTCCGAGCATATCGTCGTGGAGCTCTCGAGAAGGAGAGCGCACTGTGGTGCATCGCCATTGAAACACTTCAGAATCAAAGCAGACGACAAGTGGGAGTCATTTACAACAGCCATGGATTTATACATGGATATGCATGTACCCGACCTCAACGCACTCATGGGCCAACTCTTCACTCATGAAGCAAAGATTAGCAAAGGTGGTGAGTCCTCAAGAGGTAATCAAACTTCTGCCTTATATTCTGATAAAGGTAAGGCCAAGGACAAGTCAAAGAATAGGAAGAATGAAGATGAAGGTAGCTCTTTCCAAGCAAACTTTGCAGGTAGAGGAAGAGCTAGAGGAAGAGGCAGAAGTGGAAAGCAAGGTAGGGGGAGATTCCAATCATCTCAACCTTGCAACATATGTGTCTTATCTAACCATACTACTGAAGAATGTTTCAGGAATCCAAGATACTCAAGAGGAAGAGGATTCAATAGAGGTGGCTATGGATCAAATAGATGCAAATACAATGGAGGCTACAACAACAACAACTCCTACAACAACAATTACAACAACAACAACTATCAAAGTGGACATAGAGGAAGAAGAGATTACAATAACTATGCAGAGGACCAAAGTCAAGAAGATTCATTATTGATTATGAATCTATCAGTGAAGAAGGGTAAGGATGATGATCAGATATTTTACATTGATTCGGGATGCTCAAACCATGTAGCAGGAAATGTGGCTTTACTTTCTGATTTGGAAGATCCTCATAACAAGCATGAAGTGCAGACAGGAGATGACACAAAGCACTCAGTGGAGAAGATAGGTAATGTGAAGACATCAGATGGGAATATGAACCTCTTAAGCCAAGTCTTGTATGTCCCTACAATTACCAAAAATTTAATAAGTGTTGGACAGATTGTTGAAAAAAGATTGCAGGTTAGATTCAATCGATTTGGAGCATATGTTGAAGACCCAAGGCAAGGCTTTAGAAGGATTGCCAAAGGAGAAAAGATAGGAAGGCTTTTCACTTTTGAAGTGGAAGATACAAAGAACATAGTTTTGTTTAGCTATGGATCTCAAACTCTAACAGAGTTGTAGATATGGCACAAAAGGATTGCTCACATTGGTGAGAGGACACTCAAACAAATTTGCAGGGACCAAAGTGTACTTGGTTTGCCTAATATCACAAGGCAACATGATTTATAAGTGTGAAGCTTGTCAACTCGGCAAGGCTCATAGACAACCTTTCAATAAGAAAGGATATATGTATCAAAATCCTTTGGATCTAGTGCACACGGATGTGTGGGGTCCAAGTAAGGAGCCATCTATATCAGGCTCAAGATATTATGTGTCTTTCATAGATGATTGTAGCAGGTGGACCATTCTGTTTTTCATGAAGCACAAGGATGAAGTGTTTAATTGCTTTAAGAAGTATATTGCTCTTGTTGAAAACCAAACAGGTAGGACTTTGAAACGACTCAGATCAGATGGTGGAGGAGAATACTTCTCTTCTGAATTTGATGCCTTCTTGCATGAAAGAGGCATTAAAAGGGAAGTCACTACAAGGTATACACCCAAACTCAATGGTGTAGCAGAGAGGAGGAACAGAGCTATTGTCAAAGCTGCAAGGTCCATGCTCAACGAAAAGGGATTGTCAAGCTACCTATGGGCAGAGGCTGTGTCTACAACCACATATCTCATAAATAGACTTCCATCTAAGTCACTAGATGGAACCACTCCATATGAAGTGTGGAATGGAAGAAGACCTAGTCTAGAGCATTGTAAAATCTCTGGATGTGTAGCCTATGCTCACATTCCTTCTCAAGTAAGAGGGAAATTGGATCCCAAGGCAGAGAAGTCTGTATTTATTGGTTATGATCAAAACCAAAAAGAATATAGATTGTATAATCCAACTAATAAAGGATTTTCTTTGAGTAGAGATGTAATTTTTTATGAAAACAAATCATGGTTTGATGATGACAAGAAAGTGAAGCTGCCATATGACTTGGATGAAGATTTTCCATCAGTTCAACTAAAGGAGCCAAAGCAGATTGAAGAAAGTGATTCGGAGATTGACCTAGAAGACTTGGAAAGACTAAAGCTATGGAAGAACAAAGGTAAATCAAAGATGCAAGATGCTACATATGGACCAGAGAGCTCACGTCAACCACTTAGAAGGTCTTCAAGGGAGAAGAAGAAACTAGAGAGGTTTGGTTATGATACTTCTTTGGTCACCAAGCACTCAATCTACATTGCAAAGGATTCAACCAATGAAGAGCCTACCACATTCGAAGAAGCACAAAGCAAGAAAGCTTGGAGAGATGCAATGGATGAAGAAATGGAAGCCTTGAAGGAGAATGAAACTTGGGAACTTGTACCTAACAAGCCATCTATGAAGGTAATTAGATCTCAATGGATATACAAAATCAAGAGGAATCCAGATGGAAGTATAAATAGACACAAAGCAAGGTTAGTTGCTAAAGGATTTGCTCAAACCCATGGTATTGATTATGAGGAGACTTCCTCTCCTGTTGCAAAAATGCCTACAATTAGGGTTCTCATTAGTCTTGCTGCATCTAGAAATTGGAATCTCTATCAACTTGATGTAAAGAATGCTTTCCTAAATGGATGGATTTCTGAGGAAGTGTATATGGCACAACCTCCTGGATATGAGGATGCACATCATCCTAACTATGTATGCAAACTAAAGAAAGCATTGTATGGATTGAAACAAGCTCCAAGAGCTTGGAGTTTGAGATTGGTGACTTATTTGTAGGACCGAGGATTCAAAGCTAGCAAGGCGGATACCTCTTTGTTCATAAAGAGGAATGGATCTGAAGTGATCTATTTATGTGTGTATGTTGATGATATTATTATCACAGGCAATGATCTTGAAGGAATCAAACAGGTAAAGACTCAAATGAAGGAGTTCAAAATAAATGACCTCGGACCACTCACTTATTTTCTTGGATTGGAGTTAATCTACATAGATTCAGGTATATACATAACACAAAGGAAGTATGCGCATGACATGCTCGTCTAGTTCAAGATGGAAAATGCCAAGTGTGCAGGTACACCTATGGAGCAAAATCATAAGCTTAGTGCTGATGAAGGAGAACCAATTGAAGACATCACAAGCTATCAAAGCTTGGTTGGAAGTTTGAACTATGCAACACTCACAAGGGTGGATATATGCTTTAGTGTTAGCATATTGAGTCAGTTTATGCATAAGCTGAGAAGACCACATATGGAAGCGGCCAAGAGAGTCCTCAAGTACCTAAAGGGGACCATGAATGAAGGTTTGTTTTATTCCTTTACTTTAGATATTGAGCTAAAGGTCTACTCAGATGTAGATTGGGCCGGATCTAGAGATGATAGAAGAAGCACATCCAGGTATATATCATTTGCAGGTTCAAAAATCATTTCTTGGTCATCGAAGAAGCAACCAACAGTGGCATTATCTTCTATTGAAGCCGAATATAGAGGTTTGGCTACTACAACTCAAGAAATCATGTGGTTAAAGTCTTTGTACACAGATCTTGGGCTTCATTCTTCAACACCTCACATTTTTTGTTACAACACAAGCTCACTACATCTAGCAGCTAATCTGGTATACCATGCTAGAACCAAGCATATTGAAGTCCACTACCATTATGTAAGGGAGAAATTAATGAGCAAGGATATTCAACTATCCTATGTCTCTACAGATATGCAATGTGCATACATGTTGACTAAAGCTCTTGATGGTACAAAGTTAAGTAGATTCAAGTTGATGATTGGCTTGCAAGAAATTAAGGACAATTGAAGACTTATTTGGAGGCCAAGCATGTTAGGCTTGAGGGGGAGTTGTTGGTGCATTTTACCCAAGCCTACATGCTTGATATGCTTGATATGCTTGATATTATGATCATTTTTAAGTCACATGTGTACTCATATGAACACCTCTTGTAAAAGAGTTCATTTTTATCTCTTGTAATTAAAAAAAGAAAAAGGAAAAGGATGGCCTACCTCATCCATGATGTAAAAGAAAATTCATGGCTCTTACTACCTAAAACCAAGAATTTTTGAGCTGAGGGAATATCTCCTAACTTTGGGGATCACTTTTAGGTGGAGCCATTTGAATTTGAATTCAAAACTCCCTCCAATAATATCTATAAAAAGAGCAAGAAGGAAGAGGTGATTAGCAAGCCTTGTACGTGACCACTTCATGTCATTTTGTAGAGATTGAAGAGCTTACTCCATAGCTCTATCATTCTACTCCCATTGTGCAAATATTCATTGCCAATGTGGTTGTAATTATATGTGAATCTATACATTTGTCATTATCTACTTCTTTGTTTTGTTCTCTATTATACTCACTTAGAGCAGTAACTTCAGAAGGTCCTATCTCGAGTTGTAGTCAACATCTTTCAGTGTTTTAACATGTGGTGGATAGCGCTTACTGTCTAGTTTTTGCACAGCAATTTTCATGGTCACTGGATGTTGAATTTTGGAGATATCTGCATTTTACTGCTCACTGGTCTATCTTTGCAGAGCCCCGAGAATGGTGGGCATGTTCCAGAAATTGATGAATCTTGTTCTCAGTGCTCAGTCCATAATTTCAAGTGTTTGAACTTGGATTGGGAAGCTTGCTAAGTCTATTTGCTATGCCCAAAAGGAATTTATCTAATTCCTACCAGGTTGAGAGCACTAATCATTTTTTCCACCAGGTATATGTCCAAAAATAGCAAGTTTTGAGCTAGCCATTTTGCAACTAGTGTGTCTTGACTTCAACTTTTGAGATACATGTTCCAAAGTACTTGGCTGATATTTTGGTGGACATAGAAAGCTCAAAGGTTCTACTAATCAAATCTAAAGTCTCAGTTGGTTGTTGTGAAGCTGATTGTAGCAGCACCAACTCATCTTCGGATTGCATCCACCATCTCTCTTCACAGTATATGTAGAGATGTAATTAGCAAACACTCTCTCTTTTTGCACCGCGGAGTGATTGCCATGTCCCAATAATCTCTCTCTCCTCATAGCAAGATGGATTCCATCCTCTCCATACAATATGACCCCCCCCCTAGAATTAACAAGTCAAAGATGATCTATATAATAAGTGGGGTGAATCTCTTCTAGACAAGATACGAACACAAGAGTAGAGCTGAGTGCATATAATAAGAGAGGGCTAAGAGGCATACCTGGAAAGAAGTTCCACAAGCAAGATCCAAGGGGTGGGGAAGAAACAAATGAATTTGCACTTATTTATAGCCCCCCCTAAGACTTTCTTCTACAATGTTCTAACCTCCTTACTCAACTTTCTAGTTCCACGATCATCTTGCATGGTCATTTACTATTCTGGGAAAATCACACCCCTTATTTCTAATTTTTTACTCCTTTTTATTTTTCCTAAACTAAGGCTTTTGTTTCACACTATATATATATATATATATATATATATATATATATATATATATATATATATATATATATATATATATATATATATATATATATATATATATATATATATATATATATATATATATATATATATATATATATAGGATTAATTAATCTAAGGGTTTGCACTTAGGTTGAAAGCCAATTTCAAGGGTCGAGGTTAGGGTTTTTGGTCGGGGAAATTAGGTTTTTGCCTACAATTAACTCAAGCATGTCAGCCCAAGGCTTTATTTACAGTTATGGCCAAGAATCCTAGGGTTTTCTAAGGGTTCACGCTCGGTTTTCATGGGGTAAACTCACATTCGTAAGGGTTTTCAAGGGTCAAACCTAGGGGTTTATGGATCAAAAGTTAGCTATTTACACGCACAGATCAAACATACATATTTAACATGGTTTTGCATCTCTTAATCAATGGAATTGGCCAAAACACACACAAAATATGACCTTTTCTCCATCAAAACATCACATTAAACCCAAAAATCAATGAACTTTGAAAACGTCAATGCACACTTCCCTAAGGGATTTCATCCTGACACCGGTACATTGTTGTCAAGTTCATGGTTGTCATTTTCCAATTGGGTCTCCAAATGTTTGTTGGTGAAAGGAGCATGCTTAGCTATACTGGAAAGTCTTCCAATCCTATTTTTCTAGAGTGATTTTCTACGTTATGTCATGCTAGTGGTGCTCAAGTCAATCCTAGGAAGAATCCCTTCAAGTTCTCTAATCGTGAGGTCCCGATTAGCTATGTGCAAAATACCTCCCAATTGTGCATAGCCCTTCTTGTCCTATAGAACTAGAGTCCTCTACAAGGTCCAAATACTCCTCATATGGTTACTCTAAGCACATGGAATACCCTCACTAAATTTATGCACTTGTGCTAAATCCATGGCCCCCTTGAACTCTAGTCCTTGAAGGGTCTAGGGTCTTCAACCAATGTAATTAGACTAATTCTAGACTATAGAGGTCTAAAGAGAATCTAACATTCTCTCCCTTCTAAAGATCATTTTTCTCAATGATCAAGGAGGGAGAATGTTTGTTAATAAGAGATTTTGATTTCCAATTAGCATTCATAAATGAGGGGATAATCCATGCTACTAAATATTCTAGTTGATTTTTATATTTAACTAAATATCTATGATATTGGTTACCTGTGTGTGTAGTAGTAACATCATACTGAAATATTTTCTTTGGAACTAAAATTTTTAGCATCCTCTTCAAGTAAAGGAGGATCGCCCAAAATAAGAGTGGTAATGTTCCTTTAAATTGTTTCAATAAACGTATATGAAAAGAATTATGTATATTCCAATGAGAAGGTATGTCTTACATAAAAGGATTCTCATTAATCTTTGGAATAATACAGAAAGGTCCATTAAACATGTTGCAAGTTTAACTTTAGGATGTTGTGAAATGTTTTTCAAACATCTTCAAGAAATTGTAACCATACCAAGTCACTTTCATTAAAATGTTTAGCTACTCATTTCTTATTAACGTTATGCATATAATGTCCTTGGCTCTTTTTTAATGTGCTCATGAACCTCATGAAGTGTAGGAATATGATCTTGTGGAAAAGAATCAGCCATAGGCATGTCAGTTTGACTTATAGGCATGGTAGTGGGAATCTTTTTACGATAAACAATTTCATGTAGTGCACGTAGAGTAGTGGTATGTGTTGTGTTATTATATGAAAATTTTAGTAAATTTTCTCATCCCAAGTATTGGCATTATCTAAAGAATAACAATATAATAAATCTAAAATAGTACTATTCGTAGCTTAACTTTTCCCATTACTTTCAAGATGAAATGTAGAGCTAAAGTATATTTTGGAACCTAAATTCTCAAAATAATTCTACCCAAAAGTGATTACAAGGAATGAAATATGCTTGTTTACCAAGCCTATCAACAATTATCAGCATCATATGACAATGAGATAAAGTTTTAGGAAGATCAATAATAAAATCCATAGAAACTTTTTCCCATGGTCCATTAGGTATGGGAAGTGTCATTAATAATGCAAATGATTTACCATGATGGCGTTTCACATGTTGACATGCAATGCAATGGAAAACATATTGTGCAATATCCTTTTCCATATGTGGCCAAAAGAAAAATTACTTACATGTAGAAATAGTACTTTGTATGCACCGATGACCCATATATAGTGGTTCATGCATCTCTTTCATAACAAATTCTTTAAAATCTTATGTGATGCATAAGTTGTGTTGGAAATACAAGAATCCATTATGAAAAGTGTAGTGATCCTCACTAAATGTTGGAGAATTTTTAAAAGCATTCCATGTTTGTGAAAAATACAGATTACATGCATAAGTAGGAGTCATGTTATGAAATGAATGAATATGAGAAACATAAATACTATTGATTGAAAAAATATTTGTTTGTGGGAGCTGGAAGTGACTCCCATTGATAACAATGGGATTTACAAGTTCAAGTATGTTTTGGAATTAGCTTGTGATAAAAATGTAGCAAAAATAGTAGACGCACATGAACTGCTTAGAGTATTCTCGCATCTTACTCGATATGGTTTAAAGATATCCACCATAGAGGGATTACGACCATATTGAAAAGGATATGTATTCATTTGAATTATCTGGATTAGATGAAGTGTTTACATTTGAGTTAAGTGAATTATGTGGAGTAAATGAAGTGCCATCATTTGAGTTATGTGGATTAAATGGTGTGGATTCATTTAACAAATGTGAATTAAATCTTGTGGATTCATTTGTATTAAGTGGAGTAAATGTTGTGGTAACATTTGAGTTAAGTGGATGAAATGAAGTGTAATCACTTGTATTAAGTGGAGTAAATGTTGTGGTACCATTTGAGTTAAGTGGATGAAATGAAGTGTAATCATTGGTATTAAGTGGAGTAAATCTTGTGGTATCATTTGATTTAAGTGAATGAAGTGGATTCATTTGAATTATGTGGATTCATTTGAGTTATGTGGATTCATTTGAATTCTCTTAAGATAAAAGTCATGTTTTTATTTTGCAAAAGTAAAACATGGCAAGAATGCCAGATCTGAATGATGATCGTGATCATACTAAATCTCAAAGGATTTTGTCTGAGCAAAATGCTCAATTTGCACCATCAGGATTAGCATTTTAATTCCATCAAGATTTAGAGCCAGAGGGATTAGAAGGAGAAGCATTATCAATGAAAGAAGTAAAAAAGCTATGTTCAAATTATTTTGTTCGTGACATTCTCTTTTGGGTTCCAGGAAGGGCAAAAGAAATAACACCCTTAAAGCTTTCATACTTACAACATAAAGGATTAGCAAAAATGCTACTTCGACGCTCTATGCAAGTTGAGAGATCATTACCAGATAATAATCAAATAGCATTATAATTCATTCAAAAGGTTTCTGTACAAGATATTCTTCATTGACGTGTAGATTGGGATGATCCTCCGAAGAATGCAGGTATCGGTTTGGGTTGTCCTCAAAATCAAGCTGAATTTTGTAATCAAGGAAATGAAGGCCCTCTTCCTCGAAAGCGGCCCTACATTTTGCTACCTGAAGAACATAATCTTATACATGATTTGTCATCACAAGGGGCATAATTATACAATGAAGGATTAACAATTCCGGCATTACAAAGAACAATAGATGAGAGCAAATATGGAAGAATCTCATAGGCATCACCATCTTTTGATCGGTTTACTGTTGATGAGTTATTGAATTAAGAAAACACTGAGTAGGCAAGCTTTTTTTGTAATCAAACACATGACTTGTATTTGATTTTTCAATTGGATATAATCATAGTATTCGCAGTACATCATTTTCTTCGTTTTGAATATCATCATCTATGACAGGTACCATGCATCTTTTTCTTCCATGTCTGAACCATCATTATGATCTACATCTAAATCAAGATCACTCCATAAAATATCTGTTAAACTTTCATGAGTTTGAAATTCTCCAAAAGTTTGTTGTGCTGCTATAGAAGCTATCTTGGTTGGAGCATGTAACAAATGCATATTACCAAACACATATGCCAAATCATTAGCACATGATACACTTAATCGATTTCTTCGTTTTGGATGAAGAAAATCATAGGCACTCCAATTAAGTTCACAACTACCACTTGAAGTTGCTACTGAAAGCACTCTCATAGCTATATGTTGCAACTCGACTGCTTCACCTCCATACTCTTTCCTCAATAGGAGGTGGATGCTTTTGAATCACTTCAATATGCCATAGATCTCCAAAAGATCCTTCTCGATTTACATACACTACTCTTTGGTGGAATGCATCTTGACCATCTGTACCCGGAAGTAATAATTGACATGTGGTTTTGATGTTTGCCACGACTTCTTTGTTTGACGCTTGACCATTGAATTGAAAAGTTGGATCCAAAACAAATGTTGTTATATGCAAATGAGTATGCATTTGCGTTCATCTCTTCTCTGCTAATGATACAATCTGTGTTTTCTCTTGTAATGAAAATTAATTAAAGTCCTTGACTTTTTGAATAGCTTCTCACATAATCCAATAAACTTTTCCAATTGCAAATTTACTAGTATCAATCATTCGTATTAGTGATACCAATAAATTTTTCAAGATTACGCCAAAACTTTTGTGATTGTATTAGACACGTACATTTGGATGCTACAACGCGATAAGAAGAATACTTCTCTAGCCATGCCTCCCATCTTCAATCAACAATCATTTCTACAAGAGTTGGCTTAACTTCTAATAATCCACTGAGTACAATCTAACGAGTTGCAAAATCCTCTGGCATAAAAAATTTCAATTGCTTTATTGGGAGATTTTGATCGGAAGAGCGAATATGAAAACTGATGCTCTCTAAAAAGTTTGACCACATGATTTGCATCTAATAAGCTTTGTTTAATTAAAGATAAACTACTTATATCTTTAAATAATAAATTTAATGTATGAGCTACACATGGAACCCAAGTAATGCCTTCATACTTGTTTTGAATTGTAATTCCAGCACTTCAAAGATTAGAGGCTTTATCTATCACTATCGCAGTCACATTCTTCGGACCACCCACGCACGATATAGTATGTTCATATACCTTTACAAGAAAAGCCGAACTTTTCTCTTTAAGAGAAGTATCAACAAGTTCTAAAAACATGTTTCCTTTTGGACATATAACCATCACATTAATCAATGGTTTCTTTTGACAACTTTTCCATCCATCCAATGCTATTGTGCATCCATACATGGGTACATAATCAAGCATGGTTCACTTTAAAATAGCTTCAGTACTTTTTTTCACTTTATCTACATACTCTGTTCGCATTTTCTTATAATCTGGCGTGGTGAAACCTTTTCGTGCAGTTTAGAACAAAGCATCTTTGAAAATGGGATTACGAATAACATTGAAAGGAATCCCACATGTGAAGAATGCTTGAGTCCATTTAAGATGAAGCTCGAGACAATCTTGCTTTTCAAAAGCTACATGTATACTATTTTGTGATTTATTACGGACAAAGCATGGTGACAAAGTATTAGATCCACCATTTTTACTACATTCACCAACTCCACTCTTTTATGATGCAGCTGGAGAAAATGGAGTACATGTATCTTGGTTATTCTCAAAAACTATTTGGGAGACTTGAGTAGAAATATTCTGATGATCCTCTACTGTCATTGACGCATCTACTCGTTCTTGCTCTACAATTGGGCTACTTCGAAAGTGCTATGAACTACTCATGCTTTTGAATGGTTTTGATGTGATACCTTGAGATTTACATTTGTTTGCATAATTTTCAAAATGAACCCATATATCACTATCTGGATTAGAGCATCCTGCCACATTACTACGTGTACTAAAGAGATGCTCTTTTATTCTCGTTGCATTTCCTACATAACGATGCCCACAGCATTTGCATTGTATTGTGAATATTGTTTTACCCTCTTGATGAACAATCACATCTGACCATTCTTTTCCCTTTCCCATAGTGATTGCAAATTGCATTATGAAGACTATACCTACAAAAAAACAATATAAATCAATATCAAACAAGATATTTTGATCAACGTTGAGTCAAACAATTACAATGGACTCTAATTCTCAATCATACACCCATACAAAAATTATAATTACACATACTATTGTGAAGTAAAAATCAGTTTTGAGTTAAGAATCACAATAGATTTTAATTTTCATTCATACACACATATATGTTTACACATACATATACTTACACATACTATTCTGAAATACGAATCAATGTTAAGTCAAACAATCACAATATATTTTAAATTCCTGATCATATGCACATACACTTACACATACTATTGTCAAGTAAGAATCAATATTGAGTCAGACAATCACAATAGATTTTTCATTCACAATTATACACTCATATGCATACACATACTCATACACACACATACATATACTATTATGAAGTAAAAATCATTATTGAGTCAAACATAACCTACCTACATCTTTCAATAATAAATTTATTGTATCACAATAGATTTTAAATTCTTAAACATATGCACATACACTTACACTTATCTTGATGAAGTAAGAATCAATGATGTATCAGACAACCACAATAGATTTTAAATTCCTAATCATATGCACATATGTTTACACATACTATTGTGAAATACGAATCAATATTGAGTCAAACAATCACAATAGTTTAAATTATTTAATATGTATAGCAAAACATTATACCTTGTTCCCTCTCTACGACACTTTAAGTTTGTAAACAACAAAGTAGCTTTTATGAAAAATGAGTAAGAATCAATCATAATAGATTTTAAATTCACATATATATACTATTGTAAAGTAAGAATCAATGCGTCAAACAATCACAATAGTTTCAATTATTTAATATGGCAAAAATTTATACCTTTTTCTCTCTACGACACTTTAAGTTCGTAAAGAACAAAGTATCTTTTATGAAAAAATGATTCTAGTTCAACTATTTTATAAAACAATATTCGATCAAATATTTTTTGAGCAAAAATATTTTCGATCAAAAACACTTTCGATTGAAAAATTATTGATCGAAAACGTTTTCGATCAAAAAGGGTCAAATTTCCGTGTAAAAACTATTCAAATGTGTCTGAATAAGCTGAGGTGTCACCGAATAATTCAATCGAATAATAGGACCTTACCGTAAAATTCCGTAATCATTCACGAATAAATGAATCGTCGAATAACGAATAATGCAGCCTAGGTCTTGACCTTGAGAGGGTCTTCTACACTTTTTGCTACAAATAGGAGAGGAATTCTCCAACAATTGGTATCAGAGCATTGGATTTTGAAGAGGCAAATCATTGGAACTCAAGTGAAGCAAAGGAAAAGCTACAAATCAAGGGGGAGCTTCATAACGTCAAAGAAGAGCGCCACAACATATTTGAGGTAAAATTCAATCTTGGAAGTTTCAATGGCTGATTTACGACAACAAGTTGAGAAGTTAGACAAAGATAATTTCCAATCTTTGAGGTATAGAATGACAAATTACCTTAAAGTTAAAGGTTTATGGAGTATAGTTATTGGAGATGATCAAGAACCGGTGGACCTTCAAGATCCCAACATTACTCTGGCACAAAGGAGACAATTTGCTAATTGGGAAGAGAGGAATCCAAGGATGATGCTCCTCATTTCACAAGTTATTTCTAACACTATGATTGTTCATGTGCAAAGCTTAGAAATAGTCAAGGAGATATGGGAAGCATTGGAGAAGGCGTATGATACCTCAACAAGGTCTCGGAGGATGCAACTCAAGAATGACCTCAACAACATGAAGAAAAGCTCAAAACAAAGCATTAGTGAGTATACATTGAGGATGGCTTGAGGAGTAAAGAAAAGTGGAAGCCCCTAATCACAAACATTCTTTATAGAGACCCTCTATCGACATTCGACAAGATTATAGCAAATCTTGTGGCCGAAGAGGTTGCTCAACGAGGAGAAGGCAAGAAAGGTAAGGACAGCCATAGTCAAATGTTATATGTAGGATGAGGTCGAGGAAGGAACTCAAGCGGAGGCTTGCGAGGAAGAGGAAGAAGCTAGAACAACACAAATTCTAGCCAACACAACTTGGAGGACAACAAGGACAACTCAAATGATAACACACATGGAAGAGGTCAAGGAAGAAATAGAGGAAGACGTCACGGTTCATGCAATCCTCATAAAGGTATAACATGTTGTCATTGTGGTAAACTAGGATGTTATTCAAATGATTGTTGGAAAAATAATGGAAGGCTGAATGGAGGCAACCAAAGAAGCCAAAATAACAATGACATTACATCAAGTGAAGGAGACAAGAAAACCATGCTTGCCATGAAGCACGAGTTCAACAACTCGAGAAGTGATGATAAAAAATGGTTCATAGATTCACGTTGCAGCAACCATATGACATGCCAAGGAGATTTATTCACAAATCTACAAGCTCCAAGTGGAAAAGCATGTGTGGAGACCGGTGATGAAAGTCAACACACAATTGCGCATGCTGGAGATATCAACCTTGGAGATAAGAAGGTATTGGCTGATGTTCTTCATGTTCCTACTATTGCAAAGAATTTGATTTCAGTAGGACAAATGGTAGAGAAAGGATATCATGCTATCTTCAATGAAAAAGGTTGCTTTATAAAGAATCCAGAAGAAGGATTCAAGATCATTGCTCAAGGAAGTAAAGAAGGTAGGATCACTTTGGACATTCAACAACCACATCAAGAGGTGATGTATACTTAGTTTGGAAACAAGGGGATTGCTGAAATTGATTTGTGGCACAAAAGGTTTGGACATATCAACATTCCCAAGCTCAAGGAGCAACCATGAAGTGTTAAGAGGTCTTCCAAGATTCAATGATGTTGGACTACATGCGTTTTGTGAAGCATGTCAACTAGGAAATCAAACTCGACAACCATTCAAGAAGGGAAACTATGTGGCAAGGAATGTCCTCGACTTGATACACACGGATGTATGGGGACCATCAGAACAACCATCAGTGGCTGGTAATAGATATTTTGTCACTTTTATTGATGATCATTCAAGAAAAGTATGGATGTTTTACATAAAACAAGAATCAGATGTGTTCTCTGTGTTCAAGAGATTTAAAGCACATGTAGAAAAGGAAACAAGACGCTACATAAAGACCTTGAGGTCGGATGGAGGACGAGAATATTTCTCCAAAGAATTTTTAGATTTCCTCAAAATGGCATCAAGCGCCAATTTACATGTAGGTACACACTTCAACAAAATGGAAAAGGTAAAAGGAAAAATAGACATATCACAAATGTTGCAAGATGTATGCTCAACAATATGAAGGTGCCACTAAACTATTGGGCTGAAGAAACTAGTATGGTTGTTTATTTGATGAACAAGTGCACAACGGCTAGAGTGCACAATCTAACTCCTGAGGAGGTTTATTTTGGTAAGAGAAATGACCTTACACATCTCAAAGTTTTTGGATGTGTGTGCTATGTTCACATCCTAGAAGAACTAAGGACAAAGATGTAGGCAAAGTCAGAGAAATGTATTTTCATTAGATATTCATCGGAGCAAAAGGCATACAAGTGCTACAATCTGGTGACAAAGGAGCTACGAGTCTCACAAGATGTGGTATTTGATGAGCTAAGACCATGGTTTGGAGACAAAGGCAAAGAGAAGATTCTTCAACAAGATTGCAAAGATGATGGAGGTGCTGTCTAAGAAGAATTTCAGCAAACAAGCACTCAAATGTCATGTCTAGAAGCTTCTACATTACATGGAGAAAGCTTAACATGGAAGGGGAGAATAATGAGTCATTCCTCATCTCCAACATCAGGTTATGAAAGATTTGAAGTTGAAACTGTTGCCCAAAATAGTGATCCAAATGCAAGTGAAGAAGAGTATGAAGAGGTGATTACACCAAAGGTAAAGCTGAACTGGTTGAACAAGCAATATTCAAAAGGAAATGAAAGAAGGTCTTTGAGAGTAAGGTATCCAATTCAAAGGCTGAGCTATGATAGTTTTATTACAAAGCATTTTGCATATATGACACAAGTGGTCAAAGACAACGAACTAGATGCATATGAAGAGGCATGTACACAAAAAGAATGGCAACAAGCTATGCAAGAAGAGATAAAAGTTTTCAAGGACAATCACACATGGGAGCTAGCTCCAAAGGTTGAAGGTATGAAGATTGTTCCAAATAAATGGGTGTTTAAAATAAAGACAAATGCTGATGGTTCTCTAGCTAGGCATAAAGCTAGACTAGTAGCAAAAGAATTCAAGCAAACTCACGGCATTGACTATGAAGAGACTTTTAGCCCAGTTGCAAAGATGGGAACAATTAGAACCTTGATTGTAGTGAGTGCAACAAGGAGATGGCCATTGTACCAACTTGACATAAAAGATTCTTTTCTCAATGGTGAACTTCAAGAAAAGGTATACATGAGTCAACCGATTGGATTTGAAGATAAAAATCATCTAGATTTTGTTTGTAGATTGAAGAAAGCTTTGTATGGGTTGAAGCAAGCACCACGTGTTTGGAATCAAAGATTGGTCGAGTACCTCACAAGGTGTGGATATAGTCCAAGTAGTGGAGATCCCTCTCTCTACATGAAGAAAGAAGAAGGCAAGTAGGTATATATTTGCATATATGTTGGTGATCTCATCATAACAGGAAGTAATGTTGTAGGAATACAAGAGATAAAAAGAAAACTCGGTAAGGAGTTTACAATTTCACATCTTGGTGAGTTGAAATTCTTTTTAGGCATTGAGATAGTGAATGAGTGAATGAAAACCACTCACTCAACCTATGGACACAAATATGAAGCTATGCTCGAATGATGGAGAGAAGTTACATGATGTAACCACATACAGGAGTATTATAGGTTTATTGATCTATTCTATGATCACAAGACTGGATTTGTGTTATATTGTTGGAGTTCTTTCTCAATTTATGCAAGCTCCAACAAGTGAGC
This sequence comes from Ceratopteris richardii, assembly GCA_020310875.1. Taxonomy (NCBI): domain Eukaryota; kingdom Viridiplantae; phylum Streptophyta; class Polypodiopsida; order Polypodiales; family Pteridaceae; genus Ceratopteris; species Ceratopteris richardii. Next base: position 158,600,154 of record CM035415.1, read on the forward strand.
ATTTAAATTCAGCCAAAGAAGTGCTAAGATATATGAAGCACACAATCAATCATGCCTTATTTTATAGATATGATGAAGAATTGCAGGTAAAGGGCTTAAGTGATGCTGATTGGGCTAGTTCAAAGGAAGAAAGAAGATCCATTTCAAGTTATGTGTTCATGATATTTAGGAAACCTATCACATGGAGCTCGAAGAAGCAACCTATTGTTGCACTATCATCTATAGAAGCTGAATATAGAGGATTAGCCTTTGCAACTTGTGAAGCTATATGGATTAAGAAGCTCTTGACTGATTTTGATGTGCAGGTGGAGACCATTCCAATTTATGGTGACATGTCAAACATTCACTTTACAAAAAATCCAATGTTTCATGCACAAAGTAAGTTCATAGAAGTCCATTATCATTATGTTCAAGAGAAATTTTTGAGCAAGGATGTGGATATAAAGTTCATTGGATATAATGACCAGGTTGTAGATATTTTCTCAAAGTCCTTAGATGCTTCTAAACTAAAGAGGTTCAAGGATGAAATCAACTTGTAGGATATGGTTGAAGGTGCGAGCTCACATGTGAGCTTGAGGGGGGGTAAGGCCTATTCACGAAATTTGGGAATTATTCAAGTCCCATTTATAATACTAGTGATGGTATTAACTTATAATTTCTATGTTATATTCTTCTTACAAAGATTAAGTCATGAATACATCTTCTTTTTGTTAAAATGTTTTAAGTTTTCAATAGACAAAAAATAATATTAGTTGATGAGCTTCTTTAAAAAAACACCAAGGAGAATATGAATAAACAAAGAAAAGCATTCAGCCTTGAATTTTTTCAAAATATGAAGTCTGTTATTATCCAATTCAATAATAATAGGTCAATTATACACTATTTGATATATCAATAAATGCTCATAAAGTAAATATCACCCTAATATGAAAAATCATCCTAAATTTATGAATTTAGAGCTCACAATTTAATATAAACAATAAATATATTCAATTTGGTCCCAAGTCACTTGTTCGGGTGGTTGGGCCACTCGGCTCTTGAGGCGGGGATGGTGCTTCAACCCCCATCAACACATGTAAACATGTAAGGGACATGTTTAACATGAAAAGTTGTATCTTGTTGCTGATGTGCCACCATTTGTCCTTCTTCGCGATAGTTGTGATCGCAATTTAACCCAGCTATGTAAACCCTTATTCTTGTGGGATAAGGTGGGTCCCACGGATACTATGCCCTTCCTTATACAGTAGGCCCGGAGGAGTAGGCCTCGGCTGAACCTCCATTTAAAAAAAAAGCAACCACATGAATTTAGATCTAGTTTAACAATACTTAATAATATGCAATTTGACATACTAATAATTGTTCATTTAAGTGAATGATATGAAAATTATGTCAGTACTATGTTGTTTAAAAACTGAAAAGATTATTTCATATAATGTTATAATAAATCTATCATACTAATTTAGAGCTTTGAAAAACAATTGAATTCAGTAATAACTCAAATATGTGCAATTTAGGCTACCAATAATTTTTCACTTGGTTGAACAGTCCCAAAAATATGTGGTGTTTAAAAACACCAATAAAATACATGATGTTCAAATATTTTAAAATCATTTATATCGTTTCTTAATATATTGTTCAAGTACATAATATGTTTCTCTATCACAAGGTCTCTGATTTACAATTGTATTGCATGTATAAGAACGTCTCTTCTTTGAGAAAATCCATCCATAAAGCCAAGGAATCATTGTTTTGGATAAAAAGTTTTCCAACTCCTCCGATGATTGCCTCCACAGCTTCGGTAGAATTACATAAGTGCCTTTCATATTCCAAATCACATGATATAATGTATCATAAAAAATAATGGTATTATTTCCATCCAAATGTGGAAAAATTTTCCAAATTGTATCCAAGTTTTTATAGTAGGTCAGGGTGCATGCACCCTGACCTGCTATAATATGAAATCTTTGATGGTGTTTTGGAAAACATATTGCAAGTGTTCTTTGAGCTATCGACAGTCTTTCTCTGGTCCAAATCCACACTTCAAAAAGATCCATACAAAAATCCAAGAAATATAATGCATCCTTGCGAATGTAATGTGCAATTCTTGTGTTCTATTCAATAAAATTCATATGGTTTTGCAAAGATTCAAGTAATAGATCACCCCTTTCCTTATCAATTGTCTTGAGCAAAATGCCATTCATTTCCAGTATCAATACCCTTCTTTCATTTCTTGGGAACGAAGAAAATCCTTGCTTTCTTGATGAAGATTCATATATGTGTGAAGACCAGCAAGACATCAATGCCAACCTTTTGTTTTCTTTGTAGTTTATATGCAAATCAGCATTTTGTTCTGCAAAAAAATTTGAAGTTAATTAGATTTATATAAAAATCAACTAAATTGTTGTACATTCTATATTACTTCATAATTACAGTAATTAAAGATATCTTTAATTAAGCCATTATCATTTCTCTCAATATTCAAGACTTATAATGAATTAAAATTGATAATTCATAAGAAAATATAAGAAAATTGATTTAAATGCATGATTTTATATTCATGGGATTCCAATTTCCTTTTATAGTTTTTCTTACAATCAATATAATCAAAAGTAAACTAAGCCTAGAAAAAACTTCATATATATATATATATATATATATATATATATATATATATATATATAGATATATATATATGTGTGTGTGTGTGTGTATATATATATATATATATATATACAAGAAAAACAATCTTTCATGAAACAAGGAAAGTAACATTTAAAAAATGGGTTATCTTCAAACCAATCAAAAGATCTTGAGATAAATTTAATCATCCACCTTGCCGTCAACGTTTTTCTTTATCCTACAAAAGAGAGGTTTTATAAATATTTGACTGTAGATATTAAAAGAAACATAAATATTGTATGAAGAATTTCTTTACCTATTAAATTAAGGTATGCCTTTTGTAACCTTTCTATGTATGCTTTTGCTGCAACTCCACTTATGAAACGACTTTGTCGATAGCCCAACCTTGTAGCATACACTATTGCATGATTTTCTCTCATGCTTTTATTTTTGTAGCACATTTGTAACAATTTTAGCTGCTCTTTATTTAAAAGTGGAACACCAAATGTTGAAACAACTGTTGCTAGATCTCCCTTTTCGATTTCCTTGCAATTCAATGGAACCTCTAGCTTTGTCGATGCTATTGTTGTATGTTCCTTTTCAATTTTGTTGCAAATCAATGGAACATCTAGCTTTTTCTCACTATTATTATGTACTTCATAGTCATCAAAAGAAGATACTCTCAAGTTATCTGAATGATCATTTGAATGATCATTTGAATGATCATTTGAATGATCATTTGGTTCACTCAAGATATCATGGTCTAACATAGACGATGAATTCTCCATTGTAAGTTGAAACATAGGAAATATAAGATGTTCTTTGATGATATGTGGTTGTCTGATTTGATTGAGCAAAATATCATCTCTTTGGATGAAGCTCAAAACATAGGGTAGAAGATCACTCGATACTGAATGATCATGTCTTGCTTGATAAGGGGTAATGTCGATGCAATTTTCTATTGGGATAGAACCTTTGAAGAAACTATCATTAATGATAAGTTGATCTGGTTTATATATTTCTTCAATGTGATCCATATAATAATCTTCTTGACTCCTCACCATAAAAAAAGAATATCTTTTTTTTGTATGTTTCTCAATGAATCTCACATTGTTCAAAATATTATTTTTAAATGTGGATGACCAAACACCAACATGAAAGTGTTGAAGACTAGAATCTAAAAATTCAAAACATCTCCGACTTATAAATATTCTTTGGTCATCAATATTTGAATGATTTTTGACATAATCTTTCTCTAATCTGTTTATATCTTTGCTAAACAAAAGGGCATTTAGATCAAGAAAGAGAAAATTGTTCCTTATATGAAGTGGATGATAGATATTCTCTGCATATATCAAACAATGAGGATAATAAATACACAATAGCTAAAAAGAATGTGTTAAGATAACTTATTGATATATCTTCAATAAATGAGTTATAAATTGAATAAAATAATCATAATATTAGACAATATACCTGGTAAACTCCAAAAAGGCCTAGCATGTTGTTTCTCCATAACATTAGATAGCTTATCTGGCGTTTGAAAAGAGCTTTGCTCATGTACAGTACTCGTTTCATCCTCGAAATGGCCAATAAGCTTTCCAATACCATCATCACTTATGAAATGTTTATTTTTGTTAACATCTATAATAAAAAGAAATCCAAAAGATATATATGAATAATCAATACAATATGCAGACATATCAATACTTATTTTCTCAATTAATTTCTCTTTATGATAAAAATCTATCTATTAATTTCTCTTTCTAAACACTTATAATTAATTTCTCTATGCATCTACGTCAAACAATAAGCTTTCGATTTTAAAAACCGCACAAGCACAGTTCAATATTTGCATCTTAACCATACATTTCGAAATTGTATTTAATCAAATGCATCATAATTTTAAAAACAATATGTTTCAGATTTTTTCAAACAAAAGAGTCATAAATCATGCATATCAATTTAAAAATTATAACATATGAATATATGCATCATTGACAATAATTTTTAAATTACTCGAATAGACAAGAGATGTCTAATTTTAGCTCACAAGCATATGATATTAACAATAAATAAAAAGATTTAAATATAATCGATTCACATCACTTTATTCAACAAGCTAATATATTCAAAATAAAAATCTATTGTTCAAGAAATGCAATCATCGCTAGCATATAAAGAAAAATATACTTTGAAAATTATGGTATTTATTACATTACATGGAATCAATATTTTCTCAAGCTGCTTTTTCTTCTCATACATTTGAAGTACCTACAGTATCTTCATCCATTGTAACAATATGTTCATCGGTTTCTATATCATCCTGATTACTTTCTAATTCTTCTCCACTAGGTTGTACATCAATCTCAGCATCAACATTCTCGAACACATTTGTATTATCTGTATCTTGATTCCTGATATCTGTATCTTGATTACTGATATCACACCATTGATGCAAAGAAGGGCCATTCTCAAAAACTGAAGAGCAAATTGATTCTAATTGTTCTTTTGCATATAAGACACAAATCCTAAACTTGATCTGGTTAGAAAAGCTGAGAGGCTTGAACTCAAGTTCGAGCCTCTTTGTTCTTTTGCTCATATCATGTGACGGAACAATCTTAAACTTCATATGGTTGAAAACCTGAGAGGCTCGAACTTAAGTTCGAGCCTCTTTGTTCTTTTGCACATAAGACACAACAATCCTAAACTTGATATGGTTGGAAAAGCTCAGAGACTCGAACTTAAGTTTGAGCCTCTTTGTTCTTTTTCATATAAGACCAATCTTAAACTTGATATGGTTAGAAAAGCTGAGAGGCTCGAACTTAAGTTCGAGCCTCTTTGCTAGAAAGCTGAGAGGCTCGAACTTAAGTTCGAGCCTCTTTGTTCTTTTGCACAGAAGACACAAAAATCCTAAACTTGATATGGCTGGAAAAGTTGAGGCTCATATCATGTGATCCAACAATCCTAAACTTGATATGGTTGGAAAAGCGCAGAAGTTCGAGCCTCTTTGTTCTTTTGCATATAAGACACCAATCCTAAACTTGATATGGTTAGAAAAGCTGAGAGGCTCGAACTTAAGTTCGAGCCTCTTTGTTCTTTTGCACATAAGACACAACAATCCTAAACTTGATATGGTTGGAAAACCTGAGAGGTTCGAACTTAAGTTCGAGCCTCTTTGTTCTTTCGCACATAAAACATAAGAATCCTAAACTTGATATGGTTGGTCAGAGGCTCGAACTTAAGTTTGAACCTCTTTGTTTTTTTGCTCATATCATGTGACCAAACAATCCTAAAATTGATATGGTTGGAAAACCTGAGAGGCTCGAACCTCTTTGTTGTTTTGCACATAAGACACAACAATCCTAAACTTGATATGGTTGGAAAAGCTTAGAGGCTCAAAGTTAAGTTCTAGCCTCTTTGTTCTTTTGCACATAAGACACAAAAATCATAAACTTGATATGGCTGGAAAAGCTGAGGCTCATATCATGTGATCCAACAATCCTAAACTTGATATGGTTGGAAAACCTCAGAGGCTCGAAGTTCAGTTCAAACCTCTTTGTTCTTTTGCATATAAGACACCAATCCTAAACTTGATATGTTCAGAGGCTCGAACTTAAGTTCGAGCCTCTTTGTTCTTTTGCTACATGATAACTTGATATGGTTGGAAAACCTCAGAGGCTCGCACTTAAGTTCGAGCCTCTTTGTTCTTTTGCACATAAGACACAACAAGCCTAAACTTGATATGGTTGGTAAAAGCTCAGATGCTCGAACTTAAGTTTGAGCCTCTTTGTTCTTTTGCATATAAGACACAAATCCTAAACTTGATATGGTTAGAAAAGCTGAGGGACTCGAACTTAAGTTCCAGCCTCTTTGTTCTTTTGCTCATATCATGTGACCAACAATCCTAAACTTGATATGGTTGGAAAAGCTGAGGCTCATATCATGTGATCCAACAATCCTAAACTTGATATGGCTGGAAAATCTGAGGATCATATCATGTGATCCAACAATCCTAAACTTGATATGGTTGGAAAAGCTCAGAGGCTCGAACTTCTGTTCAAGCCTCTTTGTTCTTTTGCATATAAGACACCAATCCTAAACGTGATATGCTCAGAGGCTCGAACTTAAGTTCGAGCCTCTTTGTTCTTTTGCTACATGATAACTTGATATGGTTGGAAAACCTGAGAGGCTCGCACTTAAGTTCGAGCCTCTTTGTTCTTTTGCACATAAGACACAACAATCCTAAACTTGATATGGTTGGTAAAAACTCAGATGCTCGAACTTAAGTTTGAGCCTCTTTGTTCTTTTGCATATAAGACACAAATCCTAAACTTGATATGGTTAGAAAACCTGAGAGGCTCGAACTTAAGTTCGAGCCTCTTTGTTCTTTTGCTCATATCATGTGACCAACAATCCTAAACTTGATATGGTTGGAAAATCTGAGGATCATATCATGTGATCCAACAATCCTAAACTTGATATGGTTGGAAAAGCTCAGAGGCTCAAACTTAAGTTCGAGCCTTTTTGTTCTTTGCATATAAGACCAATCTTAAACTTGATATGGTTAGAAAACCTGAGAGGCTCGAACTTAAGTTCGAGGCTCTTTGTTCTTTTGCACATAAGACACAACAATCCCAAACTTGATACGTTTGGTAAAAGCTGAGATGCTCGAACTTAAGTTCGAGCCTCTTTGTTCTTTTGCATATAAGACACAAATCCTAAACTTGATATGGTTAGAAAAGCTAAGAGGCTCGAACTCAAGTTTGAGCCTCTTTGTTCTTTTGCTCATATCATGTGACCAAACAATCCTAAACTTCATATGGTTGAAAACCTGAGAGGCTCGAACTTAAGTTCGAGCCTCTTTGTTCTTTTGCACATAAGACACAACAATCATAAACTTGATATGGTTGCAAAAGCTCAGAGGCTAAAATGTAAGTTCGAGCCTCTTTGTTCTTTTGCACATAAGACACAACAATCCTAAACTTGATATGGCTGGGAAAGCTGAGGCTCATATCATCTGATCCAACAATCCTAAACTTGATATGGTTGGAAAAGCTCACAGGCTCGAACTTAAGTTCAAGCCTCTTTGTTCTTTTGCATATAAGACCAATCTTAAACTTGATATGGCTGAAAAAGCTGAGGCTCATATCATGTGATCCAACAATCCTAAACTTGATATGGTTGAGAAAGCTCAGAGGTTCGAACTTAAGTTCGAGCCTCTTTGTTCTTTTGCATATAAGACCAATCTTAAACTTGATATGGTTAGAAAAGCTGAGAGGCACGAACTTAAGTTCGAGCCTCTTTGTTCTTTTGCACATAAGACACAACAATCCTAAACTTGATATGGTTGGTAAAAGCTCATATGCTCGAACTTAAGTTCGAGCCTCTTTGTTACTTTGCATATAAGACACAAATCTTAAAATTGATATGGTTAGAAAAGCTGAGAGGCTCGAACTTAAGTTTGAGCCTCTTTGTTCTTTTGCTCATATCATGTGACCAACAATCCTAAACTTGATATGGTTGGAAAAGCTAAGGCTCATATCATGTGATCCAACAATCCTAAACTTGATATGGTTAGAAAAGCTCAGAGGCTCGAACTTAAGTTCGAGCCTCTTTGTTCTTTTGCATATAAGACCAATCTTAAACTTGATATGGTTTGAAAAGCTGAGAGGCTCGAACTTAAGTTCGAGCCTCTTTGTTCTTTTGCACATAAGACACAAAAATCCTAAACTTGATATGGTTGGTAAAAGCTCAGATGCTCGAACTTAAGTCCGAGCCTCTTTGTTCTTTTGCATATAAGACACAAATCTTAAACTTGATATGGTTAGAAAAGCTGAGAGGCTCGAACTTAAGTTCGAGCCTCTTTGTTCTTTTGCTCATGTGACCAACAATCCTAAACTTGATATCGTTGGAAAAGCTGAGGCTCATATCATGTGATCCAACAATCCTAAACTTGATATGGTTGGAAAAGCTCAGAGGCTTGAACTTAAGTTTGAGCCTCTTTGTTCTTTTGCATATAAGACCAATCTTAAACTTGATATGGTTAGAAAAGCTGAGAGGCTTGAACTTAAGTTCGAGCCTCTTTGTTCTTTTGCACATAAGACACAACAGTCCTAAACTTGATATGCCTGGAAAAAGCTCAGATGCTCGAACTTAAGTTTGAGCCTCTTTGTTCTTTTGCATATAAGACACAAATCCTAAACTTGATATGGTTAGAAAAGCTGAGAGGCTTGAACTTAAGTTTGAGGCTCTTTATTCTTTTGCTCATATCATGTGACCAACAATCCTAAACTTGATATTGTTGGAAAAGCTGAGGCTCATATCATGTGATCCAACAATCCTAAACTTGATATGGTTGGAAAAGCTGAGAGGCTCGAACTTAAGTTCTAGCCCCTTTGTTCTGTTGCATATAAGACCAATCTTAAACTTGATATGGTTAGAAAAGCTGAGAGGCCCAAACTTAAGTTTGAGCCTCTTTGTTCTTTTGCACATAAGACACAACAATCCTAAACTTGATATGGTTGGTAAAAGCTCAGATGCTCGAACTTAAGTTCGAGACTCTTTGTTCTTTTGCATATAAGACACAAATCCTAAACTTGATATGGTTAGAAAAGCTGAGAGGCTCGAACTTAAGTTCGAGTCTCTTTGTTCTTTTGCTCATATCATGTGACCAACAATCCTAAACTTGATATGGTTGGAAAAGCTGAGGCTCATATCATGTGATCCAAAAATCCTAAACTTGATATGGTTGGAAAAGCTCAGAGGCTCGAACTTAAGTTTGAGCCTCTTTGTACTTTTGCATATAAGACCAATCTTAAACTTGATATGGTTAGAAAAGCTGAGAGGCTCGAACTTAAGTTTGAGCCTCTTTGTTCTTTTGCACATAAGACACAACAATCCTAAACTTGATATGGCTGGAAAAAGCTCAGATGCTCGAACTTAAGTTCGAGCCTCTTTGTTCTTTTGCATATAAGACACAAATCCTAAACTTGATATGGTTAGAAAAGCTGAGAGGCTCGAACTTAAGTTTGAGCCTCTTTATTATTTTGCTCATTTCATGTGATCAACAATCATAAACTTGATATGGTTGGAAAAGTTGAGGCTCATATCATGTGATCCAACAATCCTAAACTTGATATGGTTGGAAAAGCTCAGAGGCTCGAACTTAAGTTCGAGCCTCTTTGTTCTTTTGCATATAAGACCAATCTTAAACTTGATATGGTTAGAAAAGGT